>CAMZMU010000057.1:32756386-33322101 GCA_947311845.1 Poa pratensis
CGGCACCCCATCTGCCAAGGCGATTTGGGGGAGGAAGGCTTCCTCGATGGAGGCGGGGGCTGGGGCGACCTGCGTCCATGTCGTCGGAGCGCGGAGGCCGAGGCAATGGCCCCATGCCATGATGCGGGTGTAAAGTCATGCGGGTGTCGGTGTAGCTCTTTCCAGCCTCCATCTTGGGGCGCCGACGCTGTCACCCGCCATGGAAGGTGGGCAACCAGTGGAGAAGATTTATCTCCGGTTATCGCCTTCCACACAATAAATGAGGTAGGGCGACGACCCTAGCGGTTCTCTTCCATCCAACTCGTCATTCTGCTGTTGTCGGTCGCCTCCGATCGGGTCATCGACGAGTTATGGATTTCTCCACGACGGTTTTCACGGATTGGCAAAGTGCTCTGGACACTTGGTTTGTAGGGGATTCGGTCGGGTGCGTCCGGCTTAAGGAGGGCGTGTTGCGAAGCTCTGCTTTTAGTTGACACCACGGGACATGTCAAATTGCGATTTCATGGTGCTGCTAGAGTCGAGAAATGTCAAGTTGGCTACGATTGGAACACCAGAAGGTAATGGCGGAGGCGGGATCTTGGATGTGATAAAGACAATGCTTCATGGGCGGTTATGCAGGCTTGGCCGCGAGACTTTTCCTGTCCAAACTGCACACGCGATGGCCTTGGCAATGGTGGGCGACGACACTGGGGACTTCAGTTTTGGAGGTGATCCTCGAGTACCGTGTTTTCCAGGGGTGAAAACCCAATGTCTGGCATTTATCGGTTGTACCGGCAATGACTTTGTGAAGGCATTGTTTTGGGTAACTCGATCTTTCTCCAGGATGAAAAGCTAAAATCTTCAATCGGGCTGCGACAATACTTATGTATTATTTCCTTCTTGGAGGCGTTGCTTTTGGAAAACATTGTTATAGTTTGGGTGTTGTCTTTGGTGGCGGTTAGAGCGTTGCTGCTACGAGTGATTGATCACGTGGCGGGTCTTTTTTTTTGGTTGTGTGCATGTATAGATTTTCGGACATCTTGTTGATGCAGATTCTAAGTGTAATTGGTATCTTCGCGATATTAATACATTCCCGCTCTTCCTTCTCTGAATTTTCCTTCATCCTCTTTGTAGGTTGAACAGGTAGAAAAAGATGATGCGTAAAATGCCTTTTGCTCTAATCTACATAGATGTCTTCTGATTTTTTTTTATGCTGTTGCGTTTCCACTACCTTGAGAAAAGGCTGACAAGGCATGGAGGAGAGACAAGAGCAGCGAAGATTCCATGTCACGCGCTGCCTGCCCTATGGTGGCATTGGGTGTCCACGTCATGGTCCACTTGCTGGTTTTGCGGGCTTTGTTTTCTTCACTTTTTCTACCCCGCCGGCGACAAGTACAGGTTTGAGACCTGAGAGCATCTGCTTTCCATTTTACTATTGCCATCGTTGTTTTCATATACCCTGACTTTCTGAAACAGCCTCCGTCTCTCTTGATTCGGGACAGCACTTAGCTTAGAAAAACGATTACTCGGCCTAACTTGGGAACCTGCAAAAGGGATCGTACTGAGTATTCCAAAAGAACCGTGCATAAGTGCATTGCCTTGTAATGCCATGAATTCATTTAGCCAACCTTTTCTATTGGAAACATGGAGCTGTTGTCGATTCTTTGTAATGTGTCAAGCCGCTACAACCACAAGAGAATCCGTGCGGAATTAATGTATGGTGAAAGAACATTGCCGCGATTGATTTCCATGGTAATGCAAGTGAGCGAACCGAGTTTAGACTCCTTGTGTTGGAACAACCCAACCAGGTTTAACTCGTAGACTTGGCATGAGTGGTCACATCTATATGAATTTAATCAAAATTTAATCAGTGTTATTCTTACACTGATAGGCGAGAATTTCAAAAGAATCGTGCATTGTAACACCATAAATTCATTTATCCAACCATTTTCTTTTGGAAAATAGAACTTTTGTTGATTCTTTGTGACGGTCAATCCGCTACATCCACAAGAGGATCCGTGTGAAATTAATGGGCAGTGAAAGAACATTGCCGTGATTGATTTCCATGGTAATGCAAGTGAGCGAACCGATACTAGACTCCTTGTGTTCGAAACATTCCAACCAGGTTTAATTCGTAGACTTGGCATGAGTGGTATATTTATATTTATTAAGATTTAATCTAAAGTTTAATCGGTGTTATTTTTTCCCTGACAGGTGAGAATTTCAAAAGAACCGTGCTGCATTGCCTTGTAACGCCATAAATTCATTTATCCAACCATTTTCTTTTGGAAAATAGAACGTTTGTTGATTCCTTGTGACGCGTCAATCCGCTACATCCACAAGAAGATCCGTGTGAAATGTGATAATGGACAATGAAAGAACATTGTCGCGATTGATTTCCATGGTAATGCAAGTGAAGACAACGACGCACACCAGTGTTGACGAGAAGATAGATAACGAAAGAGGTGATGGTGGTAAGTCGAGAGGACAAGTGCCATAATAAGAAGAAACAAAAAATTCTAACATGTGAACATCTTGTTTCTCACGTTACGCTCAACGACATCCCCAAGATCTGATCTTAGCGAAACGATGCATGTGCCTTCCGATGGAATCTCTTTGGGGTACATCTTTTCTTTCTCACCGAGTTCTTTCAACGTGTTTGGTTGGAGACAGATGGAGGTAGGATAACGGTTTGGGGCAGATAAAGAGGGAATACGGAAGGAAATTGGCTCATTAAAACCCACATATCGCTTACCTAGGAAGGCCTGGTAATTGAGATAAGGGAAAGGGAATTAACATTAAAACCCATTCACATTCCCCAAGATTGCCAACCAAGCTATTTGTACCCATCCACGGCGATGTCGACCACATCCATGTTGTGAACCCGTCCCCACACCCTTCCACCCGTGTGCGTATTTTTCATCCAATCTGGCCCTTTTAGCAAACTAAACACATATGTGGCCCTTTTGTGAAACTATTGACCAAATCTGGCCCCTGGGCTCGGCGCCAAATGGGCCGGCGCCGAAGTTGTACAGCTCGGCGCCAAAATGGGCTGGCGCCGACCGGTTCGGCAGAGGCCCATTTTGGCGCCGAGCTGTACAACTTCGGCGCCGGCCCATTTGGCGCCGAGCCCAGGGGCCAGATTTGAGCAATAGTTTCACAAAAGGGCCACATATGTGCTTAGTTTAGCCCAGGGGCCATTTTTGGCAAAAAATACCCCGTGTGCCTCCGTACCCATCCACATGGAACCAAAGGTGACCTAGCCAGTGTCTGCCTACTAACACCTCGCCCTCATCCGAGTTCTCCGACTCCCCTCCCACGAGATCGCTGCGCTATGAGATCCGTTTTATAATTGGGTTTGAATAGATGATAAATCCATCTATGATCTAGACATGAATGTGTGTATGATATGTATTAGAATTAGAATTTTGTAAGTTTCGCTAAATACTAATTATTTAAGAAAGGGAACCGGTGATGACCACATCGCTATTGTGATGTTTTCTGCACCGTGCAAGACCATTTATAAGTTAAGAGTGTTTTGCATAGTCTGACCAACATATTACGGAGGTGACAATGTTCAGTTTTGGTGGCACTGTACAAAAAGATTGGTTGGTGTTTAGGGAGAGTCCACTTCGATGATGGAATTGATAACGAAGAGAGGGAAGACATTGACTCGGATGACGTGATATCAGTTGGGAATTGTGAATTTGAATATGGTTGATTCATGTGCATCGGAAAAATATGTTATTTTTATGTTGTGATATTAAAATTATGAATATACTTAAAAATAAATGTGATTTTTTTGAAATAAGAATATGTACTGAGTTTTAGGAGCGGCCGCTAGAGTGGAGGCTCTTTTAAGAACCGAGTGATCGGGGTCGCCCCCAATGGTCTAACTAGATGTGAGGTACTGTGTACGGATTGCTTGTTGCCGAGACGCATAAGTACACTTCTAGTGTCGTAACGAAACTACTACACATGATTCAAGCGTTTGTTGCGGCAAGATGCAACTTGCCGATGCTCGGAGGCCTGAACCGGTTCAGGAGAGAAAAGATAAAAGAAGCCGATCATCATGCTAGGGTTTTCGCACCCTTCGCCGATGCCACCGCCGGTCTGCCTTGCCTATGGTGATCTTTTAAGTCTTGGAGGGGCGGCGGACCCGAGGGTTCCTGTTTCTTGTTTTAGTTGATTTATGTGTCTTTGTTAGGGTGGTGAGGCGGCGCCGATACTCCGATCTCAGAGTAAGGTCCTCCCTGGCTTATCCCCGATCGGTGGTGTGTCTTCCGATTGAAGGCGCGTGGAGTTGCATATTTGGCGAATCTGTTAGGATCCGATCGGTTCTCGTATTCGTTGGTGTGGTTGTAGGTCTGCCTTTCTGATTTATGGTTCTCATACTTGGCAATGGGCGCTGCTCCATTGTGGTCTTAGCACAACGACTTTCGGCAATCTACTACGACACGCTCTAATCTATCTTCTTTTCCCGGCTCGAGGTAAGGAGCCAATGGAGTTCGAGGTCAGGTGTTACAGAGCACTAAATACTCGATAAACTTTGCCCGGCTCCCGTAAGGGAGGGGAGAGGACGACAACGGGCATTTGGCTCGCTTTAGTGCTTGGTGTCATCCCTAGATGATCCAAGAACCTGTAATTTTATGATTGGATATCTTTATGTCACTCTGATGATTATTAATAGATTGATGAACTTTTTCGAAAAAAGAAAAAAAAAAAGATTCAGTCGTTTTTTTGAGTAGTTAGTTGCTTCCCTTTGTTCGTTTGTTTTTCGCCTTACTGTTTTTGCAAAGATTTAGAAAGGGACCCCTTTTTTTTCCGTTAGCACGGATCGGCGGAGGAGATTAGATTTGTGGTCCAAATGTTTAGACTAGCCGTGCACATTTTTCGATATTGATGGTTGATCTTTATCCAACGGAAATCAGGTACTTACATATTTTGAAACTATGCGCAACTATATTCTTAGAAATATACAATGAAAACCTAAAGTTATATGTAATTGTTTTTTTCTTCAGTAGAAGTTGCACATAATTTATCTGTGCAAGATCATACTTTTTTTTTCCCTCGGACACGCAGCTAAATGCGTGTCTCGCTTTGTATTAGAGAAAAAGGAGCCATCTAGAATTCTAGATAAACCAAAAAGAAGAAAAGGGAATGCCAAGAACAAACGGAAAAAAGAAGGGCAACGCAGCTGAAAGAGCAAGAAAATAAAACTGCCACGGTCAAATTAGAAATAGCACGCAAAATTAATCGTGGCACCTTTTTGTGCAAGTCGACAGAGCAAAGTGCGTGCGTGTGAAGAACAAAGAGCAGAAGCTGCTGGAAACCAGCCAGCGCACGCAGAGAGCTGTGCTGAGCTGCATAAAATCGAGGGACAGCAAGTGACGAAAGTCAAAACGAACTTCTTCATCCACGAACCAATAGCAAGCTAGGGAAGTGAAGTTGTAAAATATTACTATTTTCCCATCCACTAGTAAACTCTGTAAACGTATGCGTTCTTCTAAACACAATCCTGTAATATGAGAAATTAATAAATCTTAGCAGCAGGGAGAAACATCTCTCTCCTCTACACCACTCTCGTCTTCTTGTGCTGCGAGAAACCATTAGCACCAGCTGTCAGGCAGTTCTAAGCAGTCAGGGGTTCTCTTCAGCTCGGACCAACTGTCCTAACACAGATCAGTTGATCTCCAGCCGAGCAATCAATCAGCCTACCACCAAACGCTAGGCAAGCAAACCAGATCTCATGAAGGACCAAGCAAGAAGGAAGCAAGTAGGGTGAGGAAGCGGACTCCAAGCATGACAAGCTGGGCAAGCAAACAGACTCCAAGCATGTTCTATGGCAAAGATTCAGAACATGTAGCTGCTATAGGCAAGCTTGATGATTTCTGATTCAGTTTGGATTTTTAAATATAAAGCTTCAGTACTACTTGCGGTCCCTGCGCAATCCATTATCTCATGCGTGCAAACATCCTAATTCATGTTGCTGACTCCAGCTTACAAGTTCTTCTGGGCCTCAATTTTATGGGTTCAGACTTTCGGTTTTGGTGAACAGTTTGAAAATTGTACTCACAAAATCATAGTTGTTATAAGCATAACCAATCGAAAACTTAATGGGTGCCAAAATGAAAAGGTTTTGGTTGGTAAGAACTCCATACTAACACCTAAGTTGCTCTTAAGTCTGAACTATGTGGTAAAATAACAGAGTAAAAACCGTGATAACTGTAGCAGCAGTTTTTTCGTTTCAACAAGTGCATCGAAAGGATTGTGAGATGCGCAGTGCATGTGAACATCAGGAGAAAGATTAGTTAACAAGCCAGTAATCACTACCACGTTTAAGATTTCCTAGTGAGCTCTAGAAGGTGTTAGCCTGGTGCTAACCAAGGTAGAAGATGGGTATTCTGGTTGCTGGCAACAAAGATAGAAGGTATTGCTAATTTACACTGAGACTGGAAGTTTGATAAACTATGGATTCTCAATTTAAGAATATGCACACAGAAAAATGAATCTTATTTTTTGTTACAGGTAAAGGTCGCCGTTGTTTTTACATAAGTTCAGAACTTTTTTTTGGTAATTTTTTTGATCTAATTTGATTTTCAGGGTAAAATAAAATCATATCAGGTACCATGGAACCAACTGAAACCAACCCTTTTGTGTATAAGGAACATTCATCCAAAACTTATATAACATTTCACATTACTACAGTAAACAAGAACACAGCACGAGACCGCATGCTATATAGAATACAAACGTGGAAGGCATATCATGAGAGGAAACTAGATTGTTGTTCAGCCAAATAACAATTGATGAGCATAAGATCAATGCCATACAAAAATGAAACAGATTGCCAATAGAAAAACTCTGAAGATGCAGTCAGTTACTACATCCATTCAGAGCCTATACTGAAATGTTGGTAGAAAGTGACCTACTTTCTTAAGAACCCCACAAAAGGATGAACATATGATATGGTAGCAAGATGGATGGATGGTTCAGCTAAATAGCTCAATTAACTCGTTCTACTTCAGAGAAAATAAATTTTAAACGCCACTCTTTTAACTTTGCTTATTTTAATTTTGTTTATCCTCGCCTATCTTTCATGATATCATTAGCAGAACAGCATACAAGGCTAAACTAACATATACAATTAAAATTAATTGAGCACTTTAGTTCAACTTCTCAGACTGCACTTGTTCGCTTAATATCCAGTAAGTGCATTTTGCACTGCATTCTGAACATTTTCTTTAGAACTTCCTCCTTTTTGGTTTCTACATATATTTTCCACAATCGATACTAATTGATTGTTGAGCCTGCGAACAACATCACATAACTAGTACTCCCTCCGTTCCAAATTAATTTGTACTAAAACAGCGTCAATTAATTTGGAACGAGGGAGTATGATCAAAGTAATACATATCAATTTCTACACCTGGCTAATGAAAAAAAGAGAGCAGAAAACAACGAGACGACAAGATTAGATGGGTGAAGGCCGGCATACATAAATAAGTCTTCAATATTGTACTAAATCATATGATGGATTTAAAGCAAACACTTATTATGTACTACGTTATTGACTGAAGATGTGTTTCTACTATTTATGTTTTGAGTAGAATAATAGAAGTGCACTCCCAGTTGATATAGTAGGTACCATGTGGTAATCAGTTTATATTTTGTAAACTTTGGCCCTTCGGGACATTTTAGTGTTGGTCATAGTGAAACTGAGCAGATTTTTGTTAGTGTGGGAGTTACAAGTACAACCAAGCATAATGTGCACAATTGTGTACTTACAGGTACCATGCATATATAAGCTCATCATGTGATTCTGTGATTACTTGGAAACTCAGTTTATCTGATTAAATATCATGAACTATTGAAAGAGAAAACTGAAGTATTCCACAAAACAAGAAACAGCAATCCGTATTAAAAACATGCCCCCTTAAAGAGTACTATAAAATATAAATACACACAATAAGTCACTAGTTGTCAAGCAGTAATGAATTCAAAATTATCTCAGACAGTAGCCATAAAATCTAAGACTGCTCGCAACTCATCAAAATATGACACTCCGTCGTATACTTCTAAGAACCCACATTGTATCAACTGTTGGAAAATGCAAACATTTGGTTTACACAATATGACTTTTTTTATCACTAGAATTAATGATTTGTGGAAAAAATGTCATCGTCATTCTTCAGCCAATTCCACAAACTTTTTTTCCTTCTAAATGCAATAACATTCTCAATTCTCTATAGACGTTGAACAATGTAAAATAATTGCTGAACTACAACTATTCTGTTGCAGCATTCATTAATTTCATCAAGAATTAATCCTGGTTTGTGCACTAACGTACAAGGTGAGAAGATGTTTATTATCTAGTCTCTTGAGTGGAGCTATTTGGAAGCTTGGTTGTCATCGATGACCGACTTAGACACTTAACTTTTGTGTCAACATTTGGAATTTTTAAGAGTAATCTGGTTTGTGAGGATCATTCCTTGAGATAATACAGATTTATTACTGAGAAATTCTTCTTAGTAACGCATCCATCTATTATTTGACCCACTTGGCTTGGTCAAAGGTCAAAATCCAAAGGCATACTATTCTTGGTGTTTTGGAAGCATTGGTCTTAGAGAAGCTAGTTTCTCCGTGATCGTGCAGGTGCTTCTTGAAAGTTCGGAGAGATTGCAATGGGTCGTAGTCTACCTATCTGGACATGATGACTTCCTTGAGTTTGAGTA
Organism: Poa pratensis; assembly: GCA_947311845.1. Classification (NCBI taxonomy): domain Eukaryota; kingdom Viridiplantae; phylum Streptophyta; class Magnoliopsida; order Poales; family Poaceae; genus Poa; species Poa pratensis. The sequence goes on from CAMZMU010000057.1 coordinate 32,765,101, forward strand.
CTTTCCTTTTGAAAGGACCCAAGACTTACCTTAATAGTATTGGCCCTTGGTTGCAAAATTGCATGCATTAAAACTTTAGGTTGGCCATCTCTTTTTTACAAAAAGTGGCCTTCAGGACGGCTTCCGCGAGAAGCTGCCCCCAAATTGGTTAGGCTCCCAAACCATATTAGGCTCCAAATTTGGGGGCCGACTTCTCCAGGAAGCTATGGGGAGGGAAGCTTCCTGGAGAAACCCTGAAAAGAACTGGACCTTAGTGTAATTGAAAACCTTTCATATGTATAATTCAAGAAATTTTCTTTATCTAGAAATTACTAAACACAAATTTACCCACATATTGGGTATGCTTAGATAATCTATGTTAATTAGAGTGAACTGGTAATTGTCCGGATCATATGCTTCTAGTATCAAACATGATACTATAAGCTTGCTTGTCTACATGGATGGTTCATATCTTTCCATGAGCCTTTAGACTTTTCTAGATTTAATCTATTGAATCCAAATCACATATCCCCAATTGCTCATCTTTATTACCCTCACAACTATATTGACTATAGTGAAAGAACTTCCACCAATTTCCCAAGGAAGCAATCTCACACCAAGGGTACTCATGGTTGTATGATTACCACGAACGCGTCCCGTGCATACAATTGCTGGTCGGAGCCATTCCAATGCAGTCTCCAACATAAATTGGTGACCTCTCGAGGTAATGTGTGAGGCTTTATTTTGAAAGCGCATCTAGCATTAAATGTGGTTTTGGTAACTAATGACAATTCCTTGATTAACGGTATCGTGGAGTTGTATATGAAAGTATGTTTGATGGGTGATGCGTGAGGGATATTGGATACATTCGGGGTTGTAAGACATGAAATAAACATATGATCCAATATAATTGATTTAGGTGGTCATGAAAAAATCTCATGAGTTAAGCCATGAAGTACCCAGAGCTGGAGTCTAGGAGTTCATGCTATGGCTTCAAGACATGGCCATGGATGAGCACAGAGTTAAGCCATGAAGGTCCTTTATGTCGAGGCAAAGGATTCAAGCTATAGCTTGAAGATATGGTCATGGGTGAGCTCATGAGTTGACCCATGGATTATCAAGTTTTGTAGAAGGGAATTCAAGAGAATATTCATTGTGACTATCTGAAGATTGAGATGGATACTATGTGTTTGGTATGTGAGTTAGGTGTCACTGATGGGCTTGCATTGGAAAAATATATATATATATATCTTTTTCTCTCCTCTTTCTTTCCATATACACAGTGTAGAAACGATTAGGAAGAGCCCAAAGTTTCTATTTGTGTTTGCTCGGCGTGATCCTTACTTGGATCCACTCTTTCTCTCGTGCAGTTCTTGTTTCCGGCTATCTATTCGACGTCAATCAACATTGATCTCGGTAGTTAGTAGCCCATGTGATGAAGACAACAAGTGCATATGGCCATCGAGTTTGAAGAGAGCAAGCTAAAGATAAACACCTCGAGAAGATATATATTTGAAGCTTGCGATTGAGTTTGTCATAATGAATAACTATAGAAAATCTTAAATGAAGGCTTTGTATTCATATTTCATGCACTAGCTAACGCAACCAAAAGTCTAAACTGATGGAAAGGGCTAGGCGATCCACATATACACTTCTACACCCCCTCTCACGTGTGACTCAGGGAGGCTACCACGTGCATAGAAATCTCGAGGTATGGCTCAAGAGGCCTATACGTGGACACAAAGGGGGCAATAACAATTTATGGATAAATTGCGAAAGCCGGGACTCTAACTCAAGACCTACGGCTCTGATATCATGTCATGTTTCATGCCAACACAACCAAAAGTCCGAACGGATGGAGAGAGGTAGAAATCCACATATACACTTCAACAGGCTTATGATATTGGGTTATGAGGATTCAAATTTGAGAAACTTCACCTGACGACAACAATCTGGAGAAGGGTTTTGGCTTGGGGCAAGGGTAAACATCGTCACAAAGCCAAAAGTGCATCTACTCCCTAATATGTGGGTTTTGATAATTAATGAAAAAATGGCAAGGGATTAATATGTTAGTTAGTGTGATTAGGTGCATAGTCCCGCAATCCCTAGTTTAACAAGGGCTATGGATTGCTAAGAAGTTATATGGTTGAAAGGCTTGAGTTGTGAAGATGGAATTCTTTTTAGATCCTTTTGTGGTTCTTTCAAACACATCGAGTACATGACACATTGTACTATGAAGGGGTTGAGGTCAGGATGCTTGTGGATGAACTGTACTAATACTCAACTATTATCTAGTCGAAATTCCACGGAAGATCGTTTAAAATCTGTGCTAAACACCCTTTCTGTGAATGTCGGTACTACTGTAGGAGCCTTAGGGAACTCAACTTCATAGGATTGCCCTAGTATTGTCTGGCTTCAAGGTCGGCATCATGCGGTTTGGTTGTTCATGCCAGATGAAAGTATTTCTCTCTCATGGTAGCCCAGTATCGCTAAAAGATATTACGTCGGGTTGTGGTGTACCTAGAAGCTAAGAACAAATACGACACACATTGTCGGGTCCAAGTACAAGATGTCGGTTTGGTTGTATTTGGATATGCGTATCCCAAGCACCCCAAGTACTAATTTGAAAATAAAAAATAAAATAAATACCATACTGAGAGGATACATAGAGGACATGTGGAGACTAAGCTAATGCGGTACGGAAATTCAATGCTAACCCTAGAAAGGGGACCAGTCGAGATCAACAATTCCCCCGTCTTCACATGAGGGTTTGGAGGAGGAACGTCATTCCAAACCTGCACATGCGACACTATTTCCTTTACTCAGTGCCAACACCACACCTCTATCATTTCCAAAAAAAAACACCACACCTCTATCTCCCAGCGATCTCTTCTCCTAATGATAACTAAGCTAATGCCCGTCCCTCATCTCTCCCCTCCCTCTACCCCCTCTCGATTTTCTTGTTGCCTACGAATGCTTGATGTTCTTGTTGGCTTGTTGTTGTTTCTCTTATCGCTTTGATCTGCTTGTTGTTGTTGTTGTTCTTGTCGACGTGTTGTTTTTGCTTGCTTTCTACCTCTCGATAATTTTTTGTTGTTGCTGCCTAGGGAGTGGATATGAATGGCATTTGGGGCAATGGCATGGTAGGCACATATTTCTTTTGGTGAGAGTTCAAGCAACAGTTGATAGAGAAGAGGCTGAGGCTAGGGCTGCTATGCACAATCCTTAATATCCTCTATGCAAGAAAGAATACACCTTCATCTCCGGACTCTATTTTGTCTAGGGCAGCTTTTCAACGTTTTAAAACAACCTTCAGATAAAAAATCAAGGTGTAGCAATTTTTGATAAGAATCCAAGCCCTGCCTTTGAGTAAGTTTGCAAAGAAAAAAGGTAGTAACATAACCTATTAAAAAATCCAACTAGGAGAACACATCCTCTACGCCTCTATGAAGGCAAATCTGGTCCATCAAGGAAAAAGGATTCGGGAAAGCAATCAGGAATTCTGGAGAGTCTTAATGCCAAGATCCAACAATAAGTTAGAGCCTCATATTGGTAGAATGTTTTGCACCGGTGTTTTGCAACTTTGTACAACAAATTACAATCATTATTATTTAATTGTGTTCCCGACTTGTCATTCTTCTCTAATATAGCGGTTCCTTTCAATCTCTCAAGAAAAAATTACTATCGGGCTTCTATAGTTTTGTTATAAACAATAACTCGGGTGGGTTTCAGGCCTCCAGGATATGATGCAGTGTGGACAACTATTCTTGACAAAGAGAAGAAGCGTGTTGATAGGATGCTAGACCGTATCAAGTCTTCATGGCCTACCAAAGGAGTGACTATTGTGAGTTGTGTCCAACGGGTGACCTAGCCATTGAAGGCACCATGTTTTGAAAGTCATAGTTGTGACATAGGGTAGACCGATGTTCCTAAAATAAATTTCCATCAAAGGAGGCAAATCTTAGTGGCTAACTAGGTTAGCTTGTCTTTTGTTGTTTTTGTATTGTCTTGATTGGTAGCTAAAATGAGAGAAAAATTATCATTGGGAAATTGAAGTTATTGAGGAAGTTGAAGCCGAGAATGTGGTTCAAGTGGTCACATATAATGCGGAAAACCTTTCATTGTGTACACCCTCAACCTTGCTTTGTGATCAAGCAAAGTACAATAAAAAAATAAAAAAATAGTTTCTAGGCTCCTTCTATTGTGTAAACACTCAACCTTGCATTCAAGAATATATGTGATTCGTAGAACAACAATGGGAACAAGATCTTTGATGTATCAAAGCATCTGCCCATGATCCCCTTTACCAAGAATTTCATAAGGAACCATAGAATGAGGTTATGCATGTTCAACAAGTTTGACAAACTGAGGTTTCTTCAAATTGTGCAAACGAGATGTGTGTGACCATGTCAAGGAGTATTCTTTTGATCAAGGAATCACTCATGCAAATGATTCATAAAAATTGATCCCATGATGATGATATGGCTAAATCTCAAAGGGTGAAGGATCTTATTCTCAACCGTGTTTGTTGGGATAAAGTTGAGTATGACATTCTTTTCACCATACCACTTTAGGAACTACAAAGGATTTTGGAAGGATTTTATCCTATAGGAAATTTTCCTACATTGGTCGTTTGATTCATAGGATTGATTCCATAGGAATCATTGTACTACTTCCCATAGGAATTCTAACATCCACTTCAACCTCTTTTTACAATTCCTTTACTTTTCCTTTGCCATCAAACACAATTGCTCTTCCCAAAGGATTCAACTAGCCATGACATTCCAATCCTATGGATTCCCTATTCCTACACTTTTCCTATCCTATGAATCAAAGGAGCCCTTATTCAATAATAACGTTGGCCGACACGGACAAGCCATGTCCATGTTTCATCTATGAGACGATCCTCGTAAGATTATATAGAAATTGATGTATCCCATGTTGCCGTATCCATATACCACCATGTTAGTGTCTCTCTATCGGTGTTTATTAGACAAGAAGTTATTTTGTTCCTTGGTGGAAATCCCATTTGAAACTCTCGGTCTACGAAGTCTCCTTTGTAGGCACTAGCGTTAAGTGGTTCCTTAGAGAACTTAAAAAAATTGGTATGACCGTGATTAGAGTCGAAACTACCGACATTAATTAGGTTTCTGTACTAGTGAGTTCCACATTAAAGTGTCAAGATTCGTAACTGTGAGCCACTAGTGTTGTTGGTTTCAACCTCGTCATTGCAGAGCTTTTTGGCACTTCCGAATTATGTGATTTGAAGCAGCTGACTAGTTTTCCTGTTCTTGCCTAAGGAATGTGAACCCCATGATGTCGGTGACTCTTATCCATGCTCTTTTGTGATCTCCAATATTGATTGTTGCTTCCTTCTTGAAGGCCTAGAATTCATCTTTAGAGAGGAAATATTTTAGAGAGAGAGAGGAAATATAAGGCCTTAATTGAACATCAAGAAGGATTCACAAACCAAGTGATCAAAATCTATTTCCTTGGAGAAATGTGTCTCATAGAAGGTTAGGAATCATTTGCAGCATTCAATGTTTGTGGAGTGGCCTCAACAAGTTCGTTTTGAAATCACAAGATATACCACAAGTAGATGGAAGAATCTTGGTGAACTTAGATCATGGATAACAAAGTGTGGTCTTACTGACCATGGTACTATGTACCCTGCATCTATAACAAAGACATGGGATCTTACCAACAATGCGAACTTCTAAGATAAATCTAATGTTCTATTGCCTTCCGGGGAGAGCTCCATTGAGAACCTAGACTTTGAGTTTCTGTGCTAATCAAATTTTATGCTTATACATTGATAAACTCTAATTTTCCCTATCATGCATGTCGATCTACCTTGATCTTTCAAAAGGTATGCCTACATTAGGTTTTTCGAGAAGTATCCAGGCTTTGTTGACTCGTGTGAGTCTAAATGTCCAAAAATCCCACTTCGACAACCATTCAAGGATGGTTGGTTTAAAAATGGTCCTTGGTTCATTTTAATCCAGTGAACCTGCCTAAACGCCCAACGCCTAGGTTTTGAGGGTCCAAGACTTTAAAGTTCACCTTTATGGATTGGGAAAGTTGCTTCTGCCCCTAGAGACATGTAGTAACTCTCCATTATTATTCTCTTCCACAAAATTTTCTTTGTTATGTCAAGTGCAAAGTGTGAGGTAAGAGTTTGGCTAATGATGAATATACTGACTTGGAATAAATAACATTCACCACTTGTCTACTTTATTTTACCGCATTCATCCTTGATCTCTAGTTTCAATTGCTTGTCATCCAAGGGGACATGATTTACACATAGGGTGTTGTTGAACTTAGTTGTGCCTAGCATATTTATTATTTATGCTTGAAAAGGATTCAACTAGTTTAAAAACACATTCAGACGATTCCAAATTTGTAGTTTTTTCAAACACCAATTTACCATGTGTTTAGTCCACCACTAGGTCTACTCACATTTGTATTCCCCTTGTTCTTTTGATTCTTAAAACCTAGATCAAGTCATCGTTTCCTTTGGGCATGTCTGGTTGTCTGTAATAGGTCCAACCAGGCCAGCCAGATACAAATTATATGCGTTTGGTTGCCTACACGAGGCCTGACACATGTACGAAGCTCTAGAGGAATGGTCTACTCATGAGTTTACACTGGCCAAGACTTGCCAAGACGGGGTGGGCATAACCAAGGACCAATATCTAGAACTAAAGGAACCGGGGCCGAGCCCGATTAATCGAACACGATAATTTCGGTACATACTTCGGTTCTCAAATTTGGGAACTAAACTTACTTCGGGTAATTCGATTTTCATCATCGGGTGCCCAAAATAACCGAACAAAGTGAAACAGGTGTAAAAAGGCTAATATCCATGTCAACATCCCACAACCCATGTCCGCAAAAGAACACTACGATGGCACACACACACCATCTCTCATCTTCATTCCAACCCAACGCCACCATGCCACCTCATGAGACCGTGCATGACCCCTGATCGGTAAGCACTCGTATATTTGTATCCTCTATGGTTCTATCCTCTACACCGGTTCTTTTAATTAAGACCGAAAAGCGAACTGAACTTTTGGTCCTAAAAAGGTTTTGGTTCTTAATTTTTCGGAGAACCGATTGGTCCTCATATTTATAGAGCCAAAGTTTGTGAAACACTTAAGAACCGAATTGATTGGTTTTGTCTAAACGAATGCTCACTCCTAGCAAGGACGCAAGCTGTCGCAAGTCTGGCCTAGGCAACAATCCGGGAGATAGGCATCAAATGGGAACATGCACCATTATCCCACACGCTTCCCCCCACACACACATATGCTCGCTCTGGCCCCCTCATTCCACATGCCGCACTATAGAACCACTCTCATCCCTCGAGGGCTCTCCACTGAGTAACGACAACATCAGGTTCCCTTCCATTTCTACTGTATTGATGTGGCAGATTCTTGCTCGACAAACCTACATGTCTTTGTTTCGATGGTCGATGAGAGCACATTCTACATCACTGACTCCTTTCTCCCCATCGATGGTTCGTAACCTTGTATTATGATGTCTATAAGTCCTGCACTACTCATAGTCTCCTACACTCTTTACTATATATGAATGCGTTGGGCAGAGGTTTTGCATTGGTGTGTTCAGGGTGTGTGCAGAATGGGGATTGTGTCAGAGTTTTCATCCTAATGCACCGACTTGTATGCTACCATTATGATCTCCACGCCGACGATGCTTACATTTAGTGCAAAATTGCTCAGATAATACTGTAGGGGAAGTTGGCCTTGTCATGGTACTTGGGAGATGTTAGAGTGATGATGACACATTTGCGTTTGGTTTGGGGATTTTTTGGGATGGATTTATTAAGTTTGTTTTGCAGATGATGCTTACCACTTGCATTACTGATGTGGTTATTTAGGTAGATTATTGATGTTCATGTAAGAGCGTCTGGAGCTGAAGAGCGAAGAAGATGCCCATCTTGATCGATCAATTTATGTCCAACATTCTATTGGTCCATTTGGTCTAGAGAATGTCCTTCCAATGAACCATTCTAGGAAAACTCGGGGATCGTGTACATGTAGGCAGGTGGCGGCGACAACAATAAGTCGGACATGCCAATCTCCTTGGATCGGCCATTATGCTGATGACATGGAAATATGGCGGTTCTACACGTAAATCGGCAAGGATGTCTTCAACATGTTGGTCATCACGGAAGACTTCATGCCATTGATTAAGGGTCGGATTACCACGCCCTTCAGGATGAAGACCTAAGTACCCTGCTCTTAGTATGTACGGCCGTCAATCTTTGTTGTTGAGTTTGTATTTCACGTCGGGTGACCTTAGCATGAATAGGCAAATGGCCGGAAGGAGAGAGGATGCCCTGATCCTTAAGGTCAAGGGCGATTCAATGATGAATGCGAAGACCTACGACACCAAGGACTCCCCGAGATGGTGATATCTTGTCCTAAACACACTAAGTAGGATTTTATATATATGCGTGTCTCATTGAATAACAAACATGTCTCTCTAACAATGGATACTCTCGACATTAAAATTTATTTTTTCTCCGGTGTATCCGGACATCTCCCATGAGTATCCATGGTTTGTTAACTCCATTTGAGTAGGTGCATACAATCACTTTTTCCTGACCAATTGAGGATGGCCGGTGTAAAACAGCCTTTGGTTCTGAACCTAGAGCCACTAGTTTTTTTTCTAAGCCTTTGAAGTTCACCTTTCTGTCTTGGGAAGGTTGCTTTGTCCCCTTTGTCCATGTGTTAATCCTCCATTATTGTAACTCTCCTCAACAAAAGTTTTCTTTGTTATGTTAGTTACAAAGTGTAAGGTGACGGAATAGTTTCGCTAATTGTGAATATCCCACTTAGAAGTAAACGTTGCTTGTCGGTTGTCTCGTTTACTTTACTGCATTTCATCCTTGTTCTATAGTAGTAATATATATTATGTATGTTTTAAGTTGCTTGTTTGTCACCCAAGGCAAATCTGCTTTAGACACATGGTGCTGCTGCACTTAGTTATGTCTAACATATTTTTATTTATGTTTGGAATCGAACTAGTTAGTGTGCATGTTAGGATGAAACCAAATCCAAAATCAGGTCCAAAAACCTATTCACCCTATGTGTGGTTAACAACTAGATCCACTCATACTTTTTCATTTCCCCTTGCTCTTTAGATTCTCAATACGCTTGGCCCGAGTCATTCTTTCCCTTTTGGAATGTTTGGTTCCATGCATTAGGTGCAACCAGGCTCATCCGATCTTGTGTTTGTTTGACGAAGGTAGACTCGCTAGCGCGCATGGTGCTTCAGGACTGTCCTAGGTGATGCACGCGGGAGAAAAACATCCCGAGGGAACCGATACCATTATCCCCTATACGATGTTGTGACACATGAGTTTGCTCTCAGCCCCTCGTCCCAACTTCTGCACTATTGAACCACTTTCCTCCCCCGAGCGCTCCTTGTCAAGCAATTATCACATACGCTCCCCCACACATTTATGGCGTATGACTATGGCAAATTGCCGCTAGAGATATCGCAAAGTATGCTTTGCAAATGTTTGTGGGAGCGCACTCTACATAGTCGGCTCGTTGCTCTCCAGTCATGTCAGCTAACTCTTGTGTTATGATGGTTGTAGCTCCTCCAATCCACCACTCTCCACGAATGCGGCAAACATGGGTATGGGGTTGGGCCATGGGGCTTGTGCCCAATGGGTAATGGGGTAATGGTTTTCATCCGAATTCACTTGCATATATGCCACAATTATGATTTCTAATCCGAGACTGCTTACATTTGGGTGAAACTTGGTGTGACTATGTTATACTTGCATTGGGGGAGTGGGGGGGGGGATTTGGTCTTATCGTGCTACATTTTGGGAAAATGTTAGCATGATGGTGCTATATTTGTGTTTGGGTTGGGGATTATTTATTTGTTTGGGATAATTTAGTAGATGTGCTTTGTAGATTATGTTTACGACTTGCATTTGATGTGGGATTTAGGTACATTCTTTATGTTCATGTAGGAGCACGCGATCGTTGATCGTGAAGACTAAGATGCTACCAATCTTGATCGGAAAATTTATGCCCAAGATTCTCTTGGTCAACCAGGTCTAGAGAACGTCCTTTTAATGAATCGTTGGGAGTAAAAATAAGGGTGTTGAGAAGGTAGGTGGTGGTGGTAGGAGGAAGAGGGACAATCCAACGGCCTAGGATCGACAACTCACTGATGACATATAATCATGGCGGTTCTACATGTAGATGGATAAGGATAACCTCTACATATTGGTCATCACGAAAGACTTCAAGCTCCAATGAAGGTCTCGATTCTTAGATCCTTCAAGCTGAATACCTATTCCCATGGCTCCTGGGTTGTGAAGTCGACGATCTTTGTCGGTGATCTCGTATTTCACGTTTAGAGTCTGCATCAACATGTCATAAAGCACAAGTGCTGATCTGGTATGAACCTTAATAACCTAGGTGTCCTCGTTTGCTTGTAGAAATTGATTAGGAGAATATATCATATGGTGTCATGGATGTTGACCTTGGTGCTTTTGGTGAACTTCTTGCTCAACTTTCACTTGACGCTATGTTTGGATGTTGATAATTGTGGTCATGAATTGAATTGGATCTCAAATTCTTATACCGTCTAAATTAGATTTGGTTTGAGATTTCAATGCATGACTTTGGATGGCATGTGAAATTGTAACGCAATTCATTTTTGAATGTTGTTTGGTTTTCCTCCTTTTGATGGTCGTGGCAAATGTTGATGAGAAGGTCGGCTTCCTCTCTGCTAATGTCCGACCACCCCAAATTTGAGATCCTTTGTTGTTGGTGCTGCAACAACGGCCAAGAAGGATTGACCCAATATGAGCTCCTCCGTTGTCGTCGCCTTCTTAACGCATAAGAAGGCTTTCCATATCCCCACCTTGAAGGCACAAAGATGCATGCATATTCGACGAGTATCAGGAATCCGAAGAGGTGACCAGAGTGGATGATGGTGTTTTAGTTGTCCCCGAAGTTGAGGAAGAGGAGGAAAAGGTGCTACAGATGAAGGCAACCAAGCAACATAGTCCATGAGATCGTCCGGCAACGGCGGAGGATCCTCGGGCGACGGTGTGTGTACCGGGATCCTCCCAAAATGACGATGAGTGTAGTTGGTAACGTCAACATGAGTATTTGTTTGAGAATGGTCAAGTGGTCCAAAGTACCCTAATACAGAGGGGTAAGCTTGATGCTGGGGAACCACTTTTTATTATAGTTCAAATGAGCTATAGTTCTACTTTTCTCAATTCCAAAGAAAATCAAACCGAAGTATTGAGATGACCTAATTCAAATTCACGATTCGTGGCCTCGATACTAACATGCAAACAAGGTGTGACCAAAATTTATCATTAATATCACTCATGCGTTGTTGCTTATCGTTTGATATCTCCCACTTGTGTGTAGTTGCGGGTGAGAACCTACCTCCACATTTGATCACCATCAAGTTTTGTTAGTTTCTCGTGTTTTGTTTTGCTTGTGAACTTGTTGGCTTAGTTGTTTTGTTTCGATTGAACAAGAATAGTGCCAAAATCATGTATTTTCTTGATGGCTTCCTCGCAAACTACTAGCTCCTTTAAGTTCGATAACCTAGAGGATAAGTGAAGAGGGTTTCCTACTTTTATTCAATGCATTTTCTCGGCCACAATCAGTGACTAAAACCTCGTGGAGGCCTCCCAAGTTCTGCTAATACCATTGCCTCATCGCATTTTGGGAGTTCACCACATCACTTTCGCTCAGCCTCCACCTTTTCTATCCCACTTATGAGAAACCAGGTGTACGATATTCAAGGACGACAACGATCGCTTGAGGCTAGGATTTGAAATGACCTACACTAAACAAGGATAATGGGAGAAAGATGGAAATTAGGGAGTAAGCTTGGGAAGGTGATTGTTCCATGCAAGACTTCCCCATCTATTGGGACTATTTTCTTATTTACATATCCATCCCTATATTTTAGATGCTAGGATTGATGAGAATGTATTCTTCATTAAAATTGATGCTCGACTACTACTTTGTTATCCCACTCGACTTCTAACAAGAAGCCCTGGGTACGCTATTCAAGGACGACAACTACCCCATGAGGCTAGGATTTTAAAAGAGTGGCCGAAAAAGGATAATGTGGGAAAAGTGGAAATTAGGGAGTAAGCTTCTGAAGGTGATTGCTTTATGCAAGACTGCACCATTTATCGTGACTATTTTTTGCTGACATATTCATCCCTATATTTTATGGTCCATAGTAGGTTTATGTGGGCTTTTGCATTCATTAGAATTCATGTGCATGTTAAGGAGTATTCGAAGTATTAATATTGGTCTAGGACACTTTACGTATATGTATTACTCTAGGTTTCCTTACTTTTACTCCAAATGTCTTGTACCATATATTTGCCCCTTGGGCTATCCAATACAGATAAGGTGCATTATAAATGGTACCAGAGTTTAGGTTTGGTTTTTTTTCCAGGACACACAACTGCTCCTGATCCAATCTTGATCAAAATTTTGAGTTATCCCTATGCGAGCACATGCACGTGGTCTACTCTCTTCGAGTTTGATCTTCCACGATTGGACTCCTCCTGCACCTCTCGGTCGATAGTCTTACACATCGATCCAGTTGCCACTGTTCTCCAGGCTGTCGTGCTCCGTCTTCCCATTCGCTAGGCCCATTTGTGGCGACCGGCTCTCGGATTGCTGCTGCCACCCTAGATCTGGCTCGTTGAAGTGTGCACGTTTTTCGACACTAGAACGCTTGACAGGGGTGTTGCTACATATTAGGCCAACATAGCTGGTCAACAAAGAGCTATGTGTGGGGAAGTATGACCTTGTGAATCTTTGGGGCTAATGAAGGGCATGAGTTTATAAAATTTTGATTTGAACATTTGAGACCTTTCTCCAACCTGTAATCTTATTTTTTAATTATAAATCCATAGGATTCACCCATATTAACCATTCATGATAACATAATCTAAAGATTCCAAAAATTATTATGGGACAAAAAGAAAGAAGCATTGGCTTGTCCCCTTCTTGTCATCCGGGTTTGCAGGCCAAAGCTAGTGAGATGGGGTAGTATATGTTGGAAATATGCCCTAGAGGCAATCATATAGATGATGATATTTCCACATGTTTATGAATATCTAACTAAGGATAATTGCTATTCCATCCCTTGAATAAACTATCATGATATCGGTTAATGAATACGTGTTTCATTTGTGAAACCAATATCTCTATGATGTTATTCTAAAGAGGTTCCTAGTCAATAATCGTATGGGGGATGCATATGAGTCAATGACTAGCACATTGATGGATGATCATGTTTCACGGATCATGGACATGGAGATGTCGATCGATAATGTGGACTCATGTTGGAGAACATGGGTTGGACTGACCCACCATGAGACACTGTGAGAATAATAGATTCTTTCATGTCATCTCAGCTGATCTCATACAATATGTATGTTGATTCCTTAGACACGAGATCTTCACATGTGCATGGGATGTGTAAGGGCTTACTTTGGGGCTATCAAACGCTACACCGTGACAGGGTAGTTATAAAGGTAGCTTTCGGGTTAGTCACGAAACATGCTGCAATGCCAAGTTCTCACCTTGAGCTTAATCAATATCATGAGGCAAAGGGAACAAGTGTACAATATTATGGAAGGTTCGTCCGATATGATCTTTACGTGTATTTGGGAGTCGGCATATCTTGCTAGAGGCCGCTACCGATTATTGGTCGAGTAGTGTACTCGTGCCATGTCCATCTATACGTGAAACTATAGGGTCACACACTTAAGGCTGGGGTATGGAACATAGTTTGGATGCGATCCATCTTATTTGATTTATAGTGCTAATGGGCCTCTAAGGAAGCAACCCATTAGAAGGACTATATATAAGTGAGTAGTGGGCAGCCTAGAACAGACGAGGCCAAACCCTAGCCGCCGCACTCTCTCCACCCAAACCGCGTCATCGGTGCTAGCACCCCGACCGTGATGTTCCACACCCTATACGCGTGGATACCTTGGAGGCGCCGCACCTGTGGCGCTTAGACGGATCGTTCATGGGATCCGCGAGGTGCTGTTCGTGGGATCGCGAGGAGGAGTAGTAGTACGACTACACGACATCGACGCGCGACATCGACATTCTTCCGCTGCACTCCGCGTCAAGAGGTAATTCATGGATCCGTGATCGATTACTTGCAGGGGTTCGCGAGATGAACGTGGTTGAAAATTTTGATTTGTGCTAGCGTAGCCTACCCTGATTCCCTACAGTATATACTTGATGTAGGTCTAGTGTAGGATATTTAGTCGTTGAGCTTCTTTCTGGCGTACTCTGTCGGTGTCGGGATAACGCCCTCTCCACCTCTGGGTTGTTGACTATGATGGATGGCTTCTACTAGAGCTAGATCGGAGGAAGCTCAACAAATAAATAAGCTAGAGGATAGGTCCGTCCTTTCTCCGGTCACCGTCATGGGTACGGGGAAGAAAAATAGCTTAGGTGGACTCTACCGATTGGGTTTGTGCAAATCATCATCGGTATCTCATGGAGGACCACGACTTCTGCTATGGTCGCCTTCTTCTCCCCTCTAGGTGAATCTTCCGCCCAAAGGCGGCCCGTTAAAAGTTGTTCATCCTCATTGATGAAGACATTGGAGCTACACCGCATATTGTTTTCCTTGGAGATAGGCGGTCGATGGCGTCTCCCTTGCTTTGAGCTACACCGTCTACTGTTTCCTACATGCAAAATTGGTCGATGGGAGGTCTACTCGTCTTTCATTGATGACCTTGCTGGTCAAAGGGCGACAGATCGATGTACTCATGCACATATCTTATTCCTCCCGATTTTAAGCCTCTGGTTCGTGTTGCCGAAGTTTGGAGTATGGTTCCCTCTTGTCATTGAGACGGCTCGTTGGCATTCCGGTGATTCCATTATATTTCCAAGATCTTCATCACCTGCGGCGGTAAAGACGTTTCCTATTGAGGCAATGTTTTGGACCCAATCACAATCGATATGTTTGTTTCAGGGTCCTATATGAAAAATCTAGGGATTGGCTTGTAATTTTGTTTTCTATCGGTCCTTATCTAAACTTTGTACTAACGCTTGTTAAAATTTAATGGAGGTTTTGGGTCCTTCGGGACCCAGCCAGTGTTCAAAAAAACTTCTAGCTAGGACAAGAAGATGATAGTGGTAGTCTTTCATTAGTTTGTCCAACGATTGTTATTACAACCTCAAACTTTTAGAGTGAGGAAATATTTCAAAGAGGGGACTCTTTATGTTTCTAGATTATTACATATTAACCTCGAGGCGGGATTTGCCAACCATACAATATGAGACCCCATAGTGGAGTATACAAGAGTAAAACCCTGAGGCAATGTGAATTCTTGAATAAATGTTGTGCCCTCAACCACTATCTACTTCTATTGTTTAATTGGCCGACAAACAGATCAGTACATCGATCAAACGTTATCGGTGGTGAGTATGCATACGATATAGATATTTGATTGGACATTTTGATCTTCCTCGGAATATCTAATAAACTAGAGGAATATGACATGATTTTGTTTGAATGAGATATCTTCTAGTCCTATGCAAAACCCTCGATTCCAAATGGTACTACACATCCTTAAAACTAGGGGAGGGCAAGCATGTCGATTAGTAGACATTAGATGCTAGGGTTAAGGAGCGACCCATCTTCCTCCTCCGATCTCCACCGGTGAAGGGGCTGGTCCCCTCTCCCTCTGCTTGCTGCTTCGTCGGCAGGAGGGAGGGGGACCCCGTTTCCTCCATTCCATCATATGGCTTTTTCTCCTGCTCTGTCCCCGTTGCTGCGACGTTGTCTCTGGTGGCATGGTGGAGTAGAGAGGATTTGTCCAGGAGTACACACAAACGGTTGTCTGCGCTGGTGACAGCTGGAATATGGTGAATCTTCTGTTGGGTTCGTGGTTGGAGGCTGACGGTTCTGATTCCCTACTCCGACGTCGTCATGCGGGGGTGTCAGTTTTGAAGTTCGATGGCGTGTCCGGGGTCGTGCTGCCCCGGTCTGATTTTTCAACGACAATGGTTTGTCCTATGGCAAACTACTTTGGAGGTCTGAAAAGCTGCTGATCTGCGATGGAGCCGCGTCGAGCTCAGGTGCAAAGGTGATCTGTCTCTCTTCTCTTTGGTGCCGCTACGGTGGTGCCGTAGGAGAGGGAGAGGCGTTGGTTTGTCACATAGGTTCCTCCTATCTTTTCAGTTCTGTAAGGTCGGTATTTACATGGCTTGTAACTTGATCTATATTTTATAAATGAGATACGTATTACCAGCAAAAAAAAGATGCTAGGGTTTTGCAGCAGGTAATCTAAGGATACACAACATGGATGTTAACCTGATTTTTTTTGTCTCCTATCTAGTACCAATTGTCTATATGCAGGGTACCTAATCGTATCATAATCTGTAAGAAGGAAAATATCATAATTTTCATGGTTTACTAGGAGTACTTCATCATTCTCCTCTTCATAAAAAAAGTGATCATGTGCATTGGGTATATATCTTGGATTCTACATTGATTTTAGTCTTTCTAGGATAGAAATTGTTTGGCTCAAGCTATTAACTTCAAATCATTAGTCTTGTTCTTATTAATCACCAATATCAGGGGATTGGAAGTCTCAACTATGTAGGCTAATTGTTTGATGCACCTTATAAGTGGATTTTATTTTGAATTATATAGAATTTTATTATCTTATCGATCATAATGCATAGACTTGGACGAGAAAGCAATACGATGTTCATGAATTGTTACAAAGTTAAAAATTGCCTTGCTCATATTAGTAAAAACAATGATACAATAAAAACAAACATAAGGGGCATATTTGACGCAAAGCACTGACCCGTATACAATGCAAAACATTTAGCACCAATTGATAAATTGATATGAAAAGAGTGTTGCCCCACATAAAATTGCTTCAAAATAGCAAACCAGGGGTTTATATATGTGTTTATTGCTTAAACTTCCTGACCTAGTTGATATTTTCTTAATCATGGTACTAATCAACCTATAGTCCAATCTTAATCATGATATAATCAAACCATACACATGCGATATGAAGGTACACCCTATCGATATAGGTTACGTGCGAAGATCTATATTTCAAAATAAAACAGAATCATGAAGTTTCTCTAAGACTAACTATCAACATGCCATAGATATTTCACATCTTGAAAGTGGGAGAAATTCGTTTATGCAAGGAAAGGAGTGGTACAATCATACGTGCCTCTTTGGCTCGTACAATTCTAAAAATGTTGGAAATAGAAAGAACATATGATTGGGATGCCATGACATATTGGATTCTAAATTAGTAGTCGAACATGTTTGGTTGCACCATAAGAAAAACATAGAGATTGTCCTAAAGGATTAGTTTCAAAGTTGTCATAGAAAGAAGATATATTTCCACGAGGTTGGACTCGATGCAAAGTTTAGTTCAGAGTTTCATTCAATGTAAACCATGAAAATATTCCTATGGTTTTCTATCCTACAAGCCAAACAAGTCATATAGGAAGCGATTGTAAGGAATAGAATCCTTCAAAATTTCTACGAAATTGTTTTGAACCAAAGAGGCTATAACCGACCAAGGACAACTAAATATGTAAACTACCAATGACATAAAATTTGAGAGCCAATCAAGAAGATGTGTATGCATGATATTTTGTGGCATTAACTCGGCAGCGCTAACTACTTCGATGACTCCGTGGTTACGAGACCTAACATTTATTCAATATCCCCCATCAACGATATACCGAAATAGATGCAGCACACCTATGTCAAACAGATAACGCACAACAAAAGAAATCAACCCCAATATCGAACAGATGTAACCAAAAAAGTTCAAAAAATAAAAGTGGCATAAATAAATCATTTATTGTTGAACAAATCAAAGCAGAAAGGAAGAAACGAGCACAAATGAAAGCAGGTTATGGAACGCCCAACCAATCGGTGGAGGTAGAAGAATCATGCGTGGAACAAATGACAACCAAATAAGGCAAGTAGGATTCAAAGAATCAAAGAAATAGACTGAAACGCATCAAACGGTGCTAAACATTGAAATCCGGAAGAATCTTGAACAAGAACGAAAACAGGAAGGCAGCAAATTGGTTGTGGCACGTTTCCTATCACGATCGCCAAGAAGTGATGAAGGGGAAAGAAAAGAATGCGCTGTAATGAAATGCTGATGTTTTCACGATCGTTTCAGTCTGCGCTTGATCGCAGTGGGTGAGAATATCATCAACATGTTTTACTGATCAATTATCAGATGGCGCGTGGTGTATAATTACTATGGCACATCGATCGCCAAGGGCAGCGTACGTGCCGGTACAGCTGCAGGAGAAGTCACGAACGCGGTAGCTCTCCATACCGAGAGTACACCCACAAGTGGTGGTGATCGCAGAAATTGGCAGCTGAGCATGCCAAAGAAGGCAGTAGACGAAAAAGGTGACCATAAAATCAGAGAAACAGTTTTGGAAATGATCGAACCCAGGAATAAGAAAAGTTGTCGAAATTAACATCCAGGCATATTCACACATGAACACTACGTACATTGCATCACTAGAGCTAGTAACCTCCTTCTCCACACCGAGAGAAGTGAAGGGGAACGCCAGAAGAACACGGAGACCCAAGATACATAAGTATAATGGCGAATTATGGGGCTGATCATGGAGGGGCGATATGATTAAAGTGGAGCTAGCGGAAATTCGCACGCACAAATCATAGCGGAACACACATGCAATACAGCGATATTTTCATGTGACATGCAAACAAGAAGGCAGGCACACGCGTCAGCTAACATGCAAAGCGTGCAGGGTGGGGGAGGATCGGGTGACTGGTCACTACACCTTATTGCTGCCGCCGTGCGGGTAGTCGTAGAGCAGCGTCGGTGACGAGAAGACGGCGTAGTCGTTGTCCAGCAGCTGCGACCCGAAGATTTCATCCTGCTCCTCGTCGCCGTCGAACGCCGCCGCGGCGAAGTCCGGTGCGGCGGCGGGGCCGGGGGCAGCAGCGTCTGGCGTCGTCGACGCAGCCGCGCTCCCCTCGGGGCTGAGCTGCTGCTGCGCGTCGTCGTCGGCGCTGTACTTGGAGGGGTCGGCGTGGCGGCCGGTGAGCTCCTGGACGAGGGCGCGGAAGCCCGCGGCGTTGGTCTTGACCCGCATGGGGTTGGAGATGTACACAACCTTGATCGGCTTCTTGCCCCCGCTCCCGCCTCCCCCCGCCTTGCCGCTCCCCTTTCCGCCGCCGCTGTGCTTGCCCGACGACGCCGCGCTGCCGCCGCTTCTCTGCTGCTGCTTCCGGTGATCCATCAATTCGCTAGCTGGTGGGGCCGGAGGAGACGCCGCGATCTGGTTCGTCTCAGCAGGAAGTGGTAGTAAGCAGAGCGAGGGCTTCTGGTCCTGGCCATGTAAGGACAAAGGCGACTGGCATTGTTGGGGATTGATTTTTACGCTGCACGGTGGTCGCGGTCGTGGATGGGAGAGAAGGCGTCCTGGAGGTATGGAGGAAGGAGCAGCAATAACTCGGGGGAGGAGCCTAGCCCGGATGGATGGATTGGACGGTACTACGGTGGAGCTTGGGGAGACCGGACCCGGAGGAGCGCTCGTAATTGGAGGATTAGTGGACGGCCGGATTACCGGTTAGGCATGTGACCTAGAGACAGAGGAGCATACAAGCTACGGCCACCCCACTAACAATTACCCCATTGTATTATCAACAAGAGTGTTTTAGTTGTCGAAAACATTTGGATTATCATCTATAAGTTGAGAAACACCAACTGAATACTACAAAGTTTCCTTTTCACCCTATGGAAGAGTTTTTGTTTGTGAAAACATTTGAATACTTTATTTATGTTCAAAAGAACACCAAAATGAATAGTAGCAACTTGGTTTTCCCCTTTCAGAAT
The DNA here is from genome assembly GCA_947311845.1 of Poa pratensis. Taxonomy (NCBI): domain Eukaryota; kingdom Viridiplantae; phylum Streptophyta; class Magnoliopsida; order Poales; family Poaceae; genus Poa; species Poa pratensis. Next base: position 32,785,028 of record CAMZMU010000057.1, read on the forward strand.
AAATTATTCTCGGAATTTAGTTAAAGAAAGTTCGCATGGCGTGAAATGCACCAGCATGTTGTGGATACAAATTTGATTGATTCAGAATTATTTATGGCAAGTTGAATAGAACAAACAATTATTTGATTCCTCTTTGGAGTTGAAAAATACCAAAAGAGATAGTAGCACTAGTTGCTTTACTCTTTAGGAGAAAAATAGTTGCATTCTAATTTAACAAAAGATATCTTCATACGCAAAGCACGGCAACTTATGGTGACCAAAAACATAATATTAAAGGCATTTTATGACAATCACAATAGAATTTTCTATTTTGGGTAATTGAAATCTTGCAAATTTAAGAAACAACCGGTGAGACTTTACGAAGACGTGATTTATTGTGGGAAATATATGGGCGCTTTGTACATAGAAAGATGTAGGTTTTCATGAGCATGTCATAGGTCTACACAAATCATTTTGCAAGAAGACGAGGAATACAATGTCAGCAAATAATGAAAAATAATGCTAGTTTTGTCTAAGTTGTTGCTTTCTGTGGTCGACGGCTCTTGCCATGGTCATAATCGTGCTAGTGGCTTAAAGAATATGAATCAATATTTTTGTGCTAGACCCTTTCTATAGAATAAAGAGAATTGTTCAGCTTTGAGGAACGAAATGTTATTGCAATTGGACGGGTAATCGAGCCCACCCACTTATATCCATTTATACAATGTGCTAGTTTGGCGCGGTGGTTCAAAGAAATGTAATGATTTACATATAAATGATTTAGTAGGAGAGAAATATTGGTGGCAATCAATTTGGGTTTATAGCATAGTGACAAAGGTTGTATAACAAAACCAACATCCTAATAAACTTATAGAAACAATAAAATTATATGCTTGTCTAGAAATAGTACCTATAGCCACTTTTTGCGGGCACATAAGCATGGAAATAAACTTGTGATTTTGCAACTCAAATCCAATACACAATTTCGCAACAGTTTAGATCTGGAACGAAACGCCTTCCATAATTATTTTATAGGAGACTTTTGTGTAGACAAAATGGTCGTTAGGTACGGAGTAGTTTATATTTCCAAATCAGAGCATGATGTTTTGTTTTTCAAGAAGAAATGAGCATACGTTGTTCAAATAGTAGTACTCCTATAAAATGGGGGTATTGCGTGTACAGGGTGAACCTATCTTTTAGGAGGGGGCAGCGGGAGAAAGAGGCGCTGTCGTCGAGGAAATTTAATGGGGGATCGCAAACAACTGGGACAAGACCCCCGGTGCCGATTGCATTCCGGACGTGGCGCGCGATTACAGGATGGTCCTGCGTCATCGGTGGGGCCCATGGTGACGCGATACGTAGAATAAAACAGTCCGGAATCCTTTGCCACCGCCCGCCACGCCTTACCCGCGCGCGCGTACCTTTTGGTGGTGGTCACTGCCGCGTGGACCCTACCTTCGGGGCTCCCGCCAATGAGAGCACGGGGTGGGTGGTGCCTCCGGTGTAGGGAGTGGAGCGCCAGAAGAAATAAATAAATGAGTAGTCTGTGGAGTGTCAGGTCGCGTAGGCGTGGGCCCACGTCCTGGAAGCGGGAGGGTGAGAGAGACCTGTGTAGTTGTAGCTGCTGGACCACACGTCGCTCCCGGCTCAATAAGGCAACACTTGCTGAACGCTTCTGATGGCGAGATCGACAATATCCATCGCAGCAGCATTAGGACTTCCTCCGTTCGGAAAAGGATGTCCCAATCTTTTCCAAATGTGTATATATCTACACACTAAATCATGTCTAGATACATGCAAATTTAGACAAAGTTGAGACATCCTTTTATGAACGGAGGGAGTAGGTTTTTTCTCACCCACATGCTTACCGTTTGCTTTTTACTGCTGATGAGTACATAGAAGATGCATGGCCGTATTCTACCGCAGTGTCGCTAGCCGGGCTATCCGTTTCTTATCGTTATCGACCCTACTTGTCTGGCTAAGACGTCAATACACGAAATTTGCTCGAGGGGTGGAGGACCTATGTGGGAGAAATGGAGCATATTCCTCCATTGGTGGTTAATTATTTTTAAATAACGAAATTTATTTAATTAGGAAAATAATATGCGATTTTTTATTTTCAAAAATATTATTCATCCGTCTTGGCCGAAGACGATTAGTACTAATCGTCCTTGGGGAAGATGATTAGGGTCTTGTTGTCTTTGGGGAAGACGACTAGGGCATTGTCGTCTTTGGGGAAGACGACTAGTGGTCTAGCATCGCATGCGCATGCGCATGCACGTGGCCCAGCCACTAGTCGGCTTACACGTGGACGAGTGGGGCCTCTCGTCCTAGGCAATGACGAGTGGGTCCAGTCGGCTTAGGCCAAGATGACTGGCTAATATTTTTGAAAAAAAAATAAAACGTATATTATTTTTCTAATTAAATAATTTTCGCGTATTATTTAAAAAAGAATATATATATCGACGCTCGTCTCGACCACACATCAACTGCCAGAAAGTGCCCGTAGAGTTGCTTAACTATAGATATATAGATAGAGTATAATGAAAAAGCTCGATCGTTTCGGTACAAAACAACATCAAGCCGTGTGATTTGTGCTCTTTCTCATGTTGAAGTTCAAGTGGGGAGGTCCAGGTATTATCTAGCTATAATGGCTATTACTGCTTGGGGAATAGAAAGGGAAAGACTGATAGATACATGGACTGAGTTTTATTGTAGCTTATATCACATCGTGGATCCCCTTAGTTTCGTGCAAATCTTACTAACGCTTGTTTTGCCACAAATCGATGCAAAAGTGGATGAGATGTCAAAGTCCACTTCTAGTTAATTGAGTTGAGGGCATAAGAGCAGCAGAATCCCGCCACTAATTGACAAGGGAGGTAATGTCAGCCATTGGAGCGAATGATGGAGGGATGTGCAACCGATCCACAATTCCTGCTAGGCGTCGATGGAGAATCGGCATGTGAGGTGTAGATAAACTATGGTCTCAGGTTGGGCTGAGTAGAGGAGAACACATGGTTGTATGGCCATCCATGTGTTTGAGAAATGTTCAGCAATAAGAAACGATTTTGCACACCTAGCAAAAAAAAATTGGCACTTGTCATCTCTATTGACCAATTGAGAGCGATAAAATCCTTCCAAATGGCTAGGAAGGAATTATGGTATACCAATCCTAGATGGGTAGCAAATGGTGGCATTCCGCGAGATAAGGAAACAGGGTCGTGACGACGTATATATAAACAATAGCTAGGAAGACGTTTGTTGGAGGATGGTGAGGCGCCCCTTATGGTTAGCATGCAGCGTCGAACGAATTTGATGACAATAACTACCAGAGGGTGGCTAAGGGGCAAAAAAAATTGAGTTGGAGGAGCAGCCAAACAATGTTGGAAACACCGACACATGCTCAAGTGGGTAGGGTTTTGATTTATGAATAGATTCTAAAAAAATCACCCCAATGTATTTAGATCCAATGATAGCAACTCTTTTTACTGGACTATCGATAATAAAAATGAAGTGACCCAAACCACACGTAATTTAAGGAAATGAACAGCCAATGATTCTTAAGGAAAGGTTCGAAGATGAGTACATACGGTACATAGAAGATGCATGGCCGTGTTCTACCGCAGTGTCGCTAGCCGGGCTGTCCGTTTCTTATCGTTATCGACCCTACTTGTCTGGCTAAGACGTCAATACACGAAATTTGCTCGAGGGGTGGAGGACCTATGTGGGAGAAATGGAGCATATCCCTCCATTGACCAAGAATATATATATCGACGCTCGTCTCTACCACACATCAACGGCCAAAAAGTGCCCGTAGAGTTGCTTAACTATACATATATAGATAGAGTATAATGAAAAAGCTCGATCGTTTCGGTACAAAACAACATCAAGCCGTGTGATTTGTGCTCTTTCTCATGTTGAAGTTCAAGTGGGGAGGTCCAGGTATTATCTAGCTATAATGGCTATTACTACTTGGGGAATAGAAAGGGAAAGACTGAGAGATACATGGACTGCGTTTTATTGTAGCTGGCTATCATTTCGTGGATCCCCTTAGTTTCGTGCAAATCTTACTAACGCTTGTTTTGCCACAAATCGATGCAAAAGTGGATCAGATGTGCTCTCTCGCGTTAACCATGTAATTTTGTTCGAGGGGTGGAGGGCCTATGTAAGCATATGGCATCAGGGTGCCTACGAGTGCGAAAACGGAGAAAAATCATCTTGACAGAGGTGCACATGTGGTGAAAATCTATTGTTTTGCAAAGAAAAATATTCTACCGATGTCCTGTGCGGACCCTACCTACATGTAGCTCCGCCACTTCCTATGTGGGAGAAATGGAGCCTTTCCCTCCATTGACGAAGAATATATCGACGCTCGTCTCAACCACACACATCAACGGCCAAAAATGTGCCCCTATAGTTGCTTAACTAAACATATATAGATAGAGTATACTGAAAAAGCTTGATCGTTTCGGTACAAAGCTGTGCGATTTCTGCTCTTTCTCATGTTGAAGTCCAAGTGGGGAGGTCCAGGTACTATCTAGCTATACTAGCTATTGCTGCATGGGTATTAGAAAGGGAAGGATTGATAGATACATAGACTGAGTTTTATTGTAGCTGGCTATCACATCGTGGATCCCCTTATCTTCGTGCAAATCTTACTAATGCTTGTTTTTTCCACAAATCGACGTAAAATTAATTGGATGAGATGTGCTCTCTCGTGTTAACCCTGTATATTGGCGGTTATATTAGTACTCGCACGCACGGCTGTGTCTAAAGCAAAAGGATGCTTGAGTACCATCAAATCAAGGGCCGCATGATCCCAAAGGCTTGGCACGAGCATGCATATATGTTGGACATGCGCCATCATCCCCCGTTCACCGAGGAGTCGCAACTCACCAGTCTCCACAAGCACATGACTGGTATGTGGGACATATGCCATCACTCAATCTTGGATTTTGCCCCCTCTCCTAACGAGTGGGCCACTGTGTTGTGCCTCAAATTATCAGTGTGTTTTATTCATGTTTGCTATAATTCTGAGCTTTCTTGATTCATTGGGCTTCGTGGTTCTTTTCGGCCCTTTTCTCTCACGCGGAGGTAGAATCTTGGATTTTGCACCCTTAAAAATTGATAAATGGAATTTAATCGGGGTTCGTTGTCTTTTTAAGCCTTTTTTCTCTCTCGCGGAGGTAGGAGCTTGGATTTTGCACCCTTCAAAAGCTCCCAGAAATTTAATTTAATGAGGTTTCCTTGTTCTTTTTAATCCTTTTTTCCCTCGCAAGGAGGTAGAATCTTCGATTTTACACCCTTCAAAAAATCTAATAAATAGAATAAATTAATATTAAGAAAATGTTAATTACACCTAGTCTGTGCACCAATGTGATATTAAGAGCTAGCCAAAAAAACAAGAATGCGCACAAGCAAAAAAATTAAAAAAACAAAAACTCCCTCCAATCCAAATAAGTGTCGCAGTTTTGAACTAGAACTGGGGTTAGTTCAAAACTGCTCGACACTTATTATGGATCGGAGGTAGTAGAAAAATAGTGATCAACATAATAGCAACATCAAAGAACAACATCAACCACCAGTGATGGTAATTCGAGGGTAACAAGAGACGCATCCTTCAAACTAAGTGACACTAGAGATATTTCTAAGAAGATCGATGTGTTTCTATTCATGTTTGCTATCATTTGGAGAATATGTTTTTCCACTTCAAATTAGTTTTTTGACGAAAATCCAAACAACACTGCGTTGCATTGATTAAGGAGAAATTTATAGAAAATTTAAAAACATGAGAAGATAATTACATAAGAAAGGAGAGACGATAGGCCGAAAGGGTTGGATGGGTTGAAGCACTTAGTTGCATGAAGACCCGCTTTCTTCCACACGATTAGCTCATCAAAGATCTCCTTTGACACGATCATTTAGCGCTAGCTAGTCTGTGATTTGAAGATACATTGTTCCTTTCTTTCCAGAGCATCCAGGAGGTGAGCATTGATGTCGTGTTCGGGTGAAATTTGTGAGTGGAGGGTGTAAGAGCAGCATAATCCCGCTACCTATCGAAGAGGGAGGTAATGAATGGTGGATGAATATGCACCGGTGGAGAATTCGTCGCAATATGCCGATGGAGAATGGGCAGGTGATGGGCAGTGAGGATACACAATATCATGGTAGGTTGAGTAGAGTGGCATGTGGAGTTACATGCCCATCCTCGTTTTGAAAATTGTCAACAATAAGAAATGGTTCTAAACAGATAGCAAAACAAAGAGTTGGCACACTTGGGAGTCAAAGTGTCGACCTAATGAGATTAGCAAAATCCTTCCGAGTCCTTGACGTGACTTCTATAAGACAAATTGTCAAACTCCACTTTCAGTTAATTGAGTTGAGGGCATAAGAGCAGCAAAATCCCGCCACTAATTGACAAGGAAGGTAATGTCAGCCATTGGAACCTGATGGAGGGATATGCAACCGATCCACAATTCCTGCCAGGCGCCGATGGAGAATCGACATGTGAGGTGTACATAAACCATGGTCTCAGGTTAGGCTGAGTAGAGGAGAAAACATGGTTGTATGGCCATCCATGTTTTGAGATTTTTCAGCAAGAAAGAAACGATTTTGCACAACTAGCAAAACAAAAAATTGGCACTTGTCACCTCTATTGACCAAATGAGATCAATAAAATCCTTCCAAATGGCTAGGAAGGAACTATGGTATACCAATCCTAGATGGGACACAAATGGTGGCATTCCGCGAGATAAGGAAACAGGGTCGTGACGACATATATAGAAACAATAGCTAGGTAGACGTTTGTAGGAGGAGCGCCCCTTATGGTTAGCATGCAACGTCGAACGAATTGGACGACAATTACTGCCTGAGGGGGGCTAAGGGGCAAAAAAATAGTTGGAGGAGGAGCCAAACAATGTTGGAAACACCGGCACATGCTCGAGTGGGGGTTAGGTTTTGATTTAGAAATAGATTCTAAAAAAATCACCCAAATGTATTTAGATCCAATGATAGAAACTCTTTTTACATGACTGTTGATAATAAAAAACGAAGTGACCCAAACCACACGTAATTTAAGGAAATGAACAACCAATGATTCTTGGGAAAGGTTCAAAAAAATGATTCTTAAGGAAAACTCGAAAGATTAGAGCCCTACAAGACTTCAACTGGAAATCTTTACTGGTGGGATCATAATCAGGGTGAGATCTCCATGTCTAGTTTCCATTTCTTATTTTGCATGGCCATCCCAATCTCAATACGTACCTTGAAAAGAGAAACAAAAATCCTGACACACACTTTGTACTCACACCACCTAACAGCGATATTATATGCGGCCGCTCTCGCGTGGTAGACTCGAGTGACGACATAAAACCTATCTACGGCCACCTCTCCTTCCACCTCCTCCCACTATAAACCTATGTCGGAGGAAGCCGGCAGGCGTAGCCCTCATGATCAACACCGGGAGTGGGGCTTATCCCGGTGCGGCTCTTCGTGTCAGGCCGACTACTGCCTTCTATGGTTGATGTTGTCGCTCCACTTCCCCCTCCAGTTCCGGCACTAGTCGCGGTCAACTACCTTGTTGCGTTCTACTCTGCGCCGTCGGTTGGGCCTGGCCTATGTGGCTGGGCACAGGGTGTTGGCTATGATGCCTCTTAGAGTGAATGCGGAGGGATGTGAGGTCAAATATGGTATATAGGATGTATCTATAGCTAGCTACGGCAGACCTCTCCCTTTCCTCCCAGCTGTTTTCCTCGATGGGATATAGTGCGAAGAGCCAATGTGGGCGGGGTGCCTGGATGTGGGGTTGATCAGGGGTCCATAACCGGTGGGTTGGGGGTCTCTACAGGGTCCTCGTTCCCTCTTGTCGCCATTTGGGCTTTTTCGTACCCTCCGGTCGGATCTCACAGCCGTTTTGGTAATGTGTTTTGATCTTGCATTCTCTTTGACAGGATGACTGTTAGCACTTGGCAGAGGTCCTTGCGGCAAGAATGGAATTGGTTCATCCTTGTTGCTTTGTCCTATAGGGAGGTTAGTGAGTAGGATGGCGTATATACAAAAACATCGCAAGGCTCCAGCCATTGCCGGCAAAGACAATGTTTATGGGCGCCGTTCACCTCCTTGGAGCGTGGACATGATGAGCAACCTGTCTTTGATTGCTTTGTCCCTATGCCCTATCTGCTACCCTATTGACTTGTGTCGCCTTCGAGATCCTCTTCGGGCTCCCTATTCGTCGATGCCCGCATCGAGTTAGCCCGGTTACTTTTAAACGGTGTGCTTCTGATTTGCATGGCCACTCTTGATCCTAGGGGTTTGTCAGGATTGGTGCCATGCCACATGAGGATGCCGGTGTTTTCACCAGTTGGTTGCTTGGCCAAAGCCATAGGTGCTTCTTGGGGTGAGTGTTGGAGCTTTTGCAAAAGCTTCACACAATTCCATACTATGCAGGCAACGATGCTCATGTGTCCATTTTTTTCCTCGAGGCCTTGTCATGAAAATCCCCACTTCTTTGAACCCCGTTGTTTCGTTTTCTCGCTAGTGTAGTTAGCTGGTGTCTGGGTGTTGGTGGTCTTATGTGAGTCATACTGTTTTGCGGTTTTGATATGATCGGGTGCAGTTTTTCGATGAGGTGTCTCGGTGCTTGAAAATTCGGAACGAGTTGCTCGTGTTCAGTTAAAGACTTATGATTTTATAGGGATCCTTTTGTTTGGAGCCTAGCCCCGTTATGCTTGTTCTTTTCTAGTGCTTTTGTTTCTAGTTGGTATCCCTGCTTTTTCCTTTTTTATTTCCTTTTGTTGGTTCCTTGCATTACTGGTTGGTTGATGGCTTCGTTAATCCAATGGCCGTCTCATTTCGAGCTTTCCAAGTAATCGATCTTCTATGCACAAGCTTTTTTAGGACGTCCTCGTGATCCCTACAGTCAACTGATACATAAACTTGGTGGAGAGAATAACTTAAACTCTGGAAAGATATAATGAATCTTTCCTCCCCTGGGAAGAAAGATCCGAGCCGATCGAATAAAATCTGGCAAAGTGGCATGCCTGCTTTGTGTTCGTTTCCCAACATGAGAGATTCATGGTGAGGGTTTCGTGGCTGTTTGCCTGTTGACCTGTACAAACCACAACTGTACCCTTGATTATCGTAGCCACGTGCGGCCGCTCCTCTGATACATAAACTAGGTGTGGTTGGTAAATAGTGTCAACTCTGAATCTCTGATAGTTAAGTACTCTTGCCACTCCTCCAACTGAACTATATTCATTTTATAGATACATAGGTGTTCGTTTCTGTGGCCGTGACTTGTGCACCGTGACACCTTACACCTCTTCGTACCACCTCTTCGTACCACCTCTTCTTAATTTATTGTAGGCTACCATATTAATTAATTAACTGGGGAGGAACAAGAGACAAAAGTGTTGCTTTGCCAAAGTCGCTGAAGACTGAAGTTTTCCGTTCTGCTGGAGTCTGCTGTCGCGCTGGTTGTTTTCTGCAACTGCCGAGAGTTTTCTTGGTCCTCTCTTCTTCCCTTTAGGTTTAGAAAGAAATGGACATTTATGGATGGCTGCAAGTTTCTCATGTAGGTCCGGGTGTCAATTCGTTTATGTCACCTCCCTGCAATTTTTCTTGTGTATATGTCAGTTGTCACCTCAAAGATGTGACGGAAAAGGTATCAATTTATTCTTCTACTTCCGTAAAAAAATCTTCTAGACCGTTGGTTTGCCAACGGAACAAAGTGTACGTACAGTCAATTATATATATACCCGCAAAAAAAATATATGTATATGTGCAATTGCACATTCAGTTCATTTAGCTCTACAAATGGATGTGTTTTTCCTTTATCCAGTCATCGCAGCGCTGCCATAGCTCAATTCGACGGAGTAGTTGATAATGGTTTGCGTCTGCAGTGACACCTTGTTATCTTATCGTGCTGCTGTCTATTTTGTTAATTGCTACTACCAGTTTGGCAGTTTGTTGGGATACTTTGATCAATGCTTTCTGCGTGCAACGGCATATAAGGTAATCATCGCTTTACTGGATCACTTAAAGCATGAGCAACATTCTCTAGTGTCAAGCATAATGCTCCGGTTTGCGGTAGTGAAAAAGGAAGCAAATTCTTAACAAATTCGGATAACAACTCAACAATCCCAACATTGAAACGCGTGATCAACACCTTACAAAAATATGGCTCGCGTCTTATCCCTTTCCTAGTTTCCTTTCACATGCATATACCTTAATTAGTTAGGACACTGACAATGACACATCATGGTATTTTTAACTTAGATCTTAGATGACGTCGTAGAGAGAGAGAGAGAGAGAGAGAGAGAGAGAGAGAGAGACTCACGAGAATCCATACACATCATTGATACAAGTATGATCAACACTGTGAAATGTCAAGCATCGATACTCTAGTTTGCCATAGTGAGAAAAAACAAATGCTTAATAAAACCCGGATAACAAGTCAACAGTTTCCCACCTTGAGCCTCCTAATCAACACCTACAAGAAGTATGCCTCATGGATCGTTTCCTTTCCTTACACATGCATGCACCTTAATTAGTTTAAGACACCGTCAACGAGATTGTCCACGACTTTTTGTTTATCTAGTATGATAGACTAACTTTGATTCTAGATGATGTTGGTGGAAGAGATAGGTAGATTTTCTCTCTTAATTAGTTCAAGGAGTTTGGACTCAGTCCATCCACTATGCTGATGATGCCAAGAGAATTAAATGATATACTCCTATAATTTAAAATTCCGAGGAAAACCTTGAAAACATGATCCAAAGCTCATGCCGGTCCTTTGTCTCCTTGATATTTTGGAGTTAGGGTTTGGGGTATTAATCAGAAACACATTAGGTTCAGACATACTGACCATACCAAAAGGGCCCATTAAAATTAAACATGTCGGCCCATCAGTGCACCTTAGAAGCCCATTTCATTTAGGCAGGCCGACCTATGGAAGCCAATTAAGGTGGTGGGCGGGACCACTAGGCCCATTAGAGCCTTTTGTCTAGGATGTTGTATATATTGTCCATTTGTTGTCCTACTAGGACAAACGCCCGTGAGTTGCAACGGGAGAAAAAATCCGCGTCGCTAAAACTTATAATCATCGTCTCTAACATTGGCAACACATCGTTAACTCAAAATCGTTCGCTCCAAGATTGGCGACATGTAGGACCTTGTCGACAAATTCTCATTAATTTTTACCCAAGTCGATTGGGTTTGCTGAGAAGACGGCAAAGTAAAAAAGAAACTCGTTTGTTCCCATGTCCTATTATTCATTTCTCTTTCACATGTAACACATTTTATGTAAAATAGAACCGTATAATACGATGTTCAAATGAGATGCATTCCTTCATAATTTGGCAATCTATGTTCATATAAAGTGTAGAAATATGAAGTCTATGGATTTGTATGTGAATTTCTTTAATAACCAGTTGAAAGAACATACGTCGAGATGTTCTCCAAAATTTTAGTATACTCCTAACCAATTTTTTTCTTAGAAACCTTCACAAAAAGATGAAACGCTCGTTCTTTGCCTTGTAACGGGACAAAAAAAAATTGTGAAAGATTTGCTTCCGTTTTTTTAAACTGATTTTGTCAAATCGTTTCGTAAAAGAAATAAAGGCAACATATTTTGACTGTGAGCAGCCCATCAAGGCCACGTCCGGCCCAAGGCCAATCCCAGGCGAAACCCTAGCATTCCCTTGTCCTTTTTCCTTTCCCACCCCCTGGCTTCTTGCAGCCGCCTCCCTGTATTTCTCTCATTTCTCTCTCCGGTCCTCCAAGTCCCACACACGCACGGGAGCCACTCCCATTGATCGTCTTCTCCGGTTCTCCCCTCGCTCGACTCTCTCCTCTCTCCCTTGCTCTTCGCGCCGCCGCTCCGACTCCACCTCGCTGTGTCCAACCCCGGCGGACCAAGCCCTCCACCTCTCGCCGCCATGGACGCCGTCTTCTCCATCGCGCCCGACGCCGTCGCCTGGCAGCCCGAGCTCCACCATACCGTCAACGGCCGAGCTCCCTCCGTGCCCGAGCTCAGCTCTGACCACCGCACCTCCTGGACCTCGAGGTGGAGTACCTAAACAGCCCGGCGTGCTCGTTCCCGTCGACCACATCGGTCCACGCCTTCGTACGCTCCAGCGAGCGACTCTACGAGCCCGTCGCCCCTGCTCCGCCCGAGCATCGCCACGGTGCAGCAGTGCGGAGATGGATCAACGGCCGGCCTTGGGGAGAAGGATGGATGGACGTCGGGAAGTGCCGGAAGGAGGTCCGGCGAGCGTCAGCCCTCTGTCCCGATGGGCCGCGTAGGAGCTCGCCATGGAGAAGCGGAACCTCCGCAAGCCAGAGCGGGGCGACGCGCGCAGAGTACATGGCAGCAACCGAGGCGACAAGCGCAAGGGTCTCGGCGGCACCACCGGAGCAAGTGCGACGGGGGATGGTTCCCTGCAGCAGTTGGAGCGAGTGGCGGCCGGCGGCCGGGAGGATCTGGCGTTCGAAGGAGATGGCTCACGGTAACACGGCCGGATTGGATCAGCGGTGACCGGAAGAAACAATCCTCCGTGCGACGTACGAAACCAAAGGGTGGCAGCGACGTACGAAACCAACCAAGGAATGGTTTGTCCCGATTGGAGTAGCGGTGGCAATGATGTAGTTTTCTGAAACCTGTAGGGGCAGAATAGGAAACGAAAATGACGGACGAACGAAGGAAACCGGGAAGCCATGCTCCCTTTATTATTAGGTACAGATTTAGGCCTATTTTGAAATCTCATTAGACGGCCTACTAATTAATGCATTTATTTACCGACGCCCTAGGATATCAGATAGGTGGATTACCTAAACTAATTATTACATAATGTAGAAAGGACCGGTTAAAATTGCATCTGAGTTCAAGAAGCACAACATAGTTTGCACGAAAAGCTCTCCCCATAATCTAGAAAATGACAGTGCCCGGATCGTTACGTCTTTCGTGCAGGTCGGAACTTACCCGAAAAGGAATTTCGCTACCTTAGGACCGTTATAGTTAAGGCCGCCGTTCACCGGGTCTTCGGTCGCCGGCTTCCCTGTCATCAGTTCACCAACTTCTTTGACCTTTCGGCACTGGGCAGGCGTAACAAAAGGCTTCATTATATTTTTGTTGGCTTCATCAATATCACGTATGCATTTATTAATGAATTTGATCAAATCATTTGTGCTCTTCCTCACATTTTTTCTATAGACCGAAGAGTAGCTACACCCTTTTTTCTTCATTTAGTAGAGCATTGATATATTTATCACCTATAGGGATTGTTTCAGGTGGACTGCTAAGCATGTTGATCGCTTCAACACTGTTCTAGGAGGGTGCCTCAAAAGATCTTGCCTTCTTAGTTTTGACGGCACTTTGAAAATAGTGTGAGAAAGGTTACACCAATGAACCATGCAAAGCATCATGTATTATGTGCACTAGAGATCAGATAATTACATGGAGCAAAAATAGGCAAATAAGGGTCTTTACGAAACATGTAAATGTTGGATCTCAATGGAGGGGTCACATTGTTTTAATATGAAATGATAGACACAACCTAAAGTAGCATGGGCAACACTAAATTATGAAATATGTCTGGTCTTAAGAGAAAACATGTCATTGTTCTAAATCACATTACATCCATCATGTGGGCAATTCAAAAGCAACACTATAATCCAGATCAATGTAGCAAACATGTATAAGGTATGAATCCTATCTTAGTTTGTGACAAACAAACAACTGAAATATGCACATCGGGAATAAAACCATAACTAATCCCATCAGGGAAAGGCCCAAACTAAGCATGGACTGAGAGTATCGAGTCGTATAGTCACGTATTGTGCCTAGTCTCACAGTCGCGACTTCTGATCAATGTGCCTAAGAGCCAGTTGCTGCAATTCTTGATGTTATACTTTATTGTTGATCTTCTGCATTTAGATATCACCTGTAAACCACGTCAGCTGGTTTGGAAGGACGAAAGCAGTTGAACTAAAATAATAGTAGGGTAGCCCGCATGAGATATGTCTGTTTATTTATAAGATTGCATTAACAATAATCAGATGTCGGATTCAAACCAGCTGCAAATAAATATATCCCATAATTTGATGAACGATTTAAGTATTCTTAGATATTCATTTTCACAAATGAGGTATAACGCATATAGAATTGTTATGGGAAGGTTTTCAGCATAATCACTAGACATAAGGTATCATGCATATAGTTTTGTTTTGCTTGGGACGTACCTTTACTTCTTTTACGAAACACTTTACCACTCGCTAGATGCATCAAGCATACGTAATTCGTAGTATCAGAATAAATGTAACCATAGAAATCAGGACCAACGGGTTTACTCTTGGGGTGATAAACTCTCATCTATGAATTCTACAAGCATCTGATGGGAAATGAACAAGTGCATGATTTATTCAAACCATTGTGGAATAGTGCCTGCGTGCTGAGACACGAAGTATTCTTCGGGCTCATTTTGTATGACATAATTAATACTCCCAGTTTGCTCCAAAGAAAGAAATTTCACATTCCAAGTTATAATTGTGTATTATGCAATGAGAAAACCTCTGAAACCTAGCAACATCTTTTTTGGGACTGCACTTTGCTCAACCTTGTTGGACATCAATTACTCCTGAGAAAAAAGAGAGGAATTTCCTCTTATGATGAAGTAAGCCTAGCCAGAAAAGTTCCGGACAGTGACATCCAGGTGAAAATTATTATTATGGGATGCTAATAAAAGGAATAATATGATCTTTAACACTGAAAGAGTTTAAGCTTAATACAATAACACGCAGTTAGCTGCGGGTTCTCAAAAAAAACAATGAAAGAGCATCCCTTCAGAGTTTTTTCGATAAAGATCCCTTCAGAGTTGGAAAAGGCATATGAAAGAAGATCTTGCTATTTTTTTGGAAAAGTTTTTTTTTTTTTTTTTTGAAAGCATTTTTTTGGAAAAGTTACAGTACTTTCGTACTGCATATTTTATTGATTTTCCAAAAAAGTGGTGTACAAGAGAATTGTACAAAAGGAAGAAACAAAGCTAAGCTAAACTAAGGAAAACCAAAGGTTCAAATGAAACTGTCAACCCAGGCAGCAAAGTTGCTGTAGGCCTTTCTAGTAGCTCTATGCTTTAACAGCAGCATTTCTTCCTTGAAAACATCTCGGCAGTGATAAAGGCTTGGCAAGCGATGCTCAAAGATGAATGCATTCCTGAAGATCTTGCTATGGTTATTCATCGAGCTAAGCATGGAAAATCACAAATGTTAAAGGATTTGGATACAACTGTTACCTACCTTTCTTCATCTCTCTTTCCTCTGTATATATTTTCTCCCTCATGTAATTATGTAAATATGTACTTTCCCTTTTGAATTTTATAAATTACATTAGGACTTTTGTCCTACTGTTCCGGGGTAGAAAAAATAATGTTACTACCATAGAAGACAATCACCGTCACCACGTGAGAGAGGGTCGTCGAATGTTATACTTCAACAATCCCCTCACATCCATGCATTTTCCGACCTTTGTGAGCAGCGAGTCACTGTTATTTATTTAGTATTGTGTTAGAGCATCTCCACCGGGGGTCTCCAACAGACCCCCCAAAGGCCCATTGGGGGTCCGGACGGCCAAAAACGCCACCAGCGGCACCCCCCAAAGGGTCACCCCGAGCAAAAACATGTCCGGCACCCCCGAGAGGACCTCCAAACTCGGGGGTGCCGGACATGGGGGCAGACATGCGTCTAACAGGGGAGGCCCGCCCGGCATAGAGACAGCGCGGCGCGCCCAAATTCCCCTTCGTCTACATTGCCTCCCCCGGCGCCAAAATTCCCAATCTTCCCTCCATTTCCAAAACCCTTGCGCCGCCGCCGCCGCGAGCTCCTCACCTTCCGCCACCATGCCGCCAAAGCCCGTCGGCCTCGCGAAACCCAAGGGGGGTCGCAAGGCGCCGGCGTCGTCGCAGCCGAAGAAGAAGCCGATGAAGCGGGAGCCGTAGGAGTATTCGGTGCCGCTTAAAAAGGTGCCGCTGAGCCAGGGCGTCCTGTGCTCTGCCGCCTCCCACCTTCGGCAGATGAGGCGACTGAAGGCGAAGGACAAGGCGGCTGGTGAGACCGCCGAGATGTTGATCGCCATGAGCCAAAGCAGCTCAAGCCCGGGGGGCGCCGGCGTCTTTTGCGGGTCGCCGTCTGCCCCGGGCTTCTTCGACGACACCTCCGGCTACCAGACGCAGCAGTCGCGGATCCCCCCCCCCCCCCCCCCCCGACGCCCTCGATCTGAACGAGGCGCCGTTGGTGTTTAGCGAATCGCCGGCGATGCGGCGGACGGCAGCCACAAATGCCGACGCGACGGCTTCCCGCGGCCTCCTCTTCGGCAACGCGGTCGACCAACTCGACCAGGTGCGTGCTATTTATCTTCCTGATCCGCGCCTATTTACTGTGTTCCCGGCCGATTGTTTGTTGGGCGCACTTATTGCGAGCGGCCGGATGCAAATTGTTGGTGTGTGTACTTATTGCGAGTGGCGGCCGGATGCAAATTATTGTATTTGTGTCGTAGGATGGTGACGCCGAGGTGATGAATGGAATCATTGCCGGTGATGCAACTTATGTCCACGCTGACACAGATCAGTTCGGCCAGGGCGACGAACAGGATGGCGACCACGGCCAGGACCAGGAAGGGGAGGGTGACGAAGAGGACAGCGACGACGACGAAGATGGCGGCAAGAAGGCAGGTTACAGAGGCCGGACTTGGACCGACACGGAGGACGTGTTGTTGTGCGAGGCGTGGATGAATGTGAGCATGTGCACCACGAAGGGCGCCAACCAAAAGAGGGATGCATATTGGGCACACATCCATAAGGACTACACCGAAAGAAGGTCGTATCCACCTAATGATGATTTGCCCGATCGCAATGTCAAATCGGTTGAGAGCCGTTGGGGTGTCATCGCGGCTCTCACTAGCAAGTTTCATGGTTGCCATGAGAAAATCATGAATAGAGATGAGAGTGGCAAGAATGACGCCGATAAGGTCAGCTTGTCATCTTAACTTGTGGCTTACTTGTAACCGGCCATGTTTGTTGACTTGTTTTTTGTTCAATACAGTTGAAGGATTCCAAGTACATGTACCTCGACTTGGAGATGGATAAAAATAAGCCATACAAGCTTATGCATTGCTGGGAGAAGCTTTGCGACTGCCCGAAGTGGAAGCGCCATGTCAAGGATAACGCTAACGCCGAGGGAGATGAAAGAAGCCTGCCGCCTGCCAGCGCGGACCGTCCAGAGATGGGAGTCAAGGTGTGCAAGGCGGCGGCCAGGGCTGGCAAGAAGCCGGCGGCGTCGGGCAGCATCCAAGAGACGTTGAAGATCTTCATTGCCGAGTCGACTGCCGAGAATAAGAAGATGCAAGAAGCATCCGACAAGAAGTGGGCGCTCTACTTCAAGATGCAAAAGAACAAGCTCAAGGCCCAGGAGAAGAAGGAGGAGCGTCTGTTCATGGCCACCAACACGAGCGACATGAGCCCCAACCAGAAGGCCTACTTCGTGGCCGAACGGAGGCGCATTCAGGCTGAGAAGACGGCGGCCGAAGCGGCGGCTCTCGATCAGTCCGAAGAGGAAGGCGAGGAGGAGGAAGCCGATGCGTGATCGCGTGATCGGCATGCACCATTGCGCCGGGGGGCGCCCTTTTGATGGCCGGCATTGGAGACTAGTTCTTCGGCGCGGTCGACCCTTTTTTGATGACCGGCGTTGGGAGATTTGTTCTCCAGCGCGATCAAAACTATGTCATGGCCGTGATTTGGTACTTCAAATCCGGCGCGGCTGAACAGTTTGATTGCCGGACGAGTTCGACACTTTTATTAATGCATGAAACTACTTATTTGCATATCATTACAACTAGAAATTCCGAAAACTACTCCTCGTCATCGGAGTCGGCATTGGGCGGCGGTGTTCCTGGCTCGTCGTCCGCCGGCGCCGTGTCTGGAGGTCCTTGCTCCCACTCCGGTGCCACCGCTGCCTGGGGGGAGGCCGGTTCTGCATGTGCACCAGCCGCACGGGACGGCCACGGGGACCAAGGCTCCCACGGTGAGTACGCAGGGCGTGCCGGTGATGGAGTTGCGGGCTCGGCCTCCTGCTCCTGATCGGCCACGGCGTCCTGCTCCTGATCGGCCTCGACGTCCATGGCCTCCTTGTCCTGCTCCTGATCGGCCACCACGGCCTCCTTGTCCCGCTCCTGATCGGCCACCACAGGCTCCTTCTCAGGCGACGACATGGCGAGCGAGTTTTGGGCGGTGGTGCGTGGAAAGATTGTGACGGCGTGGATATATCGCTGTGAAACCGCGTGAACGCAACCCCGAAGCGACGCGCCGGCGGTTGCACGTCCACACCAAACCGCCGTGTTCCAAAGCGACGCGAAGGTGAACCGGCGGCGGTTCGTGCGCCCGCAAGGTGTTCGATCTATTGCTCAAAACTAGCGCCATTTGGGGGTGGGCCTTTGGGGTGCGGCGCTGTGGGCGGGGTCAAAAACATGGGCGGACACATGTCCG
This sequence comes from Poa pratensis, assembly GCA_947311845.1. Taxonomy (NCBI): domain Eukaryota; kingdom Viridiplantae; phylum Streptophyta; class Magnoliopsida; order Poales; family Poaceae; genus Poa; species Poa pratensis. The sequence continues at coordinate 32,803,537 of CAMZMU010000057.1, forward strand.
GCACCCCCAATTGGGCCTCCATTGGGGGTGCCGGACACGAATTTGGAGGCCCCCGGTGGAGATGCTCTTAGGCAAATCTTTAACTGACTGCAGACGTATTGCCAAGTCGTTTTAACCAAGTACAATGGATGTTATATTTCAACACTTGTAGGTTGAAGATTGGATTCAGCCAGGTCTCAACAGTATTCACTTGTGAGCCAGCCCGGGAGAGCTTTCCAATGTACTAGTTTGTAGACTTTTTTTTTTTTTGATTTTTCATACTTGTATTCATACGGAAAAGAAGACAATACAGCAGCAAATACAAGCAAAGAAAAAAAGAGGATACAGACGACACAGCTGTGTCACACCGTCTTCAACCTCTCGATCCACCACCACGCGCGACCACCGCCGCCCGCCCGGAGATCTTGCCCTTGGAACAGAAGAGCTCCACGCCCGAAGGCCTTGAAGAGCCGCAGCAGCCACCAGCTCCGACGAGCTGGATTTGAAGGAGAACGACGTCCATCGGCCGGGGACCTGCCCCGAGCATCTTCCGCTCCAGATCTGCGGCCAGCGCCCCAGATCAACCGCCTGCGCACCACCGTCCACCACAGCAGCCTCGCCGCACCTCCACCACCACTCGCAGTACCCGGGGACGAACGAGGCCAGCGGATCCGCGGATCCCCGACCTCCAGAAGTCACGCGCGCCACGTCGAAGACCCGAAGAGCTCCGCCGCCGGTGAGGGAGCACGCCGACACCAAACACCTCGCCGACACCGTCGCCCACACCACAACGCCGCCGGGAGGAACCCTACCAAACCCTACACTATGTACAAGCCGAGATCCGGGGTTCCCTCATCCTCCCGCCGCCGGAGCGGCCGGCGGAGGAAGGGGGAACCCGCGGTTCACCGGCGAGCGAGGTGGGTTGACGGGGAGGAGCTCAAAAATCGCCTTTTCACTGTAGCACAGTGAGGGGAACGGCGAAGCGAGTGTCATGCAAGACTTGAACTGGCAGACCAATAACTAACAGTAAGTGTACATAGAAATTATGCAGAAACAACCTGCTAAAAAATCAGACCGGCACGAGCATACCTCCTGTCATCTTCTACCTGTTTGCACGAAATAAATAACCTTGGGTATCCTCAACAACTCGTGCCGTCTGGCCTTGCTCGAGTTGCAGGCTGCTCCAGCATTTTTTTTTTACAATACGATTACCATTCATACATATGAAAAGTTGGTAGTACAGGGCACGTACGCATACAAGAGAAGACACTGGAAACCCAGCTGTCCAAACACAAAAGCACAGAGGAACCTGAAAGAAACAGAAATTACAACAAGGTCCCTGGGATCCTCTGTGCCATCCACCATCAAACGCCGCCCACCACCGAGGTCACCGGAGCAACCGCCGGACGAGAGGACGACGAGAGCCACAGATCGAAGCCCGGCGAGGCCTCCTTGCTGACTAGCAGCTTTGTGGACCAGAAGAGAAAGCTCGCCGAAGGCGAAGCCTGCAACTTTGTGGCACGCAGGCCGGGGCCAAGCCCCGGAGCCATCGCCGGACTGAAGATCCACCACTTCCAGCCGACGCCGTCGGGGAAGGAAGACAGATCCTCCCACCATCTTCCACAGAACCGGTGCAGAAACAGACGACCAGCAGTGTCCACCGGCGCCAGCACCAAGAACGGCGCCAGCCGGAACATTCTCCTGAGCAAACTCGAAATCTCCACTTCGGCGCCAGAGCAAGCACCGCCGCGGTGGCGGAGACCGAGGACCAAAATCCGCATCGAGGACAGCGCCGCCACCACGCAATCCTCGCCCGGAAGAGCAGCTACCAGATCCACCGGCGACCGCCGCCACGCAGGTCGCCAAGAACGAATCCGAAGCAGATTTATTCACCGCTACCTCCACCACCTCCATAGACGAAGTCGAGGACGGCGAGAAACCCTAACAACCTAGCCTACTAGACTAGCTGTACACGGAGTCCGGCCGGCGAATCGACGCCCCCTCCCCCCTCCGACGGCACTGGGCCGACGAGAAGGAGGAGGGAGGCGGATTCACCGGCGGAAAAAGTGTTTCGCCCTTTCGGTTGCCTCCGATCTACTGTAGCGGGAGGGCTCGGGAGCGAGGGTAGGGGGAGTGGGAGTTGGGGAGCAAAGGCTGCTCCAGCATTGAGCTGATTCAGAGCGATGGATTCCTGAAGCGTTGACGGCGAACGTGTCGTCATCAGTGTTGCACCCACACAGGCTTTATAGCCACATGCTCCATGCCTGCATAGCAGGAAGGCAGGCATGCACCGTGGAGGTTCAGCCACTTGCTATTGAGCAATTGATGATTCTTACTATTCTAGTACATGCGAGCGAACTGGAACTGTAACTGCATCTGCATTGCTCGTACAGTCGTACTGCACTACTTCAGCAGCAAAAACGCGTGTGGCTGTAAGTCTTTGCTTAACTCAAGTTAAATGTATCTGGAAGCCTCAAACCGTACAAATTTAGGGTTCAGAATGTCCAATTTAGTGAACACTAAACAGAGCAATTCTTCCCTTGACGGTCAGGGAATCAGCCGAACCAGAGGACGAAGAACACAGAGTGCACAAGAGCGTTCCGTTTCCGGGACATTTTCTGTATGTTCAGTATGGACATCTGCTACTCCCTTCTCTTAAGTCGAGAGAGGTGGTCACTAACACCCAAGAACCGTTAGCAAAATCAGCAAGCACATACGAACAGTTCTAACACGAGCCGTCACCCACTGTCCGTCGCACCATGTCCTGCAGGCACCTACGTTATGTTTGTTTGTGCGCGCGTCCGCAACCCAGTGTGTCGGTAGAGCGAGAGAGACCAGCAGCTAGCGGCGCTCGATCGCTTGCTGTTGCCGGTGGGCCGTCGTCAGCTTTCTGGATCGATCTCCTCCTATAGCACGACGTCGCGTCGCTTCTTGGGGATCTCCGGGTTCCCTTTCCTCATCATCGCCGCGAACTCGCTGTAGTCGATCCTCCCGTCCTGCAACCACGACGATAAGTTTCAGACGATCAGTACGCCGCTCTGTTACACGACTTGCTTGCAGTTGCAGCCGCGAGATTTTATGGCTTCGACACTTACGTTGTCGGCGTCGACCTCGGCTATGATGTCCTTGATGTCTCTGCCGTCCAGGAGCCCTTTCTCCCGCAGGGCCTGCTCCAGCTCTTCCTTGGAAATGCAGCTGCAGCCACACATCACGACAATGCTAGTTAGAATGCGTCCGGTGCTCTGTGCCTGCATCCGAGGTTCAGTAAGTTACCCGCTGTTGTCCTTGTCGAAGTACTGGAACGCGGTGTAGAGGTGCTCGTCCCTGTCCATCCTGTTCATGTGCATCGTCGCCGTGATGAACTCCTCGTAGTCGATCGTGCCGTTCCCGTCCGCATCGGCCTGGACTCACAAGCAAATTAAACGCAAGTTCAGAACGAAATACTTCCATCGACCTAGTAAGACAGACGTCGACAGAAACTTACGGCTTCCATGAGCTGCTCCACTTCGGCCTCCGTGAGCTTGGTCCCCTCCTTGGACAGGCCTCGCCGGAGCTCGTCCACGGTGATCGTGCCGCTGTTGTCGGCGTCCATGCTCTTGAACATCTCCTTCAGCCCTCTGATCTCTTCCTCCGACAGGCATCCGGCGATGACCTGCATGCATCATGCCATAGGGATCCGTTCAGAAAACGAAATGTAATGGGGGTTCAGCTGTAGCACTTGTACTCCTGAATTCAGAACCACGGACCCTTAGCGCGGCTTTCTTGAACTGGTTCATCGCCCTGAACTGCTTGAGCCTGTTCATGACGGCGTTGTCCAGTGGTGTGTCAGGCGCTTCTCCGTCCTCCTTGATCCAAGGGTGATCTGAACAACATGAGCAAGGTGTGTTATGATGCATTGGGCCAAAATTCAGGGTAAGACTTCGAATAAAATTCAGGGATCGAGTCGAGGGACACGCACTGAGGACGTCGTAGGCAGAAATTCTCTTCTTGGGGTCAGAGTTGAGCATCTTCCTGACGAGGTCCTTGGCGCCAGACGAGATGCGCGGCCACGGGTCGCTGGTGAAGTCCACCTGCCCCCTCAGGATGGAATTGAAGATGCCATGCTCCGATTCTGAAACACAAAATGTCCCATTATTCGTAGTGTTTCTTATGAGACGGATTAAGTTCGATGAGAAGTCGAAGATGACTTGCCTGCCCAGAAGGGAGGAACACCGCAGAGAAGGATGTAAAGGATGACGCCGACGCTCCAGATGTCCGCCTCGGGCCCGTAGCTCCGCTTCAGGACCTCCGGCGCGATGTAGTAGGCGCTGCCGACGATGTCCTTGAACACCTCCCCTTGCTTGAAGAATACGGAGAGCCCGAAGTCGGTGGCCTTGAGCGTGGCGTCCTCTTCCTTGCTGAGGAGGAGGAAGTTCTCGGGCTTGAGGTCCCGATGGATGACGCCGAGGGAGTGGCAGGTGTGGATGATCTCGACGATGGTGCGGAGCAGCGAGGCGGCGGCGCGCTCCGTGTACTTGCCCTTGCCGATGATCCGGTCGAAGAGCTCCCCGCCGGCGCAGAGCTCCATGACGAGGTGCACCGACTGCTTGTCCTCGTAGGCGCCCTTGAGCTCCACGACGTTGGGCTGGCCGGCGAGGTGGTACATGATCTGCACCTCGCGCCGCACGTCCTCCACGTCCTCCTTGGTCGACAGCTTCCGCTTGGCGATGGTCTTGCACGCGAACTTCTCGCCCGTCGCCTTGTGCGTGCACAGGCTCGTCACGCCGAACTGGCCGCGGCCGAGCTCCTTGCCGATGGTGTAGATGCTGCGCACGTCCTCCATCGGGCGGCCGAGCACGGGGCCAATGGGAGCCGGCGGCTTGTTCTGCGCCGGCGCGGAGGACGGGGACGCGCCGGCCTTGATGGACGCGCCCGAGCGGCGGGTGCCGGACGGGTCGGACGAGGCGGCGGCGGGCTCCGCATCCCCAGAACCCGGGCAGCAGTTGCCCATGGCGAGCCGGCGCGCGACGGCGGGTCGGCACGCGGGGGAGCGGCGCCGGGGAGGTCGGAATAGTGGGGGATGCGGAGCCTTAGGGGGTGGATGGCGAGGCAACCGTGGAGTTGTATAGCATGCGCTTTCATTGGGCGGTCTCGGGTGGCCGGCGGGACGGGCCGGGAGGAAATGGCGGGAATGCAACGGCCTCCTCTCCGGTGCTCCCTATTTGGTTTGTCTGGCTATCGTGTTATTTCTGTACCTTGCCCGTTTTGGAATACTCCTATGTGGGAGGAGAAAACTTGGAGACTTCCCCTACCAAAAAGGTCGCTCGCGGTCACTTTAAGACAACAGCACGACAAGATTTGAGAGCCTGTTCTAGCTCCTCACTGCACACGCCGGCAAACTAACTTCGAGTTTTTAGGTTAAGCTTTCAAATAAACTATTTTTAACTAAGAATCATCTACGGATTGCAGAAAATCAAAATGTAGCAACACTCCCTCTATGTTAAATCATCACGTGTTTTAGTTTTAGTGAAAATCAAACTTTGTAAAGTTTACCGAATATGTAGGACAAATTATCAAACGTGCAATATACCAAACAAAAACTATTATAATCTTCAAGAACAATAATTGATAATTTAATCATTTGATATTTTTCCTACGTCTGTTTGACTTTGATCAAAACTAAAACATTGGGTAATTTGAGATAGAGGGAGTAGCAAAAACAAATTGTTGAGATGCCACATATCGTGAATTTCTACAAGATTTTAAAACGTATTTGCGTAAGAAAAGTCTTTGGATACTGCACATGAAGCAAACATAGGAATTTCACAAGATTAGTAGAGAGCAGAGAGGGAGAAAGTGCAAGTGTAGTGGATTTCTAATAAGAATTATTAAATAACTAGGAAACGTGCCTGTGCGTTGCAACAGGAGAAGCAAATCGCAAATCTTTCCACGCGACCAATATTCAAATATGGGCCATGAAAATAATCAGGGAAAAGAAAAGCATGATGGAATTTTTTCCTCATTGGTTCAGGTGTAGTGATTGCATTGTACATATGGTAATTGAAGTACAAAAGAAAGATCACAGAAAAACATAGGCATTATCCTTGTCACAAATCCTCCACCATCTCAATATTTGGCATCTGATCTTCACATATTGTTGTGTGCAAGGCTGAAATATAAATTCACTCTAAGCTACAAAAAACATGATTTCACACAATTATACTCAGGACATTGTATTCCAAATGATTGCTGCTCTTTTTAATCAATTAGGGTATCACGGAATATTTTTGTACATTTGGAGTAAATCCGAGTCCTAGATTTTATCTTGTCAGTTTTGTTTGTGCAAGAGCTTCAACTTCGTGTGTGCACTTATAGTAAAGACATGCTATCCCTTTATCTAAAAAAAAAGACATGCTATCCAGGACTTCCGCTACCATTGCAATCACATTGATCAAGTTACCTGTTGTAAGGATGGTAACCAAGATTAACATTCAAAGGATCGATGTGCTTGATGTCGATTTAAACTGTAAGTATTTTTATTTTATCTAGCCCAGTAACCACATATTAAAATTATGGTGAAATTATCCCTTCAATGTAAAATGCATGTAAATAGATGACTGACAATTGTACTACACATAGCTAAATGATTTGGACAGAATTTAACTCTTGTAAATGAATGAAGGCCACGGTGCCTTGTTGGCTCTATCATATAGGTCCAAATTTGTGTTGCCGATATGTCGGGCATTTCATCAAACACCTGTAAGGTTTAGTTTAATTAGCATCAGTATGTAGTGATTCCTGGTGCCAACGAATTTGGAGATAGAGAGGAGATGGGAGCATACAATGCATCGTCCTTTTCTTAAACAATATTCTTCCTTGCAGTTGTGAGCATCAACACACCCACAGACATCAGTAGCAGCAAAAACACAACAGCAGCAATATGTTTTCCCCATCCACCTCCCCCATCGCGGTACTGTCCTCGCCAGCGCTGAGCCCAACCAACGCCCCATCGCTGTACTGCCCTCGCCAGCCCTGATCCCATCACCACTGCACCAATCCAGCGCACGGTGTGCCCTCGTCGGCTCGCATCCTCGGTCAGAGCACATGTCGGAAGGCCGGCCGGATCTCTAGGTTTGGGGCGGCAGCGGATGGCTACATGGCAGATAGCAGGTGCGCGGGGCGACGCCAAATCGGAATGCGTTGGAGACGGGGCACCTTCGCGGCGGCGGGGGGGGGGGGGGGGGGGGGGGGGTGCCGAAGCTCGGAGACGGGGGATCGGCAGCAGGTGGTTCCGTTTCTCCTGTAGGATCAGGTAGGTGGCGCCGCTCGCCGGCGACCAAGGGGTGGCGGCAAGTTTGGGAAGAACACATAGTTCTGTTCGGGTCGAGGAGAAGCTTGGTAGGTGGCAAGAAGTAGAAGAAAGGAACGCTGGGAAAAAGGCCGACAGAAATATCGAACCATTTTTTTCACTTGTCCGTGGCAGTGGTGGGTAATTTTTGCGAACTTTAGGGGTATTTCCAACGACGTGCCACAAGAAGCCTTAATGACTTTATTATTAGGTATATAGGTATAGATATGACATCTGGATTTATGTTGAGATTCATAACACAAATTACAAGCTTGAACGTCTGAAAGTGTGTGAACAAGAATCACTGCAAATTGCAGAATTTAATCCAATAGAGAGCATATTTCTCTTTTCTTTCCTATGCATTAAAACAAGTGTTCATGGGTTCGTTCAAAAAGTTTGTAAAAATGTTCACAGGTTTGAGAATATATTCACCGGTTCGAAAAAAAAAGGATTGGTATCACTCAGAAATAAAATGACAAAAAAGTGAAAAACAAAATAGGAACCAAAAAACAGAAAATGAAAAGGATGAATGAGAAAAAAATATAGAACAAGAAAAATAAAAATGAAAAAGAAAAGAAAAAACAGCCGTAATGGGCTTGCACAGTGCCGGACACGGTGACAGGCGATCGTATGCTACAACTTGCTCTAGGCGTGAAATACTTGCCTGCGGTTGCCAACAGATAGCTGCAGCGAAGAAGTAAAAGTGGCCCATTGGGTATCTGGAAAAGTAGGACTATCTACTGAGAACTAAAAGAATCACAGTTCAAAGCATAGGATCAATGTTTTGTTATCATAAAGCAGAAAATCCCACGTACTCAATTGTTAAAAAAAAAAGACTTTCAGTGTCCAGCTCAAGATAAACTTTATGCTGCACGTCGACAGTGTACTCTCAGAACACAATCATATATAGCTGGTCGATCGCTCGGTGAACACAGAAATACGAGTTACTCCATAGTCCATAGTTTTTTTTAGACTAAAGGCCGAAGGCCCAACGTTAAATTAATAACGCCATGAACGGCGACAGGGATACAAGGTGTTGAACCCAACTTACACCCACACACACCGCACACACACAAAATATAAAGGACAACCGAGGAGACTGCAACGGTATGGTGTCTCGCGACGGTGCGTAAGCTGTGTTGGTGTGCCCGAGCTCTAGGGTGAGCATCATGGTCCATAGTCACAGTTCATAAATATCTATCATTTCCACACGGAAGATATCTAGCATCATGTCATTTGCAGCATAAAGTTTGTTTCCTTTCTGCTTATATGATGAAAGCATGGATGTGTTACGATTTAGTACTGATAATTGCTATGAATAGGATGCACCGGGAAGTTTTGGGCAGAACATCTGCAACAGTACAGCTCATCTGGCATGTGTGCACTAGCTTTAGGAGTGTATTGCTCTTCATGAAACTGCGGTTGAGGATCATAGCCAGACGGCGTGTAGCTTCCCAATATTTCCGGTACAGCTCATCTGGCATGTCTGCACTACTCATGAACACTTGTCATTTTGATCAATGATAATGTATTCCAGTGGTCTGCTGCTTTCTTAACAGATATTCCACAATCTCTAGTGAGCTCCATTGATCCGGGAGACTAGGTCCCTGATCCTTGTAATCGGTCTAAAAACTCTGTACAAAAACTCTCTTTCTATCTAATCGGACGGCAGTACGACTGCTTTTAACCTAAAAAAAACAATCTCTAGTGAGCTGTAAAAATTAAAATATGGAATTTTTCGTAAATTCATTGCAGTATTTAGTCCGTAGTCTACATATGATGTGAGTGACATGCGAATGGTTGGATATAGATTATGGATATGTTGATTCCGAAAAGTGACCAAGTAAATATAATCTGGCTAGAAATGCACATCTCTTTTCATAACAACGTGATAGGGATTGACTGTGTTTTTATGACAATACATTTCAAGGGATCACTCTTTTGCGAGTAAATGACAAAAAACCACTACATTTGAGCACGAGTCGACAAAAAACCAACGCCGGTCGTATTTTTGACACATAAATACCTCTTTTGAGGATATGTTGTGACGCGGAGCACTAATTTGTCTGTTTAAGCATGTTGACACGATTTCTGACAGCTCAGACCCACCCGTCAGGTCTACGTGGCAAAAACAGAAGAAAAAAATCAGGTCAACGCTATCTTTTTTCCTTTTCTTTCCTTTTTCTTTTTATCTCCTATATCCCGTATGCCTTACGATCCCATATGTAGCTGGCCATCAAGCGACGCCGCGCGCCAGCCATCCCCGACCCTTAGTGCGGCCGCGTGCTGGCCATCTCCGCGCCTCCCCTCCGCCTGCTCCGCTCACGGTCGCCGGCGTGCCTCCGCTCCGCCGGTCCGGCTCACGACACGGGCGCCGCCTCTCCGTCAAGCGTCACTCTGTACTTATGCTCGGCCAGGCCCGTCGCCGTCCTACAGCTCCGCGCACGCACAACCTTTCGCTGCGCCGCCCTTTCTCCGCCGCTGCTCCCCTCCGCCTGCGCGGCTCCCGGCGCGCCTCCTCTCCGCAGACCCGACTCCGGCGGCGCCGTGCGCCTCGGCGACCTGCCATGTGCGTGCGCGGTGCCGGCACCTGACACTGCACCGGCCTCGCTCAAGACCTTCGCCTCCGTGCTCTCACACGGCGACCTGGCGGCACGAGCCAGCGCCGACATCGTGCTCCGCGAGCTCGCGTCCTCCGACGACCGGCAGGGCGGCCAGACACGGGCGCGGGCGACCTCCACGAGCGTGACCGTGGCGCAGGCGAGGGTGTTTGCGGCCCCTGTGCTCGTGGCCGACGCCTACGCGGCGGAGGTGCTCGTCGAGGGCGGAGCACACAACCTGTTCGACAGAATGGACATGAGAGAGATATATTGCCTAGGTGTTAACTTTTAGAGATAGCGTTGACCTGATTTTATTTTCTTCTGTTTTTGCCACGTAGACCTGACTGGTTGGTCCGAGCTGTCAGAAATCGTGTCAACATCCTTAAACAGACAAATTAGTGCTCCGCGTCACAGCATAGCCCCAAAAGAGATATTTATGTGTCAAAAAGACGACTGGTGGTAGTTTTTTGTCGCCTCGTGCTCAAATGTGATGTTTTTTTTTTAATTTTCTCCTCTTTTGCTGTCGACCACTTAGTATTTCCACGCGGTGGATTCATGAGAGCAAAAGGATAAAATCTGAGTGGTTGTCTCTTTCGTCTTCTCCATCTCTGGCGGCTCCGCATCCACCGCTCTCCTATTTACTCGTTGAAGACCCCCACACAAGTCTGAGGGCATCTCTAGCCGTTGTGCCCCCCAGGCCGAAAAATGACGCTATTTCGACCCGCCTGGGGGGGGGGGGGGGGGGCAACGACGCTATTCGACACGCTGGGGGGCGGCGTTTCCCAGTAGCCGAACCCAGGCCGCCCCCCAACTGGTGACTTTCGCCCAAATTTGACAAACAAAATTCCACAAACATTTCGACATACAAATCCACATATAAATAGTTCAACATACAAATTCACACACAAATAGTTCAACACACAAATGCACACACAAATAGTTCAACAATGCAAGCAAATAGAACAAATAAAACTAGGCATCGGCATTGCCATTGCCTTTGCGCCTCCACAAGTGCTTGAAGACGTGGAGAGCACGTTCGCTGGGAAACCCCAAAAGGAAGGTATGATGTAGTCAGCAGCAAAGTTTTCCCTTGATTACAAAACCAAGGTTGTCAGATCCAGTAGGAATTGGAAGAGCTTCAGAAAGGTGTCAGCGGCGCCGTTACCCGATCACTGACGTGGACCTGCACACACACAATCAAAGTACTTTGCCCCAACGAAACAGGAAGGTTGTCAATCTCTCCGGCTTGCTGAATACAAAGGATTAAACGTATGGTGTAGAATATGATGATGAACACAAAAGTAGCAGCAGGAAGTAACGTAGAGTGTGGTGAAAACGGTGTTTGTATCAGTGTGGAATAAAAGACCGGGGTCCACAGTTCACTAATGGTGTCTCTCCATAAGACAAATAAATATACATGTTGGGTGAACGAATTACAGCTGGGCAATTGACAAATTTCAAACGCATGACAATGCAATATATGACAAGCACATGTTCATTGTTATATCTATTGGGCATTACAACAATATACATAGACCGCTTACTAGCTGCATCTATGACTCATAATCCACTCACAAGATAGCTTTCGGGTCTCCCATGAGTATTAAGTTGCAAGCAACATATTATAGCATTAAGCAAAGTGTGTAATATAGACAAACACATTAGACTTAACAACAGTACCCTTAAGCTAAGCATCGGTTATTTTATCCCTAGTGGCAACAGCACATCTACAGCCTTAGTTGTTTCTGTCTATCAAGCCCAGCCTTCTAGAGGCATGAACCCACTATCTAGCATAAATATTCTCTCTTGAAGTCATTAGCATCTACTTGGCCAAATCATCTACTAACAACGGAGAGCATGCAGGAACATAGATAAAACATAATATAGATAGATGAACAAACTTGATCATAACTTCACAATTCATCGGATCCCAGCAAACACAACATGTAGCATTACATAAAGATGATCTTGATCATGTTAGTCAGCTCACAAGATCTAAACATGATAGCACAAGGTGGAGAGACTACCAACTAGCTACTGCTATGGACCCGTAGTCCCGTGGAGAACTACTCACACATCACTTCGGAGGCAGTCATGGTGATGTAGAGCCCTCCGGTGATGATTTCCCCTCCGGCAAGGTGCCGGGAAGAACTGCAGAAACCCTCCCGAACTAGGGTTGAAGACGACGGCGGCCTCAGAACTTTTCGTGGATTTTTGCTCGGGTCTCTAGGGTTTCCCGATTAGATACAATTTATAGGCAAAAGGGCGACGTCGGTGGCCAGCCGAGGTGGGGCGGCGGCCTAGGTGCGCGGCCCCACCCTGGGCCGCGCCGTGGGCCCGTCGGCCTGCCTGGTGTGGCCCCCGGCTCCGTCCTCCTGGCTGCTGCTCTGTCTCGGTCCAGAAATAAATCAGTTAAATTGGCGTCCGATTCCAAGAATATTTACAGAATATATTTTCTGAAACGAAAAGACAGCAGAAAACAGGAACTGGCACTGTGACATCTTGTTAATAGGTTAGTCCCAGAAAATGCATAAAAATGATATAAAGTGTAAGATAAACATGTGGTAATCAATATATAATAGGCATGGAACATCAAAAATTATAGATATGTTTTGGACGTATCAGTGCTCCACCAGATCATTCTGCAGTTGTATATGCATCACCGGGCCTCGAATCTCCTGACGCATAGCGAGGAAGGTTGCCCATGTTGCCAGGACCTGGTGATCTACATCTGCAAGAGGACCCTGCCGATGATCGGATCATTCTGCTCGCTCTCAATGATCATGTTGTGCAAAATCACACAACAGTTCATCACCTCAGACATATTGGCCTTGGACCAAGTCAGAGCTGGGTACCGGACAACAGCGAATTGAGACTGCATCGCACCAAATGGCTGCTCAACATCCTTCCTGCAAGCCTCCTCGCAATTGGAAAACCAAACTTTCGCGCTTCCTGGCACAGGGTTGGAGATAGTCTTCACAAATGTTGACCACTTTGGGTAGATGCCATCTGCAAGATAGTAGCCCTTGGTGTACTGGTGCCCATTGATCTCATAATTCACCGGGGGAGCATGACCCTCAACAAGCTTGGCAAAGACATTTGAGCACTGCAGAACATTGATGTCATTGTGAGTTCCTGGCATGCAAAGAAGGCATGCCAAATCCATAGATCATGTGTAGCCACAGCCTCAAGAATCACACTGCAAACTCCTTTGTAGCCTTTGTACATCCCCTTCCAAGCAAATGGACAGTTCTTCCATGTCCAATGCATGCAGTCGATGCTTCCAAACATCACAGGGAAGCCTCTTGCTTCATTGGTGGCAAGGATCTGGGCAGTGTCTTCCGCATTGGGTGATCGCAAGTATGTTGGCCCAAACACTGCCACCACTGTCCGGCAGAACTTGTTCAATCAATCAATGGCAGTGGACTCGGACATGCGCAGATAATCATCCTGCGAATCAGCGGGAGCACCATATGCAATCAGTCTCATCGCCACCGTGCACTTCTGAATTGAGGTAAGCCTACCGTGCCGGTGCAATCCTTCTTCAATTTGAAGTAGGTGTCGAAATCTCGGATGGCATGCATAATGTCGAGGAAGAGCTTCCGTTTCATCCTGAAACGGCGCCGAAACACCGTCTCGTCCTGCATGGGATTATCGGCGAAGTAGTCGGAGTAGAGGATGCAGTAGCCTTCGTAGCGCTACCTCGGCTTGCTCTTGCGGCGACCGGGCGCCGAGCCACCACGCCAAGGCCTCTCCTCGTTTGTGAGCAGGCCGGCAAGACAGGTGAGGATGAGCAAGTGTTCTTCATCGTCGATGGCGGCCTCGGCTTCCTCATCAAGCACTTCGGCGAGCAGCTCCTCATCGCCGGAGTCCATGGCTGGGCGGACAAAACGCCGAACACCTAGCAGGCGAGGTGGGCGCGAGCCTTCCCGAGAGCCTTCCTTGCGGCTAGATCACGGCGGAGGGAGGAGGGGCGACCGGCGGTGTGGATTGGACGAGATGGTGGGCTTCCTAGCTGCTTGCGTGCGGCGAAGGGGGGTTGGTGCCGACGGCGACATGGCGGCGACGAGACGGGATAGAGGAAAGGGCGAGGCGGGGGTGGGGAAATGCGTTGTCTCGCCGACAGTGCTGGCCCACACGTGCTTTTCCTTCCGCCAACCCTCCCCCCCCAGGCGGAACCCAGTGGGCTGGGTCTGGCCTGGGAGCGCCAACGCTATTTTTGGCCGAAACGGCGCTATTTGGGTTCCTGGGGGCCGACTGGAAGAAAAACGGTGCTAACACGATGAAACAGCGCTATTTTTCGCCCTGGGGGGCGCTGGGGGGCACGGCTGGAGATGCCCTAAACATGTGCATGCGCCAACCGCGACCACAAACTCACTAGCCCGCCATGCTCGAGCCGTCATAACTGCCACATTTTCACCTCCTGCCATCTCTCGAGACCCTTGGTCTTATTTCTTCTCCGACATCAACGTACCTTCGCACCTAGAGACGGTAAGGTGGTGTGTCGCCTTGGCCTATGTCTTGGGCTGCTTCTATCTCGGTCATGTCTCGACATTGCCGTTGATGACGCATACGTCGGTGTCTCGTTGGAGTCGGCCTCATCTCGCTGGTCTGGGTGGTTCTCTCTCTGCAAACACGGAGAAAGAAAGGGTATTGCGAGGAGATAAGATTGTGGGCGGAGGGAGAGAATAGGGATGTGGGACCCATGCAATTTTAGGTGATTTTCTCGACTGGTAGGCCTGCGCCTCATAGTTAACCACCAAAAGGAATTTTGTGTATTTTATGCACCGAAACTTTAGGTGACACTATTTTCACTCTGATAGAATAAAATGGTATTTAGTGTCAAAATTTGATAGTTAGATTACATGTTTTATGAGGCTTCATTGCGATCACGTGATTTTTTTGGCACTTTGAAAGAACTTACACACACATCCGAAATAATGCACATCAAAAACGGTTTCTTTATGCGATTTTCTTTGTGATATTAGTCGCGGTACAGTCAAAACTCCATCTCTCCTACAACTCCAAGGATCTTGTATAGTATGTGATTCAAATATGTAATTTCTCTTCTCTATTCATGATTTCAATTGTGAATGCGCGAATCAACCTGGGCTACTACATAGGATTCGAGAGGAGGTGCGGTCCTGCATACTACTATGTTTTTACGTACTCCTAGCTGCAAATTAGATATGGCTCCAGAGCTGGGCACCGTTAAAATTTATTACTGAGTCCTATGCGGGGGACGTGCTCACGTGGTGAACTTTACATCCTGGCTGGCTGGCTGTGGCACAGTGGCCGCGAGTAGTGGATGTGGCGTAATGTACTCGGGCACGGCAGCAGATGTGGGGTGGCACGCCCATCGAGGTCCGCAGATCACTCCGCTAGCCAGCCAGAGCCACAGTAGGCAGTGGGCGTGCAGCTAGATTGATTATTGCCTGCTGCCCAGTTCCTGATGCTCCAGCGATACTATGAAAGGAAAGAAATGACAACAGGCAGACGCAGCTTTTACCGGGGGTGAGAAAGGCTGCCGCTGGAGCTGGAGAGGATCCCTCGAACCTGCGCCCCCGCACGCTCGGGCCAACGCCGGCACGGCATATCCGTCCAGGTTTTCTGACGGGGATCACCGTGGTCGCTCCGGTTGAAACTGCTTCCGTTCAGGCTCAATCTGTATCTAGGCGAGTTGATCAAGAGATCTATCTAGGCATAAAATCAATTTGGCTTCGGAGTTCAAGTTTTGTAAAATCTGAAAATAAATTTTGGATGTAATCATTGATGCATCTTACAGACACGCAAAATCACAATGCATATATTTTTTGTAATATTTTAAAGATTTTAAAGTGTGTATACTCGGATTTTGCACGTTTTGTGATACATAATTGAGAACATGCGAATTTTTTTCTTCATATTTTTAAAAACTTGTAATTAACGGATCACATAAATTCGGGTGGCACAAATCTCCGCTCTATCTAGGCGCACTATACTATCACTAGTTCACTTCTACCCGCCTCCGCTGGATTTTTGCCAACTTTAACCGATGTTCTAAGTTTTAAGATCTAGAAATGACATGGAGTGTATTCTAATATATAAGGAGCGAACATTAGGATTTTCTAGCCTCAAGAGGTTGAGTTACCAAATGTTCGATTTAGTATATGCGGTGAGTGGTAACTGCCACGTGTTAACTTCTGGTTGGTCCAATCCAGCGAACATCTACTCGTTTGACTTTGATTTAGACCGTTGATTTTTAATCGTGTGGCAAAGTCAGGAGTGACTTTGTCACGGCAAGTTAGACAATCCGCATGGCTTATTTCCCCTCATATTTCTTTCAAATCTTTTTCTCCAGTCGTCTTCCACCTGATTCCCCTGTCCGCGATCTCGAGCCATTATGTATGGCCAACCCTCCCCGGGTCCTCGTACCGACCTCGTCCCATCTCTCCTGGGCGCCATGAACGGGATGCGGTCGTCCAAATCACGACACGTGGTAAGGAAGGGCCGCCGCCGTCCCCGTGATCGCAGGGATGTGACCATGTGGCAGTCGTGTCTGCGAGCGTGCCATGGACGTGATGTCCTACTCCCCGCTCCCACTACACGTCTCTTGTCTCCTTTCGACTCCTAGAACGGTGGAGCGAATCCCGAATTCCCTCGTACGACTGCTCCTTGCTAGAGCTCGAGCCAACGGTGGCCTCCTAATTCATCGACGAAAATGAGGTCGAGGGGTTCTCCGTGGCCGATTGGTGGTGGCACCGTGACGAAGGGCACAAACGCATCAGGCACGACAAGTGGCAGGGGCGGGGGGCGGGGAATAATTGTTCGCGTCAAGGAAAACAACAAATATATGCACCTATATTTTTCGTCGCTCGATCACTAGATTTATAGCCCAAAGAATAGTTTAGTAAATATTATTTTATAGCCTGCTATATATATAGGGTATCAGCTAGACCTACCTCTTAGCACTTGGGCCTCTAAATTGACAGTTTGTTTTTGTAGAGGTTGGATATTTTCAGAATATGTGGTAGAATTGCTCTTGTGAAGTGAAATAAACATGATCAAGCTGAGTTATCGAGCATTCAAGCTGCATGCTTGATGAGCAATCATATCGTAACGAACAAACATGATTGAGCAGACTTATTACAATTTGGCATCAATGGCGGCTAGGAATTCGCTGTCTAGTCATTCAGTGAATTAGGTGCCATTTTTTCTAGGTCTGGGTCAGAGTTGGTGAGAGAAGCTAACTTTATACTCGCTCCATTTTTTAATATAAGATGTTTTAGCATTTGTCCACATTCACATATATCTAGATGTATGTAGACATATTTTAGTGTGTATGTACACTCATATGTATGCATGTAGACAACATGTTGGATAACTAAAATGTCTTAGGCCTGTGCCAATGCTAATTTCTTAGCACGGTTTCATAGACATTTTGCTGACGTGTCATACTAGTTAATAAAAAAAAGAGTGAGATTGTAGCTTAGCTAACATACAACCCTTGCACATGACCATAGGCAAAAAATAGATCTACCCCAATTATATGCATGCATGAGCGCCAAATCATTAAATGTAGATACAACCCATAAGAAACAATGCATTGGACTAATTGTATGTTAAATATTTATTACTCTTATGATATCATGCTAAGAAACGGTGCATTGGCACATGCCTTATATTCATGCACATAAGGAGTATTTCATAATTAACTAGAGATGTTATATAATTCAGAAACTCTACGTTCACAATATCAGCACGGCTTTTGATTCGTGGGTCGACTGCCTTGCAGCTCTAGAGAATAGATTCATATATATACCTGACTTCAAGGTGCCCATCATTTTACCAACCATGTGCGGGCGTTGCACATCTTGATAGTAGATTACGGGGCACATGACTGACTCTGATCCGGTGATCCCTCCTTGAGTTCCACTCCGCGATAAGACATGAGATGCCCAAAGAATGCATATCTTTAGCCAGGCGCACATCACAACGCTCCATCCGTCCTCGTCTAAATCTCGTCCTAGTCAGCTTAATTTATGAAAGATGCTCGAGGAAGATATCAAATAAATTCTGATGACAATTGTTTTCTTGAAAATTTGACACTCTCTGAAACTAATGAAAAAATTAAGACGACGTTTAAATGACGACACAAGTTCATAACAAACAATAAAGAAATGACGCGGGAAATGATGTCTTCATCTTTTCGTTGCTTTTGTGGTACGAACCAGGACAAACATCACCGGATCCATACAATCAAGACAAACCAGAAGAGACCACTGGATAAGTACCCCGGAGAAAACAGACGAAAACAAGCGAACCGTCTTTATCTGTCTACCTAGATTATCTTCTCAAGAAAACGACACTTCAAACTTCAAAGCGACGCCTTACTATCCCTGATCTGACCAACTTATTCTTTTTCTAAAAAAACGTTCAACTAAAAAATGACAAGACATTCAACAAAAGAATTAAATCTAATAAATGCATAATCTTTGTTAGTAATCAGCTTGGACCAACCAGTCTGAAGTTCTGAACAGTGTACTCCGGGGAATCCCTTGCAGACTCAAGAGCCACCAGAGATTGTACGGTCAAGATTTGCTCAAGTGGATACGTGATCAAGTGGCATGATGGACGTTAAATGTTCACAAAGCAACGGGCAGGCAAAGATGATCCCAGCTGACATCTTTTCCTTAATTTCAAAAAAAAAAGCTGACATCTTTTCCTGGGAATCACTTTTCTACATCTGGTGAAAAAATTGAACAGAGAAAAGTGTTTGGCTCCAAAAGTTGTTTTTCATCGGAAAAAGTTGAAATGCAAATCAGAATAAAGTTCAAGAACTTTTACGTTTTCGCTTGTCGCTATGTCGTGAAACGAAACGAAATCCGTGGATTTGTTGTTACGTGAATAAAAAGATGTGGTGGGGACGGGAATTTGGAAATCGTGGGTGCTCCCGAGGGGTTAGTTGAAGAGATAACATGATTTAACAAATCCTAGGAAATCGTGCAGCGGTTAGTACAGACTCCCTGAAGAAAATGGCACCAAGATGCCCCCGTTTGTCGCTGCGCAGCTACTTGATGGCAACGCAATTTGCCTACTTCGGTACTTCCTCTGGTCGATTTGTAAGGTTCGATGTATAGCCTAACTTTATTTATGACATATGATTTATATTTTATTTGGAGTAGAGATTTTTGGCTCCCAACCTCTAGTGCTCACTCTAATTTAAAAAAATCGAAAATCATATTTATGAGTTTAAAAAAATCTGAAAATAGATATGTGTGTAGCCAATATTATATCCAACGAATTTGTAAAATATCAACTTCAAATACTTTGTAATTTGAACTACACAAAAATTGACATATTGTGGATCTAAATATGTCTATTTTCAAATCTCTAGGTTTTACCATGTTTTGTTATTTTTTGTGTAGCTCATAATATAAAGTATTTCAGGTTGAAATTTTGCATCTTCATGGGATACATCATTGGCTACACCTGTGATTTTTTTCATAATTTTTTGAAATTCACAAATATAATTTTCATATTTTCTTATGTGGAGGGAGCACTGAATCTCGGGAGCAAAGAACAATTTGCGTCTTATTTGTTATAAATCTATAGTCTAGGTTCAAAATTGGAGCGGAGCTTACAAACCTAAACGGAGGAGTAGCACCTAACCTTTGTCAGGGCAATGTGATTATCTAGTTAATCTGCCAGAGCTTACAAAATCGGAGGGAGTACTTCATATGCAACTCATAGATGTGCTCCATATTTTCTGTTAATCTGTCTATATCTAGTTAGCCTACGATGATTAATCTTGAGAATTTTGCATTCACATATTAAATAGGAGGGCGTTCTTCATATGCAACGAAGCCCCTAACGTATTTAATTTTTCATTCCAGTCCCCCCACTACGGGCGACCACGAATACGACGCGTACCGCCGCCCCTAACCCACCACCTGCCCGCAGCGTCCGATTCATACACTCGCCTCCTCCCTCAGCACCTCCATGCAGGCGATTTGTTCCTCCACGAATGGATTTGTCGGTGAGTGCATCATGTGTGGAGTCAACTGAGTCGAGCCATTCGGAACTGGCGAGCGCGACTGCGCCGGTGGAGCTGGCTCAGGGGCATACACAACTGGAGATCTTGATTCCGGGAGAAGATCCGGGGATTGGTGCGAAGCACTTCCGGGTCATGATCTCGGCGGTAGTTCAGGCTTGGGCATGCTGGTTGTGAGTCGCCGCGCGGCATTTATGGAGCTTGTGGAGCGGTGCCGTAGTCAGGGATGGAAGCTACTCCTACAGAAGGATTCCAGAGGGGTAGTGTTTCGTGCGCTAACTGTGAGGGAGGCGACGGTTGCAACGATGCGCAAGGTGGCAACCGGGGTGGGTGGATCCATCTCCAGAGTTGCCTATGATATACATGGCAAAGGATTCCACCTCCGGCGAAAGCACGCTCGTTGCGGTAAGCAGGGAGGAAGCTACCCTCCTTCAATCTAGAGATCAACCATCGACAACACGCGAGGCGATGGCAATGGACTTGGAGATGGAAATCGAGGCCGCAGCGCAAAGGATTCAGAGGAACTGAAGATCAAGCAAACATGGTTAGTAGTAGTAGTTGGATGGTTTAGTGATGCATTTGTTAGAGAAGTAGAGAGTAGCAATAGTAGGATTGTTATGGACAAGTTCCTACTAACAGACTAAGAAAATTCAGTGACAAGAAGTCTGGAAACATGGCAACATCAAAAATCACAATTTCTGCAAGGATTTACCTCAATTACTACTTATAATCCGTGTACAAGGTCACTTGATCCTAATCAACAACATCTCAAATAGCAGCTTAACATCGTCGCCGCGAGGGCAGAAGGAACTCACCGTATTGCGGAGGTTCTTCGTCCCAGTTTTGGCGGTGTGGATCACGGACCATCGTCGCCTCGGTCGAGCTCTAGGTCCGTACTCGCCTCCGTGCTAGGTGGCGACGAAGGCAACTGCCAACAAAAGTGGCAACATGGCTGGCGTACCGGGTAGAAAATAATGAAAAGTAAATTAATCGGCCCCCTTTTTTTTTTGTAAATTTACATCGCCTGTTCCACACAAGGACCTATATATTAAGCTCAGTTTTGTAGAGGGTTTCGTTGCAAAACTACCAGCGCTGGGTCCGTGCCATTTTCCAGCATGGTGTGGACACGTGTTGAACCCACATTCATTTTGTATGAATTTGCAAGTAGTGGACAAGTTCTTGTACCAATTAATCACACTCTGACAGTTTTTGTATGAATATGCACGTGGTGGACAACTTCTTGTATCTATGGTGCAATTACCTCGATTATTTTTATGGCTCCCATATAAAACTCCAACATAGTACTGTATATTGCGAAATTCATTAAACAACTATGGTGAAGTGACGAGCCATGACTGCCTCACAGTAGCCCACTGTGGTGTGCGGAGGCAGAGGATGGCTCTCTCCCGCCTAGAGATTGCTATGGTCCAAACGTCACTCCTCTAGCGGGACTCGCAAATCCAAGAAGCCATCCTAAAAAAATGGCCGGAATTCGAGGCGCTGCATTGCTGAGCTAAGCTAGTCTCTCCCTCCTCCTTGTGCCACTGTCGCCGGTGGAATCTCTCACCTTCCACCGTTCCTCTTCTCATTTCCTCCTCCCCCGTCACCAACAACACACTCTCAGGCCACCACCTCGCAGTCCCGTCAGGTTACACTGCTCGGAGCTGATCAGAGTATCGGGACACTGAAAGATCCTAGCTTTTTCTGTCCTCCCCCCTCTGCCCGTTCTTGATTCGCTTCCATTGGTGGCCGTGGCGTTGTCTGCTTCCTCTTCCGCAGGTTGGTTGGTGGTGCGAGTTCAGGTGACGAGTCAGCTAGCAGCCTGCGGTGATTGATGGTGGCGGATGGAAAGTAGGCGAGGAGGAGGCCCGGCGGCGGGGGCCGGAGATGCGCGCGGGCCGATGCCGGGCTTCGGGGCTCCTCAGCACGCCATGACCATGTACGTGCGCGCGCCGTGTCCCCCTCTCCATTTCTCTGATGGTTTCCCTCCTTGTCCCATTTGCTCTGCTCGTTTGTGGACGCTCCGTGTTGTCTCACCTGCCTGTACCGCACGACGCGGTTGTTGTGATCCCTGATTGCTGATTAGTAGCACTTAGTCGATCATGGCGCCGGGCGGCCGCTGTTGATTGCTCCTGCTTTCCAGGACGGAGAAAGATGGTCGCTTTTGCTCTGATTAGCTCTCGTCGATGTGGTGACCTTTAGCTCGAGTGCCGTAATGATTAGAGGGCAGACTGTAGTGTATACATGATTCTGGTTGCTGCTATTCTTGTTATGCTTGGGGTGGGATTGGGAATGTAGAGATGGAGTAGCGATAATTGCCATTGCTGCCATGGTATGATTGATTCGTTTCTGCATCATGAACGCTCTCAACTCTCAAGGGCTTATCACTGATTACTGGACCAAAAACTCACATATAGTATGTCCTCAACCAGGACAGTAGAAATTATTTGCTGTGTAGGTCCAGATCTTCAGAAAAAGGCAAAGCATATGCAGGTTGGGCATGCATAATTGGGGTTAACTCATGTAGTAACTTGAATGAAGAGTACTTGTTAGGGAGTACGATCTTCAGAATTTCTAATCAGGCATACACGCTGAAGAAATTATGGACCAGATAGATGCTCTTGACTATTATCAAATGAGTGGTCCCTCTGATGGTTGGTAAATAGGCATAAGTTCGTAACCGAATGCAATTGAATGACAGTGTGGGTCTTTTTTTTACATGACAGTGTGGGTCTTGCAAAGCAAGAGAAATGAATATAAAGAGTATGGGACGGGATTATGTGATGCGCACAGCAAGAATAAGAAAAAGAGGAGAGCTCTGTTGTGGCCCATTATTCTGATCTTTATTTAACCGTGGTGAACAATACATTTTTGCAGCTCCACAGACGTGAACAGCATGCAGCCTTCTCGAGTTGCTGATTTCGGGGCGCTTGCGCAGTCGGCTGGATTCAGAATAGAAGATCTTGCTAGTTTTAGTACAAGTATGTGGCTCTGTTCTCAGTCAAATATGCTAGTACTAACTTACCTCTTACATTTGTTGCTTTGTCAGTCCAGTGATTTTAATGGTGTGCATTTTTTAGTTGGTGAAACATGCTTTGGTCGTACGTAGTTACAGTTTCATATGTCGATTTCAATAGGTAGCACTGAAATGTTACTAAAAGTTACTACTTTCTCATTTGATTACTGATCTTCAGATACTTTGTTCAATCTGAAGCCAAATACTCACACATTTACCAGTGACCCCCTTCAGTTTGGAAATTACGGAAAGGTATGCAGGCCATGTACTCATGATTCCCTCCTGGTGACAGATTGGACACTTCTATTAAGTGATATTCCATCTACATTAGGAATTGATGCAATTTTTGTATTCCAAATTTCAGTCGATTTCTCCGATGGATCTAGCTACTACAGTGGCAGCAGCAGCAGCAGCCGCAATAACAACAGTTGATCATCAAGCACCACTACAGCAAGAGGGAGCACAACAAAATTTAGTAGCAGTAAGAACTCGTAACAATGAGAACTGGGGAGAGTCAAGTATGGCTGATACAAGTCCTAGGACTGATACATCAACTGACCCAGACATAGACATTGATGAGGGGAACCAAATGGTACCTACCATTCTCAGCTCATTTTTTTGTCAGTCTGTCCCATTGTGATGATCCACTTGTTAACTTTTCTTACTCAACTTTTGAAGACTTAAATTCTCTTTATATTTTTTCCCTTGCAGTTGAAGAGTTGTTTGTATTTTCTTAGAGGATCTTTGAAATTTCAGTACTATGTATGTGTATACTTTGGTTAGTGCCTAGCTGCGAATGACTAACTGAATTTAACTTCTGATTAACACAATTACTGAAACTATTTTCGCAATAGTCTTTTCGTTGTGTTTAAGTTTATTGTTCTAGTATGAGCGTTCAGCTTATACCGAAGCATTATTGTTTTAATGGTTATCTGCTTAACAGTTTGAACAAGGACAGCTTGCTGCCCCCACAGCTTCTGATTCTAGTGACAAATCAAGGGACAAATTAGATCATAAGGTACAGTTAGCACTGCGTATTTGATGCGTTGTTGATCATATGATGATCCATTATTGAAAGTTAAATTTTCATTACCAACAGTCGCTCCGCCGTCTTGCTCAAAACCGTGAAGCTGCTAGGAAAAGCCGTTTAAGAAAGAAGGTGAGCTTGTATATTCTTTAATGTTTGCTCACATAACATTCCATTTATGGTATCCATGCTAGTTCGTTTAAACAGTGTAGGACATATCATTCTATCCTGAAGTACTGGAGTGTGGCTTTGTGTTACACAATCTTTTTGAGCGCTAGCACATGATTTTTATTTGCAATGGTAGATTTGGCTTGCATCCTTTATTGTTATCATCTTAACCTTACCTATTTCCCGTTTTCTTAAATGTACGTTTTGTTGAGGCACTTGCGAGAATTTATTTGCATTGTTTCACCATTTGGCTTGGTCAGGCATATATCCAAAACCTTGAGAGTAGTAGATTGAAACTTACTAAATTAGAGCAAGAGCTTCAGCGGGCTCGGCAACAGGTATATGCTTTATATTTTCATGCAGGATTTGTCAAAAGTTTCTTGGATTAAATACGCTACTCTCTTATTTGACCAATGTATACTTCTTCAGGGTATTTTTATTTCATCGTCAGGCGATCAGTCTCAGTCAACGAGTGGAAATGGTAATATTTTCTACAAGTTATATTTGTACCAGCAGAACTGTGTACTATTTGCCCTTTTCTCGGGTGCTCCTTAGAATGTGGTAGATCAAATAAGCTAGTTGCAACCTCATGACACCATTCTTGGTTGATTTCTTGGCAGGTACCATCCTTATTGCACCCCTGTTTTGGGCTTTCAACATATAGCTACCCAATTTTGATGAATGAACTCCTTTTGTTAGTTTCTATAAAGAGCAAATGTTGCATCCTTGGATGCAATAACATCATAGGCTTGTATACCATGATAAGTAATGTGCCATGTAAATAGTATTGGGCTACAGGCATTATCCTTGGCATTTGGCGAAGCTCCATTTTTTGTGTCATTATCCTGTCAGTGCCTTTTATGTTAATGCTCTCTATTTTTTAGGAGCCATGGCATTTGACATGGAGTATGCACGATGGTTGGAGGAACACAACAAGCATATAAATGAGATGAGGGCTGCAGTCAGCGCACATGCTAGCGATGACGATCTTCGGAGTATTGTCGATATCATCATGGCACAGTATGATGAATTTTTCAGGCTCAAGGGTGTAGCAGCCAAAGCAGATGTTTTCCATGTGCTGTCCGGAATGTGGAAGACCCCTGCGGAGAGGTGTTTCATGTGGTTAGGTGGCTTCAGATCATCTGAGCTCCTTAAGGTACCAATGTAATAAATCTTATGTTGCAGGCACAATTATAATTCCTTGCATGTAAACACCAAGAGCCCAGCATAATGGGAGTTTCTCTTTCCACAGCCCTCATACAAAAGACAAGATCATAAACTTATGATCAATAGTTACTAAATCTCCATCAAGTTCTTTAATACAGACATTTCTGTTGCAGTTACTGGGAGGTCAACTAGAGCCTCTTACTGAGCAGCAGCTTACTGGCATATGCAACCTGCAACAATCCTCTCAACAAGCTGAAGATGCTCTTTCTCAAGGGATGGAGGCACTACAACAGTCGCTTGCAGAAACCCTAGCATCTGGATCCCTGGGCCCTGCAGGATCTTCTAGTAATGTTGCAACCTACATGGGACAGATGGCAATGGCCATGGGAAAACTAGGCACCCTAGAAAACTTCCTACGGCAGGTAACTTCAGTTGTCTTTCTTCTACTTAATTA
The DNA here is from genome assembly GCA_947311845.1 of Poa pratensis. NCBI lineage: Eukaryota > Viridiplantae > Streptophyta > Magnoliopsida > Poales > Poaceae > Poa > Poa pratensis. The sequence goes on from CAMZMU010000057.1 coordinate 32,829,308, forward strand.
GTTCGATATTTCCCTCGGTGTTTCGTGCAGTCTATTCCGATATTGTTATAATGTAATATGCTTAGATCATTATTTTGGATAATATGAATTTGGCCTAGGGTGGGAGTGCATGTTGCCACCACTAGGTCTGGATTTTTAGCTCGAATTGTCCCTCTCCTACTTCATTACTAAAACATGTAGTTCCTTTATCCAAATGTTCCATTTCTGTTGCATCAGCTTTTTTTTATCTTCAAGAATGAATTTTCGGAGGTTCTGAACAGTACCAACAGATAACACAACCTAAAAGAAAAGTAGATATTGATTTTCAGATGTACATTTTTATTCGAACCCACACATGATCAAACAAGGGGAATAGAAAGAAAACATATAAAAAAACAAATTTGTTTTGCAACCGCTGATGAACCGTTCAACAATTTCTTATCTGCAGGCTGATAATCTGCGGCTGCAAACCCTTCAGCAACTGCAGCGCATATTAACCACTCGCCAATCTGCACGAGCTCTACTTGCAATAAGTGACTACTTCTCCAGGCTACGCGCTTTGAGTTCCCTTTGGCATGCCCGTCCACGGGAATAAGTTGAACCAGTTCATAAATAGGATATTGTATCTTCAGTATTGTATTAGCCCCATAGGAATTCAGATACTCCCCGATTCCCTAGATTCTTCACAATGTTGTATTGGCGAGAGGTTTGGTTCAGAATCATGTCATATTATCAATTATTGGACACATTCGTAACATTTTTGGAAAGTGGAGATGTAAATATAGCCGGTCCCAAGCCCGGATAAAGGAGGAGGGTTGTGATAGGCTTGGCAAGCCAACGGAAAAAAACCCAGCCACTCTTATGGAGATGAAACCCAAAAGAACCTCGTTGGGGCGTAACCCTCTTAGCGACGCGCCATATCGGAACCCGGGTGTGGTGTCAAATGGGCAAGGGCCGGGCCGCCACCCCCTTGGTGGCGCGCCGTATCTTGATCTGGATACGGTGATAAGTGAGCAAGGATCGGGTCGTCGCATCCTTAGTGGCGCGCTGCATCGACGCCCGGGTGTAGTGAAAAATGAGCAAGGGTCTTCGCATTTGACTCGACGAGTGCGGAGGGTAAGGAAGTTAGCCGAGCCTAGGAGGATCCGCTTAGGTAGCTGGAACGTAGGGTCCCTGACGGGCAAGTTACGGGAGTTAGTTGATACGGCGATAAGGAGGCGTGTTGATGTCCTATGCGTCCAAGAGACCAAATGGAAGGGACAGAAGGCGAAGGAGGTGGAGGATACCGGCTTTAAGCTGTGGTACACGGGGACAACCTCAAACAAAAATGGGGTAGGCATCTTGATCAACAAGAGCCTCAAGGATGGAGTAGTGGACGTCAAGAGGCAAGGAGACCGGATTATCCTAGTCAAGCTGGTTGTTGGGGACTTAGTTCTCAATGTTATCAGCGCGTATGCCCCGCAAGTAGGCCACAACGAGAGCACCAAGAGAGAGTTCTGGGAAGGTCTCGAGGACTTGGTTAGGAGAGTACCTACTGGTGAGAAGCTCTTCATAGGAGGAGACCTCAATGGCCATGTGGGTACATCTAACACAGGTTTTGAAGGGGTGCATGGGGGCTTTGGCTATGGCATCAGGAACCAAGAAGGGGAGGATGTCTTAAGCTTCGCCCTAGCCTACGACATGGTCGTAGCTAACACCCTCTTTAGAAAGAGAGAATCCCACCTAGTGACTTTCAGTAGTGGCCAACACTCTAGCCAGATTGATTTTGTCCTCTCTCGAAGAGAAGATAGACGCGCTTGCCTTGATTGTAAGGCGATACCTGGAGAGAGTGTTGTCCATCAACATAAGCTGGTGGTGGCTGACTTCCGTTTTCGGATTCGTGTCCAGCGGGATAAGCGCCCAAAAGTTGCTAGAACAAAGTGGTGGAAGTTAAAGGGAGAGGCAGCTCAAGCTTTTAAGGAGAGGGTTTTTAAGGAGGGCCCTTGGGAGGAAGGAGGCGATGCAAACAGTATGTGGATGAGGATGACGACTTGCATTCGGAAGATTGCATCAGAGGAGTTTGGGGTGACCAGGGGAAGTAGAAGGGATGCTAAGGATACCTGGTGGTGGAACGTTGAGGTCCAGAAGGCTATTAAAGAAGGACTGTTTCAGACGCCTATACCTGGACAGGAGCGCAACCAACATGGAGATATACAAGGGGGCAAAGAAGGCCGCAAAGCGAGCGGTGAGCGAGGCAAGGGGTCGGGCGTATGAGGACCTCTACCAGCGTCTAAACACGAAGGAAGGCGAAAGAGACATCTATAAGATGGCGAAGACGAGAGAAAGGAAGACGAGGGATGTCAACCAAGTCAAATGCATAAAGGACGGAGCGGATCAACTCCTCGTGAAGGACGAAGAGATCAAGCATAGATGGCGAGAGTACTTCGACGACCTGTTCAATGGAGAGAATGAGAGCTCTACCATTGAGCTAGACGATTCCTCCGATGATACCAGCCGACGCTTTGTGCGGCGTATCCAGGAGGCTGAGGTTAGGGAGACTTTGAAGAGGATGAAAGGAGGCAAGGCAATGGGCCCTGATGGTATCCCCATTGAGGTGTGGAGAGGCCTTGGAGACATAGCGATAGTATGGCTAACTAAACTTTTCAACCTCATTTTTCGGTCAAACAAGATGCCCGAAGAATGGAGGCGGAGTACATTAGTGCCAATCTTCAAGAACAAGGGGGATGTTCAAAGTTGCACTAATTACCGTGGAATCAAGTTGATGAGCATACAATGAAGCTATGGGAGAGAGTCATTGAGCACCGTTTAAGAAGATTGACAAGTGTGACCAAAAATCAATTTGGTTTCATGCCTGGGAGGTCTACCATGGAAGCCATCTTCTTGGTACGACAACTTATGGAGAGATACAGGGAGAAGAAGGATCTTCATATGGTGTTCATTGACTTGGAGAAGGCGTATGATAAGATACCACGGAATGTCATGTGGTGGGCCTTGGAGAAACACAAAGTCCCAACAAAGTACATTACCCTCATTAAGGATATGTATGATAATGTTGTGACAAGTGTTCGAACAAGTGATGGCGACACCGATGACTTTCCAATTAAAATAGGACTGCACCAGGGGTCAGCTTTGAGCCCTTATCTCTTTACTTTGGTGATGGATGAGGTCACAGGGGATATACAAGGAGATATCCCATGGTGTATGCTCTTTGCGGATGATGTGGTGCTAATTGACGATAGTCGGGCGGGGGTTAATAGAAAGTTAGAGCTGTGGAGGCGGACTCTAGAATCGAAAGGTTTTAGGCTTAGTAGAACCAAAACTGAGTACATGAGGTGCAGTTTCAGTACTACTAGGCACGAGGAGGAAGAGGTTAGGCTTGATGGACAGGTGGTACCTGAGAAAGACACCTTCCGATATTTGGGGTCTATGCTCCAGAAGGATGGTGATATCGATGAAGATGTGAGTCATCGAATCAAAGCTGGTTGGATGAAGTGGCACCAAGCTTCTGGCGTCCTCTGTGATAGGAAAGTGCCACAAAAGCTAAAAGGCAAGTTCTATAGGACGGCGATTCGACCTGCGATGTTGTATGCGCAGAATGTTGGCCGACCAAGAGATGACATATCCAACAGTTAGGTGTAGCGGAGATGCGCATGTTGAGATGGATATGTGGCCACACAAGAAAGGACCGGGTTAGGAATGATGATATACGTGAGAGAGTTGGGGTAGCACCAATTGAAGAGAAGGTTGTCCAACACCGTCTAAGATGGTTTGGTCATATAGAACGTAGGCCTCCGGAAGCGCCATTGCATACCGGACGGATAAAACGGATGAGAATGTTAAGAGGGGTCGTGGTAGGCCAAACTTGACATGGGAGGAGTCTGTTAAGAGAGATCTGAAGGATTGGAATATCACCAAAGAACTAGCCATGGATAGGGCTGCGTGGAAGTTAGCTATCCATGTGCCAGAACCATGACCTGGTTTCGAGATCTTATGGGTTTCAACTCTAGCCTACCCCAACTTGTTTGGGAAAAAAGCCTTTGTTGTTGTTGTTGTTGTTGTTGTTGTTGTTGTTGTTGTTGGAGATGTAAATACGTGCACAATAATTTGAGACCTTGTGAAGCGATGGGCTTAGTGGTACATTATTTTTGGTGAGTTCTGTTCTTCCTAAGAAAAGCTAAGTTACTTCATACATCATCCTTATTCCCTTTTACTTGGCATGCATCGTGCTAACTCGTATGATTATTAATCCAGTCTATTACCAACGTATCCTGAACCAGATTCACACAGAACCTCCCCAATCAGACGTTGGGATGTCTTGGTCGTCGGCTCGTATGGAGCGCAGCCTTGGGGCTGGCGTGGTTGTCAGAGCGGCGGCTCCAGATGTTTCGCCTCCGCTGTGAAGCGTCGAGGTCACCTCCGCCGTGTTGCGTCGAGGTCGTGTGGTGTCGACTTGTGTCGCTTGGGCATCGTGGTCGTCGATCCGTGTGGAGCGCGGCTTTGGAGCGGCGTGGATGTCGGAGCGGCGGCTCCGGATTCTCCCCTCCGCCGTTGCGTTGAGGGGTTTTGGTGTCGGCCATGGTTGCTTGGGCAACTTGGCCGTCGACCCGTGTGGGGGCGCGGCCTCGGGGCCGGTGTGGATCGAGTTGTACTTTTTTTTTTCTTTTTTAGCCTCATGCTTCTTGTTTGCTTCTACTTTATCAATATAAAAGGCAAATTTTTTGCCTTATTTCTAAAAAAGTTCCCAGAAAATGAAAGAAGGTAACTTTACAATTTCACCTATCCCAAATCTGAATATAGCTAAGGCTGGTTGTAATATGTATACACAGTGAAGTTACACATGGAACAGATGGTGTTCACTTTAGGACAATTTGTTCTCGAACCAGATAGGATGGTGCTACCGTCAGGGGCAATGAGAACAGCCATGGAGAGAGTTAAGCAGCAGCTTTGCCACGTCGTACAGGAGCTCGGAGGGAAGCTCTGTAGGCAGCATCCGACTTCTCAATGCCATCAAAGAGGTAGCCGAAAGGCGGCGTCCTGATGTATCTTCCTGAACCGGGCACAACATTCAGATTGCCATCCTCCCACACCACTCGCCCTCTTGAGATGGTCACCTCTACCAGTCCCTACATCAATTACACAGAAACATCCACATGTTAGATCCCTGAGTTTTGCGTCAGATACACTAGCGAGCAATCAGGAGCCAACCTTTCCTGTTCTGCCTCGTACACGTTTGTGTTGGACCTTGAATGGTGTGTGTGGGCACCCATCACAAAGCTCCTTTTGGGGTTTAGGATGATGATATCCGCATCGGATCCCTCAAGGATTGCTCCTTTCCGAGGGTATATGTTGAAGATCTTGGCACTGGAAAGGTTCGAGTAATATGCATCATTATACTTTTAAAAACTGATACTTTTTGTTTTGTTTCAAATTTCGTTTCGACGTAGCTATTGAATTTCTGCAGTACCATTCTGTGCTTGTCACTCTCACATAATCGTGACTGTGATCTTGCCAGTCTCCTGCATACATTTTATGAAGTTAGAGGGGGCAGACATACTGACAATGAAACTAATGGAGTACCGCCGGCTTAATTTCAATTCATTGAAGACAACATTACTTACCACCATAGTATCCCAAACAATATGCATCCTTTCTTCAATACCTGGGATCAAGTATTCAAAAGGGAGATGTCTTAGCCAGCTTTTATTCGTAATGACACAATCTACAGTTTAATTTTTACAAGCCCTATGGATTACCATTTACACCATTGGGAATCTTCCTAAAATCATCAGATCCGAAAGCTTTCTGAGTGGAATTGAAAGTGCAGTGATCAGTTCCCACAAGCTGCACAGGAGCAAAGAACAGTTAGGTGCTTACCCAAGAAGTAGGTAATGCACAAACAATATTTTCGCAAATCATATTCCATATTATTATTAACCGTCTCACGGGGAATCTTCAATCAAAGAAGCCAAAGAGTAGCTTAAAGCGCTTTAGGACTCCACAACTACACACTTTAGGAAATTAAGGTCAGTGTCAAGCATGTCACCTGCAGTATTCCTGACGACAGAGCAGCTTGAAGTGCTTTACCATGCCCTGCTTCCCGGATTGGAGGACTCATCACATACCTGGAAGCATGATATGTGAAATAAGAGGAATCACATCTACATAAACATAATTGAGTATGCGCTTCTATTTACTTGGAAGCAGTTGCGAAATCAGGATCCCAAAGCCAAGAATCATCAAGGACTAGCCCAGATACCACTGGTTCGCCGATGACTCTCTGCCCTGCGAAGTTCGACTTTACATCAACCTACTGTTTATTACACAACTAGACAATAATTGAAAATTCAAGTCAACTTAGATTTAGGGTATGATCAATCCAATGGGACCACTCAGTTTTGAAGCCCAACAAGTTATTTTGGGATTACTCAGCCTTGTATTTTTTGTGTGTGCGTTGGTGCTCTATGAACCTGGGTGAAGTGGGTGTGGTGTTGTTTTCCGTTATTGCTTGATAATGGAACCAGCTCCCAGATGTAGGCATACGGAAAAAAATGCAAACCTGCCTGTGACTACAAAGCCAAAACCAATGTTCTGAAACTAAATGTTCATAAAGTAACTCTGGCTTGTTTGCATGCATGAGGAACTTGTTTGAACTAAATGATAGACATCCGACCTTCTCTTTTAGCCTTGGCAATCTCCTCCATTGCATCAATGCTCATCACATGAACAACATACAGCGGTGTATTGACGAACTTTGCTAATCGAATTGCCCGGGAGGTTGCTTCACCTTCCAACTGCAGAAAATAAGAGAAACTTAATTGACTCATCACTACCTTTCTGTGAGAGGAATGAACAAGTTTCATGTTATGCTATCTCATCAAGGTCTTAGATTTTATCATAAACACATGAACAGTGAAGACAAAGGAATTACAACTGGAGGTCTTGAGAGAGCATGCCCTTCTGGACCAGTTATCCCAAGATCGATCATCCGCTGCTGTCCCTCAGCAACAGCATCCCCATTCTCTGCATGAACCATAGCCAAGGCACCAAGAGACTTGCATTTTTGTAAGCCTTGCAGGAGGAGGTCGTCGGTGACCATCAAGGAACCCTTATATGCCATGAAAAACTTGAAAGAGTTGATGCCTGAAATTTTGGCACAGAGGATCTGCGTCATGTAACATGACAAGCTAACACTAATCCAACAATACAAAAAAAGTATAAACCCACCATGTTCCCTGACCATCACTTCCATTTCCCTGGAAACCTCATCATTCCACTTCGTAATGGCCATGTGAAATCCATAATCCATAGCAGATTTTTCAGCTTTTTGTTTGTAGGATTCGAAGCCTGCAGTTAAGTTTCCGTTTACTGGAATGACGAAGTCGATGTGCATTGTTGTCCCACCAGCTAGTGCTGCAGCATGACCACTAAAGAAGTCATCTATGGTTACAGTTCCCATGAACTCCATCTCCAGGTGGGTGTGAGGGTCAATTCCACCTGTGATATTAGCCAGAAGCCTGATGAACTCGACAACAAGTAACAACCTGAGTTTTCAATATTTAGAACAATGGCAAGAAATCATAAAATCAACCTGGCATGACATATTTTCCAGTTGCATCAATCACCTTGACATTATCGCCACCAACCTAAAAGTAATATGAAAATAGAAGACAATTAATTGGCAAGGTTGGACAGCAAGGGAGGACATCATTTCATCAGAACATTTCACTTCCTGCCAAAAAAAATCTCTTAAGAAATAAAGAAAAAGGAAATCTCAAGAGAAGAACATGATTTGATGGATAACAATGCTGCCAGTAGTACCATTCAGAAAGAAGGGGAAGTTATGTTTATTCTGGTTAACTTGCCTCTTTGGAAGAATGGTATTTCTTGGTAGAGTTCTGACGGAGTTGCAACTCAGTGTAAAACACAATCTTTATTTTTTTTACAAGGTTACCTTGTAGACAGCAATGAAATTTTCACGACAAACTGACCAAGGAAACAATACTAGGTTTTATTTTTCTTCAAGAAAACGCAAAAAGGGCCACCACCTGGCATCGTAGAGCATGGCTACATGTGTGCGCAGCAGAGTGGCTCCTTGGTTGCCAAAGTCAAGCCTCTGCCTCTGCCTCACCGATCCCAAGATTCCAGACCCCGAGGGGAAAGAGCAACCAATCCGAATGCCCCAAACGCATAGCGACCACTCACCGGGATGTTCGGCCGGACGGCGACGACCACGCCGTCCTCGATGTACACGTCGGCCTCCTCCGCCTGGTGCGCGTTCACCACCGTCCCGCCCTTGATCAGGATCCTCGTGCCGTCCCCTCCTCCGCAGCTGCTGCCGGCGCCTCCTCCCGCGGCCGAGCAGAACTTCAATTCACGCCCACACCCAAAATACAATCGCGTAAGGAAAAAACCAGCCAATCAAACTAGAAACATGAGAAGAATCGGCTGGGTACCCACCTCGTGCGCCGGGTGAGACGCCGCCACGGCGACGGCGGCAAGCAGGATCAGCATGAGACGGTAGGGCGTCGCCATGGCTCGGGCCGCCACTTCCAACTCCTCCTAGCTGTGATTCACTTCGCAAGTCGCAAAGTTTGTTCCTTTGTTTCACGCCTTCTCTCTCTGTCAGCAGTGCGTGAGTATTTGTCCAACAGAAAACCCCCGGATTGGTTGGAGCGGCCCCAATCTATCTGGATAAGCATCTTCTCCCGCTGTTGACTAGCAGAGCCCTAGAACAATGGCAAAGTCACCAGGGTCATTTTCACCATGTGCCGTAAGAGCTAAGGATTCCGTGACTATCTAAATAAGGCGGATCATCATGTATCAAGATTTGAGTTTGCTGGCAGCGTGCTTCTGCACGTTGGATAGAATCAGCCAATCAAGCTAACAACAGTACAATAATGGGGAATAGCAAAATTGCCTCATGACGTGGACACTGAACCTGCTACATCCTTGTTTCAGTAATGGGAAATTTCTCAGTCCCGTCCCGTCAGCGCCTCGAACTGAGAAGGTGCCAGATAAAATCCTTGTTTCAGTATCCTCGGTGGAACCTAAAAAACGTCCGAATTGCCACTCTTCTTGGCATCTGCAGGACCATCCGTAAAGAGGATTCCAAACATGCCTATGATCATATCTGATTCTGCCAAGTCAGGACTCAGGAACGATTCCAAAACACGCTTGAGCACCATAGGCCAAGCAGAAGCCAGTCATCACTTCATCCAAGACTAGACGGACTATTTTGTCAGCTCAGTGCGTGGAGTGTAATTTGGATACACTCCAGCAGCCTCCCCTTCAGTGATAGCATCGCAAACATCACATTGTTGACACTGACGCTAGTTACTATCTTCAGAGTTCCCATCAAGGGAGGAATTCACCTGAATCAAGCAATAAAGTTCTGGTATAACATCATATCTTAGACATACCAAATACGATTATATTCCAAAATATGAAAAAACCTGAACCCAAAATTCACCTGTGCCAAACAGGAAAGTTCTTGTATAACGATCGTATTTATATATATATATATATAAAAGGATACGTCTAACGGACGTATCGGTTTCAAAAGGAGAGACCAAGCGGCCGATTACAACGCGTTTAGCCACATGCGCCTAGAACGCCAAACCACCAAAAGAGAAAAAGGGGATCACTCGCCAACCCTCCTCCTATTTACGGGCCCTAGGCTACCCCTGAACAACCTCGCAGCCCGCCACAGGTTTGCCTCAGCCTCCACCATCCTGATGGCGGTCTCCACATGCACCAGCAGATCAAAGTGATCGCTGTCCACAGGTCCCTGGCATCATTACCTCCAGGTGTCTTCAGTGGTAGCCAGTCCACTAGACGGTCATCGTGGTCAGGGACCCAGTCTGCTCTACCCCACCTGCTCAAGAAGGAGGACCACACCTCTCTAGAGAGGATACAACCGAGCAGTAGGTGATCAATATCTTCCTCTTTCTGATCGCAGAACGGGCAAGAGGCCGGCCGAGGCAAGCCCCTGCGCCCTAGGCGGTCTGCAGTCCAACACCTATTTTTCAAGGCTAGCCAGAGGAAGAACTTGCATTTGTTCGGAGCTCACGAGCGCCAGATCTGTTGGGTCCCGGCCATCCCGATCTTGCCCTCGAAAAGCGCCCTATAGGCCGAGCGAGCCGAGTACTTGTGGTGGGCCTCCCAGTTCCACCTAAACTCATCCACAACCCTCTCGGTCAAGTCAAAAGCCGCCACACTGTCAGCCAAGACCAGCAGCTCGTGAATCTGTTACACGTCCAGATCCGGCGGAATGTCCTCTAGCCATCCACCGGCGAGTCCCTCTCTGACTCGGCGGGAGCAACGGGCGCTTTTGGGCACCTTGATGAAGAGGTTCGGCGCCAGGTCCTTTACACGCCCACCGGGCAGCCACCTGTCGATCCAGAAAAGGGTGGCGGCCCCATCTCCCACAACCGAGGTAGTAGCCGCCTCAAACAATTGATGGGCCACACGGGAACCTGGATGTTAAATTCGCTCCACGGCTTGGAGCCATCCGTCCTGCTAAGCCAAAGCCACCTAGCTCGGAGCGCCTGGTTCATAAGTCGCAGGTTCGGAATATCAAGACCCCCCAAGTGCTTTGGCATGCAAACTCTCTCCCACGCCACCAGGCAAATGGCCTCCACGGGCTTCCTTACGCCCAGCCCAGAGAAAGCCGCGGATGATCTTCTCAATCGCCTCAAGAGTCTTCACCGAAAGATCAAGTGACATCATGGCAAAAATAGACACCGCTAAGAGAGTGGTCTTGACAAGCTCAAGACATCCACCACGGTTGAGCAGTCCAGCACGCCACTTTGGGAGGTGGTTTGCTACGCCGTCCACCAGGTACTGAAGCTGTGCGGCCGTCGGTTTCCGGAGGGAGAGCGGTAGCCCCAGATAGCGCAGGGGGAACGACAGCAGCGGACAGTGGAGCTCTTGTGCCACCAACTCGGCCTCAGCCTCTCCACATCGGATCAAGTGAGCCGAGCACTTCTCAAGGTTCGCCCTGAGCCCAGAGGCCAAACCAAAGTCATCGAGCAATCGAGCGAACACCCTGAGGTCTCTCGCCAGGGGCCGGAGGAAGGTCACCACATCATCAGCATAAATCGATGTGCGATGCCTAAGCCTCGTCTCTGCAAGGGGGGCCAACAATCCACAGGCCGTGGCCCTCTCAATCAAAAGGTGCAGGACCTCCATGATCAGAATAAACAGTTGAGGTGAGAGCGGGTCTCCCTGCCTCAGTCCACGCCTGTTGAAGATCTTTCCACCGGGGTGTCCATTAAGAAGCACCCTCGTGGAAGCCGACGACAGCAGGGCACAAATGGTTGCGAGCAGGAGATCCCCAAACCCCATCTTCCTCAACACCTCCAGGAGGAAGACCCAACTGACTGTATCGAAGGCTTTTGTGATGTCAAGCTTCATGAGGACGGCAGGAGTGTCTAAATTGTGGAGCTTGCGCGCGGTGCTTTGGACCATCATGAAATTATCATGTAGACACCGATGATCGTATTTGGGTAAGCCAAATTATTGAGGAGATAAAGTTGTTCTTAACACCTCGATGCATCATATCCTGAAACATAGAAGAAACATTGATCAAGCACAATGTTTATTTTGTATAGTGAATTAAGTGCCAAAATTAAAATGACAGCCATGATAAACTTTATGTGTATCCATGCAGTCATTCCGAACAAATTGGTCGACAATTAAGAAACTGAAGAAACATATTTTTGCATAAGACACAAAGATGGTTGTATACATTTGATTCCCATTATATTTGTATAACTGGGATATGAATCTTAGTGAACAAGATCGTATAACTTTCCTTTTTTGGGCCTCTTTGGTTCAGATGAAATGAATTCATAGGTTTGTTAAACATGCCTGTGAGCACATCATTTTCATTAAGAAGAAATCACAAAGAAAGTGTGAGCGTTGAAAGCTACAAAGAGTTACAATGAGCACTGCACCGGCCAATGGCTAGGATAGGAAAACAAAAAGAGAAAAAGAAAGAAAAACACACCATCTTACCATTCAGCAAACTACCTACGAACGAGTGAGTAGGCACCCGCATGTGTCGCCATCATTGGCTCCGGCCATCGCCGAGCAGGGATTTCGCTCCGGCCACCTACCGCTAACCCCGAAGACCAACGACGGCACCACGTCTGTCCAAGGAAGGAGCATGTGAACTGGCCTAAGACAGGTGCACAACTCGAACTTGTCGATGAAACAGAGAAAAAAGTAGCAGAAAGTCAACCGTTGTCATGTCGAAGGACATGGGGCAGCACCTGCAGGATGCTGTCGCCGACTAGCAATGTAGCCGCCACACCAGGGTGCCACCAGGTCACGCCCGGCAGCATGGGTGGCCAGATGTGCCGGCAACCACTGAGAGGTGGCCAGATCGGGCCGAGGTTCAGTCTGTCCCACGCAATTCCATGGAAAATTTTCATTGAAGTCCAACCTGATGAAATTTTATTTTATTTCAATAACAACTATGTCATGCACCTATTCATTTACAAAAGTTATTATTGCGTTTTCGTGTAACATAACAAAAAAAATACACATTCCCCTGTTTTCAAATTTTGTAAGATTCAACATGCCATGACATCAAATTCCTATATTTTTCATGTTCCTATGCTCCGTAGTGGAAACTTTGCAAACAACAGAGACCCTTAGAATTATAAAACTACCCACTTTTATTCAGTTTTGTTCAGTGTCACTTTGAAAGAAACCTCAATGATTAGGTCCTGTCGATCAAAGGTCCAGTGAGGTGTGAACAGATTGCCAAACAGTAGGTACACCAACCACCGCGAACAGTTTCTCTGTCCAAAAGAGGAGTTAAATATCTCAAAGTGAGAGGATGGTTCCTCTTCTGCTTCTTACTTGAACTGGACTGCTTCATCATGAGCAGAAACTTCTTTTAACGGGAAAAAACTTGTTTTCGCATGGAAGAGAAGTCACCATTTGCTAAGACTACGGGAATTGCATGGAAAGGGTGAAGCACCTCTGGGTCATGGGGTCAACGCGTCCCAACAAGCACATGGTCCTCACGATCGTGAACTTTCTTTCAGCCTTTCTTCACTTCTTCGTCCCCACAGACTAACAACCCAGAAAACGAAAAAGACTCCCATGGCAGCAGAAGCAATTTTAGGAGCCTTCATGCAAACCCTATTTGAGAAATTATCAGAAGCACTTCTTGACCACTTCAAATCTTGCAGGGGCATCCATCGCAAGCTGGAGAGCCTCTCTCAAATTCTCTCTCAGTTACAGGCCTTCCTCGACGACGCCGAGGCAAAGCAGCTGGCAGACGCATCTGTGCGGGGATGGTTAGCGAAGCTCAAGGACGTCGTGTACGACGTTGATGATCTGCTCGACAGATATTCAGCCAAAATTATGTATCTGAAGCATAGGAAGATGAGACTTTCCTCAAAGGCGAGTGTGAGTTCTCCTTCTTCCTTCTTGCGTAGGAATCTGTACCAGTACAGGATAAATCGTAAGATTGGCCGCATATTGGAGAGGTTAGATAAAATTGCAAAAGAACGTGACACCATTGGGCTCCAGATACTAGGTGAAATGGGCAGGCGTGAGACCTCAGAGAGACTGCAGTCGAGCTCTCTTGTAGATGGTTCAGCTCTATTTGGCAGGGAGGGAGACAGAGAGGAAATGGTGAGGCTGATGCTATCCGAGAATGGACACAGTTCCCGCAATGTTTGTGTAGTTTCAGTTGTTGGCATGGGTGGGCTTGGTAAGACCACTCTTATGCAGATGGTGTACAATGATGATAGAGTGAAAGAACACTTCGAACTAAGGATCTGGATCAACGTGTCTGAAAGTTTTGATGGCAGAAAGCTAACACAGGAAACTCTTGACGCTGCTGCCTATGACCAATCCTTTCCTAGTGCCAGCGTTAACAGTGGACAGATGACCAACATGAATATGCTACAGGAAACACTCTCTGGTGTATTGCGGGGCAAGAGGTACCTGCTTGTTTTGGATGATGTCTGGAATGAAGACTATGATAAATGGCTCAGCTATAGAGCAGCCTTAATTTCAGGAGGGCTTGGAAGCAAGATAGTGGTAACATCGCGAAATGAGAATGTTGGAAGAATCATGGGAGGGATAGAGCCCTACAAGTTACAGCAACTATCAGATGATGACAGCTGGTCAATTTTCAAGAGCCATAAATTCAGGGATGGTGATTGCAGCACATATCCACAACTGGAGTTGATAGGTAGGCAAATTGTGAAGAAGCTGAAGGGATTGCCTCTTGCATCCAAAGCATTAGGGAGCCTCCTCTTCTGCAAAGCAGATGAAGCAGAGTGGAAAGACATACTAAGAAATGACATATGGGAGTTACCAGCAGACAAAAATAACATATTGCCAGCTCTACGGCTGAGCTACAACCATTTACCACCACACCTCAAGCAGTGCTTTGCATTCTGTTCTGTATATCCCAAAGATTATATATTGAGCAGAGAAAAGTTGGTTAAGATCTGGCTAGCACTCGGTTTCATAAGGCAATCTGGAAGGAGGATACTGGAGGATTCTGGGAATGCATATTTTAATGAGCTAGTGAGCAGGTCATTTTTTCAGCCCTACAACGAGAACTATGTGATGCATGATGCAATGCATGACCTTGCTGTATCTGTTTCCATGGAACACTGTCAACAATTTGTGTACGGGAAAAGACATGTCAATGCCATCAAGACCCGTCATCTTTCATTTGCATGCACCGATGCTAGGAGCATGCATTTTGATCCACTCTATGGTTTTAAAAAGTTAAGGACACTCATTCTGATGCATGGATACACTTCTAAGATGTCTCGATTTCCTGATGGTATCTTTATGAAACTTCAATTTCTTAGAGTTCTTGATATGCATGGAAGAGGTCTTAAAGAACTGCCAGAATCAATAGGAAATCTGAAACAACTTCGCTTCTTAGATCTCAGCAGCACTGAAATAAAAACATTACCTGCATCTATTGTTAAACTCTATAACTTGCAAATACTGAAGCTGAACAACTGCAGTTCACTAAGGGAAGTGCCACAAGGCATCACTAAGCTCACTAATCTGCGCCACTTAGAGGTAAGCACAAGGCTACTATCAAGGATACGTGGAATTGGAAGTTTGATCTGCCTACATGAACTAGAAGAATTTGTTGTCAGGAAGTGGCTCGGACAAAGCATCACAGAGTTAAGAAACATGGATCAGCTGCAAGGAAAACTAACCATTCGTGGCCTCAACAATGTGGCTAATGAACAAGATGCAATTTGTGCGAACATGAAAACTAAAGAGCATCTTCGAGCTCTACACCTTATATCGGATGAAGACAGCGAAGTCACTACTCACGATCAGCAAGAAGTTCTAGAAGGCCTTCAACCACATTTCGATCTCAAGGAGTTGATGATTAAAGGTTTACCAGGGGCGAGGTTCCCAAGCTGGCTGGCTAGTTCATTTCTTCCCAATCTGCAAACAACTCATATATGCAACTGCAGAAGCACAGTACTCCCACCTTTAGGCCAACTTCCCTTTCTCAAAAGTCTCAATATAGCGGGAGCAACTGAGGTGACACAGGTTGGACGTGAGTTCACAGGACTTGCCCAAATAAAATGTTTTCCAGCATTAGAAGAGCTTGTACTGGAAGATATGCCGAAGCTGAGCGAGTGGATTTTTGATGTTGCTGATCAGTTATTCCCTCAATTAACTGAACTTGGTCTCATTAATTGTCCCAAGCTAAAGAAGTTGCCCCCTGTTCCATCAACACTAGCAACACTGAGGATAGATGAATCTGGACTTGAGTCACTTCCAGATATTCAAAATGGAGCTTGTCCGTCTTCTCTAACATCTCTATACATCAACGGTTGCCCGAATCTAACATCTCTGCGTGTAGGATTGCTTGCACACAATCCAGTAGCCCTAAAGAGTCTGACAATTGCCCGTTGTGACGAGCTTGTTTCGCTACCAGAAGAGTGTTTCTGTCCACTTGAATCACTTCAGACACTGCACATCTATGAGTGCCCTTGTTTGGTACCATGGAGAGCTCTGGAGCGAGGCTTGCTTCCCAATTCAGTTGAAGAAATCCGTCTAATATCATGTTCTCTGCTGTTGGAGGGCAAACGAACCCTCCTCAGCGACACACGCCGAGCAGCCTCCCGGCGCCACAAACGCCGGACAGAGACGGACAAAGGAGACACCAATAGTTTTCCGGCGCACAGACGCCTATATCTTGGCTTTATTTCTCACAACTACTCAAACAAATACATGGAGGTACACACGCACACACGCAGTACAACCCAGGGAGCTCTCCTGCCGGCCGGGCACACACCACGGTCCCGACGGAGACTACATCTCACCTGTTACTTGTTCTCACCCAAGCTCTCTCCTTATATAGACAATTCAAGGTCGGTGCTACAGTGACCGACCTGCTACAGTGACCGACCTAGCTTCTAGTGTCTTCTACCAGGTTACAGCTCATGTGTATTCTAGATACTACTACTAGCTACTAGCTTAACTAGTAAGAAATGGTAGTGAATTCTACTGCATGGTAGATAACTCTAGAACGCACAGGATTATTCCAACAATCACCCCCCTAATCCTGATGCGTTCACTTGTGAAGCCTAGCGGCCACGGACTCGACCTGGCGCACACACGCCGGTCGCCACCGCCACAACCTGGCGCTCACATACGCCGGTAGCCACCGCCTAGTAAAGGCCCGTCTCATCGTCAACTTCGGTTAGGAGCGCCTGCTCCTTCTTTGGCTTCCTGCAGTCACGGGCGAAGTGACCACGAATGCCACAGTTGTGGCACTTCCAGCGCCTCCTCCTCACGCCCGATGCCACGCTGCTTCCACCATCGTCGTCGTGGTGGCCGCCACCACGACCACCACCAAGCTTGACGTGGACTCCATCTTCAGGTTGTGTACGTGACCAGTCTCCACTACTACTCAATCCACTTCAGTGAGTGTTGGTGTGAGAGTAGCTAGCTGAGAGAGAGCACCAGCCCGGGGACAACATCTGCTAGCACTTGTACTTCTAAATGGCCTAAGATACCTTCCTCGTCTCAAGCATTTTCAAATTTCCTACTGCCCTGATGTCAGTAACTTCCCATCCGAGGGTTTACCTCACACACTTCAATTCTTAGACATATCATGCTGTGATGACCTCCAATGTTTGCCTCCTACTCTGTATGAAGTCTCCTCACTACAAACACTGCACATCTGCAACTGTCCTGAGATTGAAGGCTTGCCAGAGGAAGGTCTGCCCAGGGGACTGAAGGAGCTTTACATCAAACAATGCCCACTAATTAAGCAACGGTGTCAAGAAGGTGGTCAGGATCGAGTCAAGATAGCTCACATCAGAGACATTGAGATTGATGGGGATGTTATTGTGCTTGAGCAGATATAGAAGGTGACACATCTTCTCATAATGATACTGCAATCGTATCTCTTTTCCAGTTTTAGTCTTAATAAGAAAAATCTAATTTTCTATCGAATTGCAATAACATACCTAAAGTGATGCGAGCATGATTTTTTCACGAGCCACGATGGTATGAAGTGTTTATGATAGATCCTTCCACACAGTTTCTAGTTTATAAATCTCAATCGCCATAGGGGGTTAATCAAACTAGCCGTAATGGAATAAACTAGACCTCAAAATATTAAATACTGTATACTCTAAATTTGCTGCTCTGACAAATCACTTGGCAGCTTGGTGATAGTATTAACTGCTGCGAAGTGATTAGTGACCATACACGGGTGTAATACTTACAAAGTAGAAAGTAAAAAACATGAAAATCAGCAGAGTTGTGAGGTTGAAGATATCTTGTTTACAGATCTGTATTATGTGTGTTAAAACGTTCATCACACCTTCTACTTATCAGCTTAGATCACTGCTTGGGTTAACTGAGGTGGGTTGGGAGAAGTCTAAGTACATGCCATCTCCTGTAGCTCGATCTTGATTCAATCATAAATTTAGCCATGACAAAATTTAGATCTCAGTCCATGCTTGATACAGTCTAGGAGGCTTCCAGATCATGCTATCAGAATTTATCCCCCAAAATTTCAGCAAAAAAATTGGATAAAAATTAATCTCATTGTGAATATTTGTCTCCCTTTTTGCCATTACTGTACTAATATTCGAATTCGCGGCATGCGCACGGATTGAACTGCAATTTTGGTTGGCACACAGGGGTTAGGGTACTCACATGTTGGTGTGGAGCGGGCAGTGTGCGAGGCGGAATGAGGAGCGGCGGCGCTGGCGTTCCGTCTGCTTCCGCCTTCCGTCCTCTCCTCCGACGAGGCTGGCCACGGCCGCACCCGCACGGTGGCCGGTGGCGGTGAGGATGCGCCTCAGCAACTCCCCTGGAAAATTACAATTAACACCCTGCTCGGCGGTGGGTCCCACCTTGGCAGCGGGTCATCATCTTTTCCCCAAGCGAAACTGGGTTTAGTAGGGTTTAGATTTGCCGCTTTGCTCAGCTCTGATGGAGGCGGCGGCGGCGGAAGAGACCGGCGGCGCCGGCGGCCACACCACCGGCCGGAAGCTGGTGCCCTGGGCGAGCTGGGCGGAGTGGCGCCTCGTCCGCGACGCCATCTTCTCCCCTACCCGGACCCCGACGCCGCTCTCCGCACGGTAAGAAATCTTCTTCCCGTCTGTAACCTCGTGAGAAGGCCCCAACAGCTGGAGCACGCAGAAATCTGACTGTTTGCTTTGGTGCAGATCGCGGCGTGGCGGAGCAGGGGCTGCCTCCCGGTCCCCGTGGAGGTGACCGCAGCCCTCTTCGAGATACGGCTGCGAGATCCATTCTTCCGGTATGTTGTTTGATGCATAGCTCCAACCTTTTTTTCTATCTATGTGCGATGGATTTGGGATTGAGTTACATGTGATGGAAAATTTCCTTCTAGGGATGGAGTTGCTGATAAGCTGGAGTCGAATGAGATGCTCGCCTTGCTGTACATGATGGCAATCGTTAGGTGAGGAAATTCCTGGTGATATTTTCGCCTTAAGTGTCAGGCATGAACAGTACTGTCGATTTAATTCGGGTGAAATGTGCTAGTGGCCTTAATGCTGTGCTAAAGGCAAAACGCCTTTTATCAGGTGGATTAGCATGGCGCACATCCTATTGTGCAAAGTGGTGGACTGTGCAACCAATTTAGGAGAATAAGTTAGTCTTTGTCAGTCGATGGTTTTGAGGATATTTTCATGTGGTTCTGTTGAACAAGAGATTGTGATGAAAGAACATTTTTTTACTTCCAGAAATACGAGCTTAAAATAGTCCTGCTGATAATGCAGTTAAACTTTAGGCTGCTAGAAGTCTAACTAACTTAGGCGTCAGTATGTCGTGGTCCCTTTTTCCAGTTTCTCTATTTATTTTTCTGGAACAAGAGATCGCCAAAATGTCACGAAAGCTGGTCCTGATGAAAGTTTCTCTGCTTTAATCTTTGTATTGAATTTTTAAACTATCATGTTGTTTACTTCCAATATTATTCGTCGTCTCTTCAGCTCAATTCTTGTCTGCTGAATGAATCGCTCTTATCTTTTAAGATGCTGGAATGGAAATAGAATCTGAGAAAATTATATTGTTATGTTTGGTAAACAAGATTAAAGTTAGAGAAGTTTTGCTACCCAGCGGTTTCATATTTCCGCTTTTATGTTTGGAATGCAATAAATCATCTGTTTGCAACTTTATTAAAGAAAACATAACTATCCAAACTCCAAGGTATCTAAAAGCGGCTTAACAGGAGAAGATTTTACTATAATCCACAACAATGTCAAACAGAGCCTTGATACTACATATGCATTGCTATTTGCTACGGCCAGTACCAGCCTTGTGCCTCAGAGGAAAGAGTGCCCAACTTAGCACCAAGTTGGCAACAAATATTTAGTAAAAGTGCAATCTAATGCACATACTAACATTACCGAGAATTCTACTGTAGTTAATTCTTCCTTTTCACTGTAGCGGTGAATAACTAATCAGATTAAAAACTGAATGTATACATGATCTTGGAAAGACTTTAACAATGATGACTATATAGGCTACTTATTTTTTGTGGGTGTATCTATGGTAGAATCCCAATGTATTGTTGCTACTTAAGTTGAAAATTTGTGCACTACGATAAACACTTATTTTCTACTTCTTATTAATCTTATTCCAGGCTTATAAATGGTTTTTTGGAGAGCCCAAAGCAGAAAACTCGTCATTCAATAAATGATTTAGCTGAGACTGTTGGAATACCACGAATTCTTGTCGACATTCGGCATGGTTAGAAGTTTCTGTCTAATACATCTACATTAATTTGTGCTATCATAATTCAGTCCTAATAAAGATATCTATCGCACACATGCAGAGAGTTCACATCGCGATATGCCCTCTCTACGACTGCTACATTTGGCAGCCATTAAGGTACATTGGTAGATCGATTAGCATTTCTAGGACTTCTTGATATCTAGTTATTTTATTTTCTTACTGGACAATGGCTTTTGGTAGTACATTAAATAACATGTTTTTTTTTAGAGTTTCTGGTATTTTTTCTCAGTGATTCTGCTCTGAGCTTTAACTAATTAAGATTATTACTTTCAGGCATTTGATTGGCTGAAGTGTAATTACTGGGACTCCCAAACTAAGGCTATTCCTGATGCTCGACTAGAAGTAAGCTCAGTATTGCATGACATCGCACAAAATCTGAGGGGCATAGATATTGAAAATGCAAAACCAGGTTCCAAAAGGAAACGTGAGTATTGTCATCTTGTGGCATGAATTCTGATTGAACTTGAACTTAGGCTTATTCTGTTTCATTGCGATCTGGGTTGTCAAAGATAGATTTTCTATACTCTGGTCTGCACTAAGATTTTTCTGCATTCAATAAGAGACCTAGTCTTTCTCGATTAATAGGTCTCTGATCAACTCCGGATTGAGCTACTGATATCGTCCATTAATCCAAGGAACTTCTGAAACAACTTGTCGTCATTTGTTTGCTGCCATCTATTGATCTTCTTTATGAATATTCTTGAGTCCATTTGCTTTTCACCATCTGATAGTGACATGAATAGCAATTATTTGTAGTATGTATGATAGAATCGTGTGTAGTACATGAACCTATGTCAGAATCGTTTATAATTATATCTCTCTAAACGGAATGTATCTTCAAGACCAAGATAGCTTGGTATTAATTAAGTTTCTTCTGAATTGCAGGTTCCCGGAAACATATTTTACATGCCATAAAATATGTACGCCAACTTTACTACACATGTCCTTCTGAGGTTGTCTCTGTTCTGTTGGAGTTTTTCCAACTCGATGCCCCAGAAATCTCTGATAACAGTGATGTGCATCAAACTGATAGTTTCGATTTAACTCACTCATCTGATGTTCAAAATCAAATATCAAATGGAGAGATGAAAACTATCATAACAAAACTATCAGAAAAAGAACCAAGAGTGCTTCTTGGCATACTAAAGTCAGTGATTGAAATGATTGAGGCCAGGGACGACCTCAAACACAAAGGTATTGCTCTTATAGTTGGGTAACATGTTTTCAGTTTTCTACCATCTTTCCGATCTTATTTCCTTGATTTATACCATGATTTGCTTCACACCAACAATCCTGAAGTGGATGGCTTGCCATATTTGATTTTATCGTTCAGATCAGATGCTAGTATTTCCATTTCAGGGCTCTTGTAGAGTTCTGTTTGTACAGATATACTGGTCTTATTTGTTCCGTTATATGTATAGGTGATTTATATGCATGCCTGCCAGCTGAGTCGCCAACAATGAAAAACCTGTGCTCTCTGGTTCTATGGATTGTCACAAGCATAAAAGAGCTGAAGGATTCCGGCCGCATTGGACTCGTCCACGAAATAGGGGTACTCTCTTCGGACAGGAATGCGGTCCCTCGTTTCTGTCTTAAAAAACTTCTGCAGAAGTTCTTGAGTTTGTCCGTTATAGGTGAAAGATGCATTGCAGATGCAGCACTACTGCTGATTGAGATGGCAGGCAATAATAACGTGAAGGTGAAATTGAGGAAGCTTCCCATGTTGTCCCTGCAGAAGTCACCAAAAGATCGTACCATCATTGAATCCAGAATCATGACGAATGAGCAAGAATCAGTTGAAAGCGCAACAGGGAAGCTGGAAATGTTCAAGTTGCAATTGAGGAAACTGGATAATGCTTGTCTAGCAGAAAATGGCACTGAGGGAACTATTAACACAAGCTTGCCAGAGAAACGTAATAGGTGGTCTATAGCGAAGTCCTGGACCCCCTGTCCGTTAGGGATGATACCTTGTTCATATAGTTCAACTGCTGTTCTTCCTTCCCTCGATGTCGTCGATCATGAACTGAAGGATGGCACAGTAGAACACGGAAATTCTGTGCATGATGGTCAGATTGAAATGTTTGACTCTTATTCGCACCCTGAGAAGCAGCTGGAAAATGAGGCATTCAAGAAATATCAATATCACAGCCTGAAGAGGAGATTTCTGATATGCCAGAAGTGACATCTCCTCTGAGCGGTGCATTACTGGTTGGTGGCGTGTGGAAAAAGGTGACCGAAGAAGAGTTGCTCTCCATAAAATCGAGCATGAAAATTTTGTTGTAACATTGGCTAGTTTATTATTCTCCTCAGTAGTAAAACACTTTTCTTCTGTAGATGAGAAATTTATAGCCTTTGATTAAAAAACCCTATTTAACCGGTTTTGTGTAGTTTCTTCACTATTTGGGACAACAGAGATTTTTGTTGCTATCAATTGCAGAACCTTTTTGCCATGATGAGTACGTAAATCTTTGTCTGTGCTCCACGTAGAGTAGTGAAAAGATATTGGAACAGGAGAAAGACGGAGATCCATGTTGGATACAACTCTTTCTTGGAGATGTGCAACGGTGCAAGTAATACGTTGTCCATGTAACCTACTACCTCCATTTCAAATTACAAGGTGAATTTCATTTCGCTAACCGAAAGATTGACCACTGGTATATGCAAGCCGGAAAGAACTGCAACCAGGACATCCTTGCTTGCTGCTCGAATTCCTGATGCATCATATTCCCATATACATCCAGCTAGCTACGGGAAAATGGCGAAACCTCCCTCTTCACTTGCCGATCCAGATCTAACATTGAGCTCCACTCTTCATGCTCCTCGCTTGATTATAACCTTTGTCTGACATTTTGTGGACAACGCAGTTTATATGCACATGGTTCGGTGTGATGGGTCACTCAACCTTCAATGGATCAACCACTAATAAGTAAATAACCAGCTACTTCAGTATTTGAGAGTACACTAGTACACCTTTTCATACACGTCGTTGTGCAGGGCCGGAGGACATGTCTAGACTTCTGCATGTTTTGGTCTTCAGACTCATCCTTCCCCTGTCCACGATTTTCATTCGATAACAGTTTGATGTTTTCTGTCACGGAAGCGAGCTTCCCCTAATTAATTAGATATATGCATATATAATCATGTGTTAATTGCACTGTCATCGTTTTGTAATCACATGTCTGACGCAAAACTTTTTAATTGACGGAAAACAGTGTCAATGGGAGATACGAAATAGATCATGAAGCTAGGTGGCCGTGAAAAATAGAAAGTTACTAGCAAATAACCCGTGTGGCTACGGGACTACAAAAAAATAATATTCGAGATAGGACTTGAGTTGACGGATGCATGCTACATATACATGTCAAATATTGATATCAAATCCTGAAGATGATATTTCTTTTTTTTTTGACGTTAAATATAGAAATCTATTACTCAACCGGCACAGCTAAATCGCTGGCAAGCAAGTTTGTTACACAGATGGGGGCAGAGTCCACCCAAAAGTAGTCAGACATATCTGACTTTACACCAAATTTTGCGAGCTCGTGAGCTGCAGAATTGCAAGCACGGCGACAGAAAGAAAATTGGAAAGAAACGAAGTTCAATCTGCAATTCCTTCTCGCCTCCTCCACCAGGACTCCGATAGTTGAGCGGTCATAAGCATCACCGCTGAGGGCACTGACGAGATTAGAAGCGTCAGATTCGAAGGCGGCTCGGTGAGCGTTCACCATGCCCGCCCCTCAACAGCCGCAAGACAGGCGACAGCTTCGGCGTGCAAGGCGTCGCGGAGGTTACAAGACTTCCCCGCTCCTGCTGCCACAAACTCCCCCTGGTGATCACGGATGATGTATCCCCAGCCGCCACGCCCAGTCTCCGCGTCGAAAGCCGCGTCGAAGTTCACCTTCAGAGTATTCTCTTGGGGTTTCAGCCATCGGTGTTGATCTGGGGGTTTAGGGGGTTTTGGCGGTTTCTTGATAGATCGAAAATCCACCAGATGCCTCTCCACCGAGCGACAGACATCGGAGGCAGCCCTGATGGCCTCCCCAGCATTTGCTTTGTTGCGAACTCCCCACCATTCCCACATGAGGACCAGCGCCTTCAGTTTCGTTTCTTCTTCACAAGACCAGAGCTTGTCCATCATTGCTTTGGCCGAGCTGCACTCAACCAATCTCTCCCTGAGCTCATTTATGCCAAGGGTAAGCCAGCACTCTCTGACCTTTTTGCATTTCAGAAAAACGTGCCCTCCATCCTCATCGAGCCTGTGGCAGACCGGGCAACGGGTGTCCAGGTCGACACCGATCCGATTAATTTTTACTCTGTTTGCAAGGCTGTTATGAGCAAGTCTCCACGCAAACATCTTCAGCTTATTTGACGCATTGAGGTCCCAGATCTTGCTCCAATCAAACTTGATGACAATGTTCTCTGCAGCTGTTTTAGAGCAAGCTGCATCCCTCCCTCGCTTCCTATCCCTCCACATGGCCCCCACCTTGTAGGCCGCCTTGACTGAAAAGGCTCCCCTTTGATCAAAGTGCCAAGCCGGTCTGTCCTCCACATCCTCGCAAAGACTGATAGAGAGGATGTCTTTGATGTCATCCGAGGCAAAGATCGAGCTGAGAAGAGGCACATCCCATCCACCACCCTGAGGGTTTATCATATCAGAGACCAGGTTCACCGAAACCGGACCAGGAGCAGTCCTTGGCAATCTAGTCTCACCACCCGGCAACCACGGATCATCCCAGATTTTGATGTTGTTGCCATCGCCCACTCTCCAAATCAGGCCATCTTTCAGTAAAGCAACCCCTTTCAGAATGCTCCGCCAAGTATAAGAAATATTGGGCTGTTGGACGGCGTCGAGGATGCTGCCGTTCGGGAAATACTTGGCCTTCAGCAGACGCCCACACAAGGAAGTAGGATCAAGCAGCAGCCTCCATCCTTGGCGAGCCAGCATTGCCAAATTTAAGATATGTAGATCGCGGAATCCCAGCCCTCCCTCGCACTTCGGTTTTGTCAAAAGCTCCCACCCGAGCCAGTGGTGTCTATCTTCATCCTGGCTATTCCACCAGTACCGGCACACCATAGAACTAAGGTCATCACAGAAGGTTTTCGTAAGATCAAAGCAGGACATGGCGAAAATTGGGATGGCCTGGGCCACCGCTTTGACCAGAATTTCTTTCCCCGCACGTGAGAGAAACTTCTCCTTCCATCCCTGAATCTTCTTCCACACCTTCTCCTTTAGATACCCAAAAGCTTTGCTCTTTGATTTCCCCAAATAGATCGGGAGCCCCAGGTATCTCTCATTGTAAGCTTCGTCACTAATCTGGAGTGTGGAGAGGAATCTCCTCTTCGCCGCGTTGGAGGTGATTTGCTGAACATAACCGCAGACTTTTCCTTATTTATCATCTGACCCGAGGCTCCTTCATACAGATGCAGAATAAGTTGTAGCTTCCTGGCACTAGCCTCATTGACTTTCATGAAGATCAGCGAGTCATCAGCAAAGAACATGTGATTAATCTTGGGGGCATTGGGGCAGATCTGGATCCCCTCGAGTGAGCCATCCTCGGCAGCCTTTTGGAACAATGTAGACAAGCCCTCAGCACACAAAATGAACAAGTAAGGAGAGAGAGGGCAACCTTGTCTTAATCCCCTCTGGGGCATTATCACCTCTGTCAAGTCCTGATTCACCTTGACCTTATACGAGACAGTTCGCACACAATTCACAAGTTGCACCCAGCCACTCGAGAAGCCCATCTTCAGCATAATGTTCTCAAGAAACTTCCACTCAACTCTATCATAAGCCTTGCTCATGTCCAACTTGACAGCCGCAACACCATCTCTGCCACCCTTCCTCTTATGCATATAGTGTGTTAGTTCATAGGCAACCAGAATATTATCTGTGATCAGCCTCCCCGGGACGAAGGCGCTTTGAGTGGGGGAAATAATGTCAGACAGCACGGATTTTAGTCTGCATGCCACGGTTTTTGCCACAATCTTGTAAATGATGTTGCACAAGCTGATGGGCCGGAGATCTTTTAGTCTCTCCGGATTTTGCACCTTGGGAATAAGGACAATAATTGTCTCATTCCAGCCCGTGGGCATCTCCCCACCATTCAGAACACCCAGAACCTCCTCCTGCACCTTGTCCCCAATTAAGCCCCAGAACCTTTTGTAAAACACTGCAGGCATGCCGTCCGGTCCAGGAGCTTTCAGGTCTCCCATGGAATTAAGAGCCTCCTTAATATCATCAAAGCTGAACTCCTTGGACAAGTGTGCATTCATGTCAGAAGTAACCAGCCTGGGGACATCATTGAGGAGTTCGTCATCAGCATACCCTGCATCGGAGGTAAACAAAGATTTGTAATAGTTAGCAATAAAAGCTTTCAACTCCCCCTCGCCCTCCACCACTCCTCCATTGTCATCTTTTAACTTTTTGATCATGTTAATTCTCTTCCGCTCGGATGCACACGCATGAAAGAAGCTCGTGTTTTTATCACCATCCTTTAACCAGTGAGCGTGGGCACGCTGTTTCCAATAAATGTTTTTTTGTTCCTGCAATCTACCCAGCTTGTATCTAAGGAGGTGCTCCATAGAAACCTGATTCTGGGAAATAGGAGCTTTACGGCATTTTGCAAGCTCTTTTTAAACCTTTTTGATACGGTTTCTCAAGTCGCCCAGCACCTCTCTACTCCAAGCATGGAGATCAGCACCCACCTTCCTGATGGCCTCGGCCACCCCCGTGTCACCAGAGAGGTACGCAAGAGACCACGCATTCTTTACCACCTCCTCACACTGCTCCTCCTCGAGCCACCTAGCCTCAAATTTTGGCTGGGCATTCAACAAAGGTTTCTTAAACTGGTACTCCGGCTCAAGAACAACAAAAACCGGCCAATGGTCAGAGTGTCTTGGGTCCCCGTTAATCACCTTGTAAGCAGGGAA
The DNA here is from genome assembly GCA_947311845.1 of Poa pratensis. Classification (NCBI taxonomy): domain Eukaryota; kingdom Viridiplantae; phylum Streptophyta; class Magnoliopsida; order Poales; family Poaceae; genus Poa; species Poa pratensis. Next base: position 32,856,509 of record CAMZMU010000057.1, read on the forward strand.
ATGCATCCTCCAGTCAAGGCTGGCAACCGCCCGATCCAGCCTCTCTCGGATATAGGAATCAGCGATATGACTATTGTTTCTCCAAGTGAAGGGATCACCCGAGAACCCCAGGTCATCCAGTTCACAGAACTCGAGAGCCTTTCTGAAGCTGTCCATGCAGGCTTGTGGTCTAGACTGGCCACCCTGCTTCTCGCTTGCGAAAAGGATCTCGTTGAAATCCCCCAGACATAACCAAGGAAGGTTTGACTGCCCATGGAGATGCCTTAGCAGCTTCCACGTCTTCTCCTTCTCCCCCGACTTGGACTCTCCGTAGATGCCAGTCAACCTCCACACAAACCCATCCTCCCCTGTGACAGTTGCATCGATGTGGTAACGCGACATCACCGGGTTCACGCTGAGTTTCACACTATCCTTCCACAGAATCGCAAGGCCTCCACTTCTGCCCTCGCAATCCCTAACCTCCATGTGTTCCCCCTGTGTGTGGGGATAAAGTTTAGGTGGCGACGCGCGGGCGGAGCCGTACTAGCCAGATCTCACCGCCGGGTTGCTACTTCGGGCGCCTCCGACCCGGGTTTTCTGTTCCCCCTGCGTCCGCATCCAGTTTCGGTCTCCTCTCGCTCGCGCACCCGGTCGGGCGTCGTCGCGGCGCGGCCCTAGGCCCGCGCGGGTTTGGTTTCGATCTAGACCCAGTTTGGGCCGGTGGCCAGTCTCACAGCCGCCGCGAGTCCCTCGTTTCCCATCCACCTTCAGCCTTCTCCGAGTCTCCAGAGCTCGGGTCGTAATACACGGTCCGTTCTGGCGATGTCGGCGAGGAAGGGGAATGGCGTGGGGGCGGGTGAGGAGGATGTGGAGGGCCTGATGAAGAGGCTGCAAATCGCGGAGATGAGCAGACCCGTCTCTCTCGGTCGGGCGCCCGCGGGCAAGGGACCGCTGCTGCTTCAGGCAGTGGGGAAGCTGTTCTCGGAGAAGGCCGCGCACGAGGACAATGTAGCGCAGACACTGGGAAGGATCTGGTGCCAACGGGAGGGAACGATATGCAAGGAGCTGAGGAAGAACCTCTTCCTGTTCACCTTCGGCCAGGTCTCGGGGAAGAGGCGCGCGCTGGAGGAGGGTCCTTGGCTTGTCGGTAAGGATCTGTTGATTTTGGAGGATTTCGTGGCTTCCAAGACTCTAGACGAATACAAGTTCAGGTTCTTCCCCATTTGGGTCCGAGTCTCTAAAATGCCTCTGGGTATGATGAATCGAGAAAATGGGGAGCGTATCGGAAGAGAGATGGGGGAGTTCGTGGAGGTGGAGGTTGATGCTAATGATTCCGCAATTGGGGAATTCTTGAGGATAAAAGTGAAACTGGATGTGCGCAAGCCCCTCATGCGTCGCATTATGACTCTGGTTGATGAGGCTGAGGTTGATCAGATGAGGGTGGGGGAGGACGAGGAGGAGGATGATGCGGTGCCGGAGACGTGTGAGGTGGTGACCATCGATGGCAAAGAGAGGAAGATCCGTTGGTGCCCTTTTGCCTATGAACACCTGCCCGATTTCTGTTTCATCTGTGGTTTAATCGGGCACACAGACAAAGAGTGTGCTATCCGCCTGAAGCAAGGAGAAAAACCTTTGTACACCAAGGAGATGAAAGCTGTGATGCCCAGTATGCTTAAGAGGCACGGCGATGAAGACCGAGGTCGTTGGAGTGGTAACAAAAATAGCGGTCCGTGGAGAAGCAACAGCTCGGGTGGTAGAGGCAGCTGGTCCAAAAGTGACTCTGAATCATGGAGGAAGAAGGCTATCGATAATGGTCCTGGTGCCCGTGAGAGGCAGGGTGAGGAGAAGGAGGTCACCAGCCCTCTCAAACGTTCTGAAGGTAACAGCAATTCAGGGGCTATTATCTCCTAAAAAAAGAAACTTGTCCTCGAGGAGGAGGAAACATTGCTGACAGATAAAATCGAAGGGGTCGCCCCTGCTGTCGGGGAAAGGGAGCCGTCTGCTCCAGGCTCGATCGTTCCGGTGTCGAGGCCCAGCCTTTCCGCCCCTGCCGCTGTCTGTGCAGGTGACTCGTCTACAAGACAGGCCATGGAAGCTGTCCCCTCTGTGTTGATAAACCAGGGGGAGGGGTTTATTGCCTCGGATGGAGGTCCACAGAGGATGGAAGTAACAAAACAACCCACGCTGAAAACCTATAGGAAAGTGCAAAAGGCCCCGAAATCTGAAGAGGTTCAGCCTCAATCAACCACGTTGAGGACTAAAAGGGGTTTGGTGCAGGAACCAAACGATGCCCCTAATGTGGGAAACAAAGGGAAGAAATTAAAGGTGCTGCAAGAGTCTACAGCTGCAGGTTTAGACTCAACTTTAGACGCGGGACTGCCCTCACAGTCTTGCATTGATCAATGAAAGTTGCGGAGTGGAACTGCCGGGGGCTGGGAAACGAGCCGGCAGTTCAGGGTCTGCAGGAGCTGCAGAAGGAGGAAGATGATATTTCTGATATGCCAGAAGTTACCTCCCCCTCAGGGGTACATTACTGGTTGGTGGCGTGTGGAAAAAGGTGGCCGAAGAAGAGTTGCTCTCGATAAAATCAAGCATGAACATTTTGTTGTAATATTGGCTAGTTTATTCTCCCTAAGTAGTAGAACAATTTTTTTTCCCTGTAAACGAGCAAATGTAGCCTGGTTGTTGGCGAGGAAAGCGCAAGAGGAGGGTGGGGGCCGGCGGCTAGGGTTTTCCTGAGCCTCCAACCCTAGCCGCCGCCCCCCTAGAGAGCAACGCGGGCGTTCTAGATGAAGACAAGTAAAGTGCTGAATTAGACAAGAGCCACTTTACCTAATTTTTTTTTCTGTAAACAAGCAAATGTAGCCTGGTTGGTGGCGAGGAAAGCGCAAGAGGAGGGTGGGGGCGGCGGCTAGGGTCTGCCCAAGCCTCCAACCCTAGCCGCCGTCCCCCTGGAGAGCAACGCGCGCGGGAGTCCTAGATGAAGACAAGTAAAGTGCTGAATTAGACAAGAGCCCCTTTACCTAATAAAGGGTTTGCCCGAGCCGGCCCCTGGAGAGCGACGAAAGCCACTTTATCGATTTTTGTTTAGAAGTTCGTAATAGTATGGTGATCAATTAGACAAGGCAAGTAAAGTGCTGAAAATCGGAAGCTTTTGACGACAATGGTTTGAACTGCTTATCTTTGATTTCAAAAGGTGTTGAAAATCTGAAAGGAGAAGTTCACTTCGACGAATAATTGTTTGCTTGTCTAATTTTTCCAAACTATTTTAGCTTATTTAACTTCCAAAACTATTTATATCTTGAAGCACTTTATCTTCTAGCATGTTTTTATAATACGAAAGCTAATTTTTTAAATGTAAACAAGTGGTTAATTATGTACAAAAAGTAAATAGCCATATCTATACTACTATTAAAAGAGCAAACTTGTGTTGATACATTAAATCTGAGTCCTTCAATATTTGGCCAACGGTCCAGATTGCTCCAATGTTTAACAACTCAACACATCTTTTCGTTTCGTGATAATTACGGGATTTGCCACCGTTAAAAAACAAAACGTTCCGGAGCGAGCAGCGCCAGAGCGGAAGAAGACGAAGGCCGTGGCGACGAATAGTTGGGTGCCGGGCGAGGGTACCGAGCTGGCCACCGTCAGGCTACCAGATCGACCACCTTCGATGCCAGACGACCTCCTCCATCCCGCGCATCTCCTGCCCGAGCGACTCCAGCCCGACGTGGTCTGAGATTGACGTCGGTGTCCTTTTCCCAGCCCGGCAAGGAGGAGCTGTGCAGCACGACTACACGACCCGTACAAGCTGCCCCAGGAGCACAAGTCTGGCTCTAGGCTGAGCGATGGTTGGCCGCACTAGCGGAAAGTTTGCCTGGGAGGGTTCCAACAGTTACACCATGAAGATCTCGATCCCATTGGCAACAAGAGCGTGAACCTCGTCAGCTTCTTGGGTTAGTTCTCAAAAGGCTGAGTATCAACCCGCAGTCCTACCATTGTTTTCTCATCGTTGACTGATTGATTTATCCCGAGGCCACCTCCGTCCAATTTCGAACCAACCACACCGCCTCCCGCTAGAAGAAAATCCAGTTACATTGATGCATCATGGATAGTCACCTCTGCCTAAATGCCTAATTAGGTGCGCTATACTGGCTGGTTCAGGTACCAATTAATCTGTTTCAGTTCTGCATATGTCCGTAACGCAGGCTCTGCATTTTCTGGCGTGAATTTTCCGACTTGATTAGTATGTAAGTTGTGGATTGATCTTGTCTCCGTGGCACATCTTGATTTGCTTTAGCACACAACAGATCTTGCATGGATTAATTTGTTCTTTCTGTATATATACGTGAGTGGATCCATATACCAGTGCAACAGAGCTTTATTTGTTCTCATAATCTCATGTGCATGGTGCAAATGAAATCGTCATCAGCACAAGGCACATGTGGCCGCGAGGACGTAAAGGTACGAACCCAGAAATAAATCTTCTAGATCAAATTACTTGATGTGCTTGATCGATTGCTTAACAAAAATCGACTCTATTGAGTTTGTTCAGAACATACCAGTTCACTATGCTCTGAAAACTGAAGGAGCGTGGCAGGGTCCTTTTAGCTATCTTTCTAGATTGTCTCTGTTATTAGTAGACAAGCTAAACTTGCTCTAATGTGCGAACAGAATAAATATTTCCCAGACTATGTGCAAAACAAGCATCATGCGTACCAGCATTGTGCGAATCGTGCACATCAATTTGCCTTCAGTTCTGCGTCGAGGTATCTTAGTACAAAAGCTTTCCAACGATTCTCTGTTCTTCACATATTCCATGTAGACCCTTGTACGTTTAACTGTCAATTGTCTCATTTAAATTGTGAAGACGTGCGTTGCACGTACATGCCAACTATCTATACTACTATTAAAAGAGCAAACATGTATTGAGGTGTGTTGATATATTAAATCTAATCCATTCAATTTGATCAATGATTCAGATCGCTGTAAACCACGGCGAAACGTTTTTTCTGTGTTTCCTTTGTCCCATTCCATCTTTTCCCTTCCCTCTCTCTCAGCACTTCCATATCTCGAGAGCGGGGAGCATGCCGACGCCGTCCAAGCTTGGGCGTCGCCGGTGGCCGGCCAGCTAATTTGATGTTGAATCGGCCTCCTAGGGACCCCTAGCAGAGCGGCGGATAGGCGCTGGCCACACACCACCACCAGGTAGCCCACGCGCCACCCACTCCGTCGATTCCAATAGGGCCACGAACGACGCGCCGTCGCTAAGCTCTGATACTGCACATCGGCGTGGGCCCTGGTTCCCCGTCATCGCCGAACTGAGGTCCCGCGCGGACGCCGGACGGAGCTCCTGCGGCGCCGCCTGCAAAACACGGGTGCGTCCCCTGCATTTTATTCACGCCACCGTCTGCGGCTCTCTTTTCTTCCACATGCCCGATCAATCTTTTACCTCCCCTGCTTTCTGTGCTATTTGTTGGAGGCGGCAATGGAAGAGCGACCGGCGGAGTCAGCGCTTCTCCCGCTGAAGGTCAGGCCCCCGCGACCCCCATCCGTTCCTTGCTCTGATGTTTTATTCCCTGGACGATGTAGTCTATTTGATTAGATCCAATCAGTGCCCATGGAGAAAAGGAACAAAATTAGAAATGCTATGCACGCAGTATACGGGCTAATAGAAGTCTTCGATGCCAGGACTCGGTTCTCTTCTATGTCAATTAAATTGGTCCCAAAGGAGGTCCTAATATGAACGAGAACTTTCTTTTAGTTTTTTTTTTGAACAAGCAAGGGCGCCAAATTTATTCAGCTCATCTGCACCAGGCAGCTGTGAGTACAAAGTCCTGTAAATTTACATTTTGTATAGTTGACACTACAGGACATAAATCTTGAGGATGAGCCGAATTCAAGCATCTGTAGATAGGTTGATTTAGGCTACGCCTAAGAACCTGTGCTGTGCAATTGTGAGCCACTATGTTGAGCTTCCGGCCTGGATACATGAAATACCTGTGGCGCCAAGTTCGTAGTGGCTTCAAAGTAATCTGCTAGATATGCTCTTGCATTCCAATGTAGGAGAGGATGATCAAGTTTCCTTGCTGCTGCCGTCTTAGCGATTACCTGGTTGTCTGTTATGAAGATCGGCGCCTCAATCTGAAGAAGCTGAGAAATTTCGCTGCTAAAAGAAGAGCCTTTGCTTCTGACTGAAATACCGTTGACACTTGTTCCGTGGAAGCTTGTATCATGATGCACCATTTGCTTGGAGCAGCGTTATCTCTGATGTATATTCCGATCCCTGTCGCCTCTGTTGCTTCTGCTCCCGGGATATTCCTGCATTTCCAAGAAGCATCTGAAAAAATAACCGTTCCCTGAAGTGATGCAATGGAACTAATTGTGGATCCCTGTACTGGGAATGCCAAACTTTCTTTTAGTTGGGGACGTCCTTCCTTTTCAGTCCCCAATGGGCGATGGTAGAGGAAAAAAAAAAGAACTGAATAACCACAAAAATCAATAGGACGTACCCCTGGTACCCTGCAGAAGTACATTTGTATCTGAATTTCTGTAAAAGAAAGTGAGTTCGTGGCGATACTGAAATCCTATAAAAATGTGAGTTCAAGGGATGGTGTGTCTCCCTTCTAACCGCCATGGTTGTAAGAACGAGGACAAACTGTGCGAAACGGACAAGACGTTGGCAATCATCTTCATGGATGTGAACAACGCCATCTCGCAATGTGGGAATTTGGAGAAGAGATAGCGAGCGTGAACCCCTAAATTAATCACTTACTACTTCGATTCATACTTAAAGATTTACGATATAAACATGATGGTTCCTCTGAGAGCCCCGCGACAGGGCCAACGCACCGGTGCTGGGAGTCCTCGCCGGCATCCAGCGGGAGGAGGAGACAACCGCTATGGAGCCTCCGCGACTGTGAATCCGGTGGAGCCCCAGTCGGCGCCTCTTTCAGGGGTCACGCGGTGGTGCGAGGAAATGGAGGCAGCGGCAAGGAGGAAGGGGATGGAGCCGCCGTGGCGTCATCTGGGAGGGGACGGTGCTCGCGCCGCCGGCGCCAGGGAGACAGGCGGTCGCGTCTTGAGGAGAGAAAGAGCCAAAGATTGGCGAATGTGAGTGAGCATGAGGTTGTGCACATGAGTGGGGATACTTTTGTATATGTATTAGTACACACGTGCATATTTTCTACTTGTAAATTGATTCATTTAACTATGAACACGTGCGTTGCACGTACATGCCAACTAGTTTTAAAAAATTGATGGATATATCGTTTATTTTATACTCGTGTTTGTTCTGTGCATGAGAAGGAGACTCGCAGATTGCAGCCTGGTTGAGTATTGCATTCTGAAAGATCACCATCCATCGTGGTCTAACCCTTAGTTTTTAGTCGCCGATGCGTATCTTTGTGGTTGTGGGAGATCCTTTGATTGGACTCGCATGTTTCGTGGGATACCTATGCATGTAGTCTCTTTTTTTTTGGACGAAAATGCAGTCTGGCCTGCTTTTTCATTAATCAGGAGAGAAGTACAAGATGTACAGGAGCCAATAAAATAAAAAAGAGATTATAGCAGCTACAACTAAGGTACAATTGCGAAGATCAGTTTAGTCTGGCTCGCGTGGTCTGTGGAGCAGATCAGCCACTCTTGGTTTGCCTGCGTCCTTCCAAAGCGTGGCATCGTCGATAATGCACGAGTGCATCCGATCAAGGGTAGCAGCTGTGTTTTGGAATATCCTGGAGTTGCGCTCTTTCCATATAGTCCACCAGGCGAGGTGCACTAGTGATACCCAGGTTTTCTTCAGTGGTTCAGGCTGCAATCGTCTGGTCGATACAAGCCAATCTTGCAAGCTGGGGGTGAAGGCGGTTGGAGCAAGTGCTGCTGGCAAGGCCGCCGTAGCAAGTAGTTTCTTCCAAAGCCTGATGGCGACAGAACAGGTGGCCAGCGGGTGCAGCGCGGTCTCTGGCTCGCTCAGGCAGAGCACACAGGCTGCATTGTGCGGCCAGCCCTTCTTGGCAAGGCAGTCAGCAGTATTGCATTTTCCACGGATAGACAACCAGCTGAAAATTCGGCATTTTAGCGGGGCATCGCTGTTCCAGATAAGCTCCCGGAATAATACTCTTGTGGAACCTTCAAACTGCAGTTCATAGGCAGAAGCAGCAGAGTACTGCCCATTGGTTGTGCAGCGCCAGGTTACGCTGTCCTGGACGCTCAGTTAGCACCACACTCTCGACCAGGTCATGTAGACGGATGAATTGGTGCAAGGCCTGACCAGAGATGCCTCTCTTGAAGTGGCGCATCCATTTGCCATCATCAAGAGCTTGTGCCACCGTCAGGTTTCGCATAGTGCAGAAACTGAAGAGTTGAGGCATCGATTTCTCGAAAGCGCATCCGTCAAGCCGAGGATCTTTCCAGAACAGGATCCTCTGTCCATTCCCTAGGTTGAATTGGGTGGCCGTGTTGAACAGGCTAAGAGCGCGGGCGTCGATGTTGAGCGGCATGTCAGACCATGGCTTGTTGGGCTCGGTCCAGGACTGCCACAGCCAGCGCACGCGCAGTGCGGTAGCTTTGCGGGCAAGATAAGTGATCCCAAGCCCCCCATAGTCTAGAGGTCGGCAGAGAGCCGCCCAAGAGACTAGGCAGCGTCCTCCCGGTGCAAGGTCATCATTATTCCAGAGAAAGCCGCGGCGCAATTTATCAATCGCCTTGATCAGCCAGACGGGCGGGTCGATGACCAACAACTGATATATATGCATGGCAGATAGAACGTGCTTGACGAGCAGCAACCTGGCATCGATTGAGAAGTTTCCTTTGTTCCAGCCTTTCACTCTCCCAGCTAGCTTGTCAATGGTCGGTTGCAGTTCAGCCTTCCGCAGTCGACGGTCAGACAGCGGCAGTCCTAGGTACTGGCAGGGGAATTGCTGTACAGGGCATTGAAGGCATGCAGCCAGTGCATCGATGTTTAGGTTGGAGCATTGGATTGGTATAATTGAGCACTTGGAGAAGTTTGTGAGCAATCCAGATGCCTCTCCGAAACACTGAAGAATCAGCTTGATTGATTTTAGATCTTCTTCTTCGGGTTCAGTGAAGATCATGACATCATCAACATACATAGCGATCCTGTTTCTGGGTTGCAGATGGCGGTTTGTGTGAAGCGTGCCAGCATTGTCAGCAAAGGTGAACAGCTCAGCTAGGACGTCGACAGCAATGTCGAAGAGCAGAGGCGACAGTGGGTCGCCTTGGCGCAGGCCGCGCTGGTGTACAATGCTTTGTGTTAGCTCTCCATTGACAAGGACTTTAGTGGTTGTTGTTAGCAGTATACAAGCGATCCAATCTCGCCAGCATTGGCCAAAACCTTTAGCTTGAAGGATTTCTAGCAAAAATTCCCAGGAGAGGGAATCGAATGCCTTTTGGAGATCAAGCTTTAGTAGCAGCGCCGGCATCTTCTTCTGGCGCAGCAGTCTTACCTGAGCCCGAACAAACACAAAGCACTTTGGCAGGGGTTAACCAGCTCGGACATCCTTGGACGCAATCGAAGTGCTAGAATTTTTGTGAATAGCTTGCCAAAGAAATGAACAAGACTAATTGGCCTGTAGTCCTTTGGGTGCACAGCATCAGGTGATTTTGGCAGCAGCACTATTGTTGCAGAGTTGAGCAGCTGAAAATTACGAGTTCTGTGAGTCTCAATAGCCTCCATGGCACGCATAAAGTCGACACAGACAACATCCCAGCAGGTCTTGAAAAACAGGGCGTTGAAACCATCGGTGCCAGGTGCCTTGTCAGAGGGCAGATCCATTACGGCAGCTTTGACCTATTCCCTTGTTATGGGCACCTCTTGATCAGTAAGGTCAGTTGGCGTGATGCCCAACAATGGTAAATTTATTGAATGTTGTCTCTGCTTTCAGTCTCTAAGTCACTGCTGGATAGTTCTTTTCCTCTGCTGCTCAAATTCCCGATGCATAATATTCCCCTCCATCTAGCTACCAAGCCAGCGTACTGATCCAGTTCTAGCACCATGCTCCACTCCAAACGCTCCTCCTCGCTCGGTTGTCCCCTTGATCTCAATTTTCTTTGTCTTGCAATTACACTCGAAGGTCCTGTAATGTGATGCAGAGCAGCCAGTTTATATCCAGAGGGCTCGGATGTGCATTAACCAGTAATAAGTATCTGCCAGCTACTTCAATATTCGAGAGTACACGAGTACTCCTTATCATACACGCCGCTGTTGAGTAAGGCTGGGCTGGGCAGGGCAGGGCAGGACATGTCTTGCCTTTCGCATGTTCTTTTTTGAAACGGGACAAAACGTTTGCCTTTTATATTGATATAGTAGAAATAAACATGACAGGTCAGTCCAAAAAAGAAAAAGTTCACATGGAAAACTCTCTAAGCCACAATCTTTGCTAGAGGCTTATCTCCTGCCAGGATCCAATCCTTGTTTTCGTCTTTGATCTTCTGCATGAGGGTCGACGGCATCCGGAAGGTGTTGGTGAAGACGCGAGCGTTTCTTTCCTTCCAAAGTTCCTAAGTGATCAGCGTAACTGCTGACTTGAGACCCTTGGGATGCGTCGTGGGGGCCTTTCGCATGTTCTGATCTTTAGACTCATCCTTGACATGTCCATGGTTTCTTTCAGATAGCATGTTGCCTGCCATGGAAGTGAGCTTCCCTAAATTAATATCTTGTGTGTAAATGTGTAATCATAGAGTACTAGAGCTTTGCATGTCAACGTGACATGCACCAGACTCTGCAATAGACGGAAACAACGGCATTGGAAGAAACAAAACAGATTATGAAGCTAGGCGCCATGTATACCCGTTTTAGGCGACTCCGACTTTACTGATTCACACAAGTTAAGGTAGCTGTCCTGATACTCTTTTGAGGCGAAACAGTGGAGGAATTTGCCCCACTACAATTTCATATAAATATCTACAAAGTTTACAAGCAAAATAGAGCAGAAAAGGGCAGAATACTATTGCTGATTATGAAGCCATTTAGCAAATTAATTGTGCTGTATATTTTCTCTACCTCTATGGCTCTATGATCAACTATGGCTAGCTCATGCATATAAACCGCCTTCTATTTCTGAAAAGTTGGAGCATCATTTAGGAAGATTTCGCCATTTTTAATGATTCAGACACCCCAAGCTACTCGTTGTTCAATGACACGAATGGCACATGCCTAGCATATTCTTCCTCTTTTCTCACACGCTGTTCTAGTTGTCCTAGTTACTTATACGAGGTCCTTTTATTCCAACAAAATATATACATGCTATGGAAGTTTTTTTTAAGCTGAAAACTCTTCATCAGACGATGCATACAACTTACTTGCAAAAATAAAATGCACACAACCATATCTTATAATTATTCAACAATGCATCATAAACCATATGACAAGTGATCGAACAGGAAGACTACACTGTTCCTAGACAAAGCCTTCGAGAAGGATTCACCGCACATGCACCGATGTTGTACCGTATGGAGCAACTCAGATTTCGGCGGCCACCAACCGATTGACTAGCTATCTATGATCGATAGGTGTGTTTAGAGGGTACACTGACTGATTATATTAGGAGTAAATTATGACCTTTAGCTATCTTGTGTTTTCACATAAGGCCACGATTGGATTGTCGTGACAGAAAACGGTACCGAAATATTTTACGGGGCTATGCCGGATTTTCAGCAGGAGCTAGCTACCTCCGTGAAATATTCCGACCGTTTCGGCTAATATACGCTGAACCAATCGTGCCCTAAAGGGATTTTTTATTTACTAATATGTCGAATCAAGTTGATGTAACAAAGAGAATTCACACCCGCTCTCTCCATACCAAAGATACACATGACCCACACGAACGAACGCGGGGTACTACTGACAACATAATAGAAAGACAAAAAGGAGGATAACCTAATGTTTACTGACCTTAAAGCTATCCTTATTGGAGTGGGCTGAAATATAACTAAGTTCGTTACATCCTTTTCTAGAAGTTCTTGATTTTGTCCGTTATAGTTGAAAGATTCATTACAGATGCAACACTGCCACTGAATGATATGGCTAACAATAATAACATGAATGAGAAGTTAACAACAGTCCATGTTCTTTGTGTGGAAAGTGGCAAAGCGCAACACATAAGCTAAAGACTATACCCTCCTCGGATCCAGAATCGTGTCTTAGTGAACAACAATTAGTTGAAAGCGTAACCGAGTAGCGTGAAATGTTCAAGTTGCAGTTGAGAAAACCAGGTAATGCGTGTTTAGCCGATAATGGCACAGAGGGGACGTTCAACACTAGCATGCAAGAGAAACGTAATAGGTGATCTATGCGTGTTTAGCGAAGTCCTTTAGGCATGATGCCTTGTTCATATAGTTCAACTACTATTCTTCCTGCCTTCAATGTCATCAATCATGAACTAAATGATGAAACCGAAGAACAAGGAAATTTTGAGCATGATGGTTATATCGAATGGTTTGACTGATATTCGCATCCCGCGAAGAAGGTAGATAATGAGCACATTCAAAAAAATAACATCGACTGAAGATGAGATTCGATCGTGATATGTTAGAAGTGTCCTATCCTCTCAGGGAGTTGGTGATGTGTGGAAAAAGTTAACCCAAAAGAGTTGCCAAAGCATGAAAATTTTGTTGTAATATTGGCTAGTTTATGCTCCTCATAGTAGTAAAATATTGTTCTGCATACGAGAAAATGTTAGAAATGGGGTATAACCCTGTTTAGCAAGTTTTACTTAGTGTCTTCACTATTTTGGGCAACATAAATTTTCGTTTTTATCAATTCCAGAACCTTTTCATCGTGAGTAAGTAAATCCATATATGTGCTCCATGTACAGTAGTGAAAAGAGATCTTTTTTTTACATGGAACACTCGTATTCCATTAAGACACGGCCGAAACGCCGGTCACCAAATGGGTTACAAAGTTAGGGAAGTTCATCGTCCATATAGTCTGAGCGCCATGAACTTCACCTACACCCATCGCCGCTAGCTCATGAGCCGGCCTGTTACAATTTCTAGGAACATATTCCACTCTAGCTTCTATAAAGTTCAATCGAATCTGGTACTTCAAATCGCTGATCAGAATATCAATAGGGGAGAAATCATACTCAGAATTCGCCATCGCATGTTTCAGGTTCAGACAATCAGTCTCGAAAATCACCTTGCCCATGCCGAGATGATCTGCATACGGAGAACCATGTTGGGTACAACTTTATTTCTTGACGCTAGAAACGCTCCATCCATCATGGAATCATCTCGTGGCTCGTCTAACAAGAGAACGACATTCACAAAACTGTGGACAAGGGGATGATTAGTGTATTTTTAATCCGACGAACGGTGGTAGACTAGCAGTTTTTTGAGAAAATTACGGCGGTTTTGATGATTTTTATACTCAATTGTGGTGGCTTTTGCAATTTATTTTCTGTTGGCTCATCTAACAAGTTTGACGCACTCCTGATTGCACTGGCTCAAGAATGCATTAGGTCCGTTTCAGTTCTCTGTAATCAGAAATCGTGCTTCAAAAAACCGAAGACAACTCATATCGACTGCTTTGGAATGTAGCACCGGTCGTCTCAATCCCCTTATGTTCTCCGCTTGTCGAGTTGATAGCAAGGCACATTGGTACCAATTTTGTTTTGAATCGCACAGACCTATCAGAAATTTTCGAGCAGTTCGCAAACCCCCCCCCCCCCCCAAATCATTTCTAATCGTGAATTGACACTAGTTCTGACTAGGGGGTCCCATCGGTCATATTGACGTGGCCAGCTGAGACAGAATTGACACCAATACTGACAGTGGGCCCCACTTGTCAGTCCAATGAAAATTAAAAAATCTGAGAAAATAAAAGTGAAAAAATAAAAAAATCTCCTTCCTCCCGTACCCAACACCCATGCTCATGATGGCGCCGCCCCTGCCTTCTCCGGTCGGCCGCCTACTCCAGCGCCGCCCCTACCTTCTCCGGCCGTCGCCCCTACCTATTCCGTCACGCCGTCGACCTCCTCTGCCCATCGTTGTCGCGTCGTCGACCTCCTCCGACGCCGCCGAGGCTCCCTCGCCGGTCTCCTCCGCAGTCTCGCTCGCTCCATGGGTGCGGCGGAGAAGGCAGATGCGACACCGGAGAAGGCAGGGGCGGCGCCACCGTGAGCATGGGTGTTGGGTACAGGAGGAAGGAGAAGACATTTTTTATTTTTTCAGGTTTCTTTTATTTTCTCAGATTTTTTTTACTTTCCATTGGACTGATAAGTGGGGCCAAAGCCGGGGTGGAGTCCCCCCTCCGGTCTTGTTATTTTTTTATTATTGGTACCAATTCTGTCTTAGCTGGCCACGTCAGCCTGACAGGGGTCCCCTAGTCAGACCTAGTGTCAATTCGCGATTATACACGATTTGGGGTTTTTCCGAACGATCCGAAAATTTCTGGTAGGTCTTTGTGATTCAAAACAAAAATGGTACCAATGTGTCTCGCGAAATGTGATAGTTTTATGCTATTCAACTCCCGCTCGTCCCGATCTTTCTCTTGCACAAGTAGCCCCAGGTTGCCCCGTCGATGATGTCGCTTCGCTGCGGTGAGTGAGTGCTGAGTACCATCGCGGCCGATCTCCTGTCACTACCAGAAGTAGCCGCTGATGTCTTCAGTCCAGCGCAAGCCGCGTTTCCTTTAGCGTTTTCAACTCCTCTTTTCCTTCGTCGCAAGCCAGCGGCCGTACGCCAGCTCCCTTCTTCCTTTCCTTGAACCAAACAAGTCATGTAATCAGTTAATCCCTGCCGTAATAACATTGAGTAGGCTTTTTCTATTGCGGTAAAACACTGAATACGCTACCTGTTGCCCAACCAAACGCGTCGCTAGTTCTTAGTGGCCGACGGGTATCACAGTCTCCCTGGGAGATCCAGCGATCGGCCTCGCCTGTGCCTTCAGATACTCGTACAAATCCGATGTCAGTAACTGCGTGGAGAATATGGATATCTGCTGCTCAAATTCCCGATGCATCATAGTCCCATGTACATGCAGCTAGCTACCAAGCCAGTCTCGTGCTGATATGATTCTAACATCGTGCTGCACTCCACAAGCTACTCCTCGCTCCACTGTCCCCCTTGACTCACGGTTTCCCTTGCTAGCTAGTATTTCACTCCCAGGTCCTGTAATTTGATACGAAGACACCGGTTTATATTCACAGAGCTCGGATCGATGGACACACCCACTAATAATAAGTGGAGTAATAACCAGCTGCTCCAATATTTGACAGTACAGAGTACACACTAGTACACCTTATCTCATCATACACGTCGCTGTTGAAAGGCTGGGCAGGCCAGGACATGTCTAGACTTTTGCACGTTGTGGTCTTCAGACTCATCTGTCACCAGACCACGATTTACATTCGATACATTTCTTTGGATACCAAGATTTCTGTATATTTGTAGTATCATATATTTTATTGGAGCAAAACATTACTTGATAACCGATGTTGTTCAGATATATGCATATTATCAGTTGTTGGTTCCACCATCATCGTTTTGTAATCACCATTTCTTCACATAACTTTGCATTTGGTGGTAAACTATGCCAATGGAATATACAAAATACATGATGGATCAGCTAGGTGGCTGTGAAAAATAAAGTTCTTCACACCCTAGCAGCAAAACCGTACCTCAAGAACGATACCTGCACGCGCTTTGGGCTAACGAGGACAACGTGAAAGATTGGTGGACTAAGCTTGTCATCCCAAACGGCAAGGCTATGAAAGCAATAGCTTCTTTGATGAAGAAATAGGTTTTCGCCTCGCTATATTAATATAGCAACCACCCGATACAACTTTGAGACCACTGCTGGGGCAAACAGCACAAAGACGCCCAAAAGAAATGAAAGAGAAAGAAGAAGAGAAAACAATGCCAACATTGGCGGATCAACGAAAACAATAGTGACTCGCAACCGCTGCGTCCTCTCCGGCCAATTCCCACCACAAACCTACCACTCGGAATCGCCGCGTACCAAGCAACACCTCCAAGAAGGAAACAACGATGCCGCTGCTGTTGCCCGGACAAGTCCTAGGGTTTCCCCCGGCACGCTACAGGTAGTGGGGAAGAGGTAAAACCGACGCCCTTCAAGAAGGAAAAGCGACACTCGCAAGCGTCACCGCATCGGTGTCAAGATGACAGGGATTTCTCCCAACCTCCAAAAAACCACATCTCTGGACAATCCGAAGCGCTCCATCCGTCTTGCCACCCACCAACATACGCCACCACGGAATTGAAGCCACCATCGTCGTATCACCATGGTACTCGCAACGAGGCCGACCGAACTATGAAGAACCCGCCGTAGACAAGGAGAGGCAGTACCACAACCACGCGGGAGGGAACATCCTCCACCGTCGTAGACGGTAGCCGACCGGACGCGGTAGGCACGAGCACACCAGGCCACCATGGAGCCAGAGGGCGACAGCAGCGCAACCACCTGGAGGACATCCTCCACCGCCAACGGCGGGTGCCGACCGGACGCGGTAGCAGAGACACACCAGGCCGGGAAGGCCCGGCCGGGCCCTAGACAGGCCCGTGAAGTCTCCGCCGCCACACTGCAACACGTAGGTCACCGCCGCCGTTACCCTCACTGCTCCAAAGGCCCAGCCGAAACGAGTCCGCGAAGCTCCCGCCCTCCACGCTGCAGCAGGGGCGGCGTCGTCGCCGCCACTCCCGTCCTAAGCTTGTTCAACCGTCCAACCCGAGTAGCAGGAACTTGCCGGGCCCGCCCTGACCCAGATCGGGCCCAAAGGGCCTAGATCTGGGCCTGCAGGGCCCAGGCCAGATCCCTAGCCACTGCCGCCAACGGAGGCGCCACCGTTGCTCATACCATCCGCAGCAGAGCCGGGCTCTGACGGAAGCCGGGCCGCCGTCGCCTGAGTGCGCCGCTCGGCGCCGTGCCGCCCCGCGCACGGACGCCGCCGAGAGGGGAAAGGAAGGAGGCCGCCGCCGCCGGCGCCGCCCGGGGCGAGCCCGGCGCCGCACGCCGACGGCGGCCGCGGAGGAGACGCAGGAGCCGCTCGCTCGGAGGAGAAGCAGACGGCGACCGGTCGCCCGCGCGGGGGGCGACGCCGCCGCGCGAGGGAGGAGGGGGAGAGGAGGGGGGGACCGGCGGCGCGGGCCGGCCGGAGGCGGCGGCGGCTAGGGTTAGGGTAGGGGTCGTGGTCGCCAGCTTCTTTGATCATGCTTGTCTCTTAGAAAATTTGAAAGAAGAGATATGCCTGTATCTTCCAGCACCATGCCTCCCCGTTCTCGATTGTCATTTCTAAGATTAAGGAGGAAGCCAAGTTGTGCGTTTTGTCCGGCAATTTGAATAATGTAATTCCGGGAAATAATTCCCTAGCTTTTAAAAAGTCCTAGGATGTGTCCTAGGCATGTCCGTTTAATCTCTAAACTCTCCTTCTTTATTAGTGAAAATGGCAAATCTTTTGTCTTGTTTAAAAAATAAATAATTTACGAAACGTTCGGTCCATCGTGTTCCTTGCGTGGCAGCTAGGGGTAGGCATAAAAAACCAGAACCAAATGAATCCAAACCTTACTCGCCAAACAAGAACTAACCGTTACTAATTTCGGTGTTGAAACATGATTAACCAAATTTAACTCGATGAATTCGATTTTAGCCTTGGTTAATTGAATAATCCGTATTAATTAAGTGTTAAAAGCCGACAACCCTCCTATGCCACTACACTACAGGAATGAAGACCTAAGCCGTCGGCATAGCCCTCAATACCGTCGGCATAGGTCTGTCGGCGTAGGTCCCCGTAGGCATAGCCTATAAAGCCGTCGGCATAGGTCGAGCCGTCGGCATAGGCTATGCCGACGGTTTTGCCATCGGCATATGTTTCCAAAATTATTTTTTTCCTAATTTTTTATTTTTTTTTAAAAAATATATTTTTAATTTTTTTAATTTTACTCTGATATTTCCAATTTTGTTTATTTATTTCCAAATTTTCCAAATAGCCACACACATAATATCTAATTACATATTACACACTTAATCTCAGGTCAAAATACTTACCCCGGTCAAACTTCCCGTTCGACCACCCATACTCAAATTGCTCCAGCCTAAACACGCTTAAATTTAGAGTTCCTTCCAAATTAGCTGTCAAATGAGATGTTAGAACTTACTGTTATTAGTATCCTATCAACCATATTAACCCCTGGGTCATGGTGTTACACTTTTTATTGTTTAAATTTTGAAAATTTATTTGAATAAATAACAATGATTATGTAATAATAATATTTGAATAAATAAGAATAAAATTTATTTTACTTTATTTTCTCCTTTTTACATTTAATATGGAATAATTCATATCTTTAAATCCGTAAATCAAAATTTAACAAATAAAATGTCTAAATCGATTAGAAAAATGAGAGGTATCCAAATATGATATCCATATCATCTTTTTCATCATGTATATGACTTTTTGCAACATATTTTTGGTACTTGCTTAATAAAAAGTCATTTTATACATATTTATAGATGATCGAACTTTTTCTCAAAAAGTTTTTTGAAAACTTTGTCAAAACTCATATTTATCATTTTTCCTAACAACTAGTACACATCAAAGGACTCCATGCCAAAGGATATCATTTTTTGAGTATTTTTTCACTTTCTTTTATTTTGTTGAAAAAAGGTCAAAATGCCCGTCGTGCCTATTCATCCAAAGGGGCTGCATTTCTCAAAACTATCGATGGTTCTGTGATATAATCACTACCGGTGTATCTTAAAATGATTTTTATAAAAATTTCAGAGCAAACTATCACACACTTGTAGTTCAAAATTGAATTACTTTCGGAAAATATGCATAAAGTCATTTAAATAAGAGAAATTAGGTAGAAACCGAGAAAATTTCTAATATTGCCGGATTATCGATAAAATATGGACTAATTTGTGTAAAAATTGGATGGGTGCCATTTTGCACCATATTTGTTGTACTTGCTTCACAAAAAATGTCATTTTTGACAATTAAAAAATAATATTTATAAACATAATTTGAAAACTCCTAGTTCTCCAACATTGTTTGTCATACCAAGACACATCTATGTGTAAAATATGGGCACATTATCACAAACTATGGCACGGGGATGATCATATCAAGGTCATTTGAATCGAAACTTATACATGTTTATAGATAATTGACCTTTTTGTGAAGAGGTCTTTTGAAAACTTTGTCAAAACTCATGTTTATCATTTTTCCTAACAACTAGTACACATAAAAGGACTCCATGCCAAAGGATTTCATTTTTTGAGTATTTTTTCACTTTCTTTTATTTTGTTGAAAAAACGATCAAAATGCCCGTCGTGCCTATTCATCCAAAGGGATTGCATTTCTCAAAACTATTGATGGTTCTGTGATATAACCACTACTGGTGTATCTTAAAATGATTTTTGTAAAATTTTCAGAGCAAACTATCACACACTTGTAGTTCAAAATTGAATTACTTTCGAAAAATAGGCATAAAGTCATTTAAATAGGCGAAATTAGGTAGAAACCGAGAAAATTTCTAATATTGCTGGATTATCGATAAAATATGGACTACTTTGTGTGAAAATTGGATGGGTGCCATTTTGCACCATATTTGTTGCACTTGCTTCACAAAAAATGTCGTTTTTGACAATTCAAAAAATAAAAAAATGATATTTATAAACATAATTTGAAAACACTTAGTTCTACAACATTGTTTGTCATACCAAGACACACCTATGTGTCAAATATGGGCACATTATCACAAACTATGGCACGGGGATGATCATATCTAGGTCATCATCTTTTTCATCATGTATATGACTTTTTGCAACATATTTTTGGTACTTGCTTAATAAAAAGTCATTTTATACATATTTATAGATGATCGACCTTTTTCTCAAATTTTTTTTTTAAAACTTTGTCAAAACTCATATTTATCATTTTTCCTAACAACTAGTACACATCAAAGGACTCCATGCCAAAGGATATCATTTTTTGAGTATTTTTTCACTTTCTTTTATTTTGTTGAAAAAAGGTCAAAATGCCCGTCGTGCCTATTCATCCAAAGGGGCTGCATTTCTCAAAACTATCGATGGTTCTGTGATATAATCACTACCGGTGTATCTTAAAATGATTTTTATAAAAATTTCAGAGCAAACTATCACACACTTGTAGTTCAAAATTGAATTACTTTCGGAAAATATGCATAAAGTCATTTAAATAAGAGAAATTAGGTAGAAACCGAGAAAATTTCTAATATTGCCGGATTATCGATAAAATATGGACTAATTTGTGTAAAAATTGGATGGGTGCCATTTTGCACCATATTTGTTGTACTTGCTTCACAAAAAATGTCATTTTTGACAATTAAAAAATAATATTTATAAACATAATTTGAAAACTCCTAGTTCTACAACATTGTTTGTCATACCAAGACACATCTATGTGTAAAATATGGGCACATTATCACAAACTATGGCACGGGGATGATCATATCAAGGTCATTTGAATCGAAACTTATACATGTTTATAGATAATTGACCTTTTTGTGAAGAAATCTTTTGAAAACTTTGTCAAAACTCATGTTTATCATTTTTCCTAACAACTAGTACACATAAAAGGACTCCATGCCAAAGGATTTCATTTTTTGAGTATTTTTTCACTTTCTTTTATTTTGTTGAAAAAACGATCAAAATGCCCGTCGTGCCTATTCATCCAAAGGGATTGCATTTCTCAAAACTATCGATGGTTCTGTGATATAACCACTACTGGTGTATCTTAAAATGATTTTTGTAAAATTTTCAGAGCAAACTATCACACACTTGTAGTTCAAAATTGAATTACTTTCGAAAAATAGGCATAAAGTCATTTAAATAGGCGAAATTAGGTAGAAACCGAGAAAATTTCTAATATTGCTGGATTATCAATAAAATATGGACTACTTTGTGTGAAAATTGGATGGGTGCCATTTTGCACCATATTTGTTGCACTTGCTTCACAAAAAATGTCGTTTTTGACAATTCAAAAAATAAAAAAATGATATTTATAAACATAATTTGAAAACACTTCGTTCTACAACATTGTTT
This sequence comes from Poa pratensis, assembly GCA_947311845.1. Classification (NCBI taxonomy): domain Eukaryota; kingdom Viridiplantae; phylum Streptophyta; class Magnoliopsida; order Poales; family Poaceae; genus Poa; species Poa pratensis. The sequence continues at coordinate 32,877,549 of CAMZMU010000057.1, forward strand.
GTCATACCAAGACACACCTATGTGTCAAATATGGGCACATTATCACAAACTATGGCACGGGGATGATCATATCTAGGTCATCATCTTTTTCATCATGTATATGACTTTTTGCAACATATTTTTGGTACTTGCTTAATAAAAAGTCATTTTATACATATTTATAGATGATCGACCTTTTCTCAAATTTTTTTTTGAAAACTTTGTCAAAACTCATATTTATCATTTTTCCTAACAACTAGTACACATCAAAGGACTCCATGCCAAAGGATATCATTTTTTGAGTATTTTTTCACTTTCTTTTATTTTGTTGAAAAAAGGTCAAAATGCCCGTCGTGCCTATTCATCCAAAGGGGCTGCATTTCTCAAAACTATCGATGGTTCTGTGATATAATCACTACCGGTGTATCTTAAAATGATTTTTATAAAAATTTCAGAGCAAACTATCACACACTTGTAGTTCAAAATTGAATTACTTTCGGAAAATATGCATAAAGTCATTTAAATAAGAGAAATTAGGTAGAAACCGAGAAAATTTCTAATATTGCCGGATTATCGATAAAATATGGACTAATTTGTGTAAAAATTGGATGGGTGCCATTTTGCACCATATTTGTTGTACTTGCTTCACAAAAAATGTCATTTTTGACAATTAAAAAATAATATTTATAAACATAATTTGAAAACTCCTAGTTCTCCAACATTGTTTGTCATACCAAGACACATCTATGTGTAAAATATGGGCACATTATCACAAACTATGGCACGGGGATGATCATATCAAGGTCATTTGAATCGAAACTTATACATGTTTATAGATAATTGACCTTTTTGTGAAGAAGTCTTTTGAAAACTTTGTCAAAACTCATGTTTATCATTTTTCCTAACAACTAGTACACATAAAAGGACTCCATGCCAAAGGATTTCATTTTTTGAGTATTTTTTCACTTTCTTTTATTTTGTTGAAAAAACGATCAAAATGCCCGTCGTGCCTATTCATCCAAAGGGATTGCATTTCTCAAAACTATCGATGGTTCTGTGATATAACCACTACTGGTGTATCTTAAAATGATTTTTGTAAAATTTTCAGAGCAAACTATCACACACTTGTAGTTAAAAATTGAATTACTTTCGAAAAATAGGCATAAAGTCATTTAAATAGGCGAAATTAGGTAGAAACCGAGAAAATTTCTAATATTGCTGGATTATCGATAAAATATGGACTACTTTGTGTGAAAATTGGATGGGTGCCATTTTGCACCATATTTGTTGCACTTGCTTCACAAAAAATGTCATTTTTGACAATTCAAAAAATAAAAAAATGATATTTATAAACATATTTTGAAAACACTTAGTTCTACAACATTGTTTGTCATACCAAGACACACCTATGTGTCAAATATGGGCACATTATCACAAACTATGGCACGGGGATGATCATATCTAGGTCATTTGAATCGAAACTTATACATGTTTATAGATGATTGACCTTTTTGTGAAGAAGTCTTTTGAAAACTTTGTCAAAACTCATGTTTATCATTTTTCCTAACAACTAGTACACATAAAAGGACTCAATGCCAAAGGATTTCATTTTTTGAGTATTTTTTCACTTTCTTTTATTTTGTTGAAAAAACGGTCAAAATGCCCGTCGTGCCTATTCATCCAAAGGGATTGCATTTCTCAAAACTATCGATAGTTCTGTGATACAACCACTACTGGTGTATCTTAAAATGATTTTTGTAAAATTTTCAAAGCAAATTATCACACACTTGTAGTTCAAAATTGAAATACTTTCGGAAAATAGGCATAAAGTCATTTAAATAGGCGAAATTAGGTAGAAATCGAGAAAATTTCTAATATTTCTGGATTATCGATAAAATGTGGCCTACTTTGTGTAAAAATTGGATGGGTGCCATTGTGCACCATATTTGTTGTACTTGCTTCACAAAAATGTCATTTTTGACAATTAAAAAATGAAAAATGATATTTATAAACATAATTTGGAAAAACTTAGTTCTGCAACATTGTTTGTCATACCAAGACACACCTATTATTCAAATTTGGACACATTAGCACAAACTAAGTCACGAGGATGATCATATCTAGGTCATTTAACTCAAAACTTATACATGTTTATAGATGATTGCCCTTTTTGTGAAGAAGTTTTTTGGAAACTTTGTCAAAACTCATGTTTATCATTTTTCCTAGCAACTAGTACACATAAAAGGACTCCATGCCAAAGGATTTAATTTTTGAGTATTTTTTCACTTTCTTTTATTTTTTTAAAAAAATGGTCAAAATGGACCCGTGCCATAATTTGTGAGAAAGTGTCCATATTTGACACACATGTGTGTCTTGGTATGGCAAACATTGTTGCCAAAAACAATTTTCAAAATATTATTATAAATATCATTTTCCATTTTTAAGTGCCAAAAATGACTTTTTTTTAAGCAAGTACCAAAAATATGTTGCAAAAAGTCATATGCATGATGAAAAAGATGATATGTGTGAGGACCTCTCAGACTACCAGTCCGAGGTGACCACGTTATGTAAACAGATCACGATCCCAACGATCAGTGCATCGCGATCACATAACCAATATGGTATACAAAGTTATATCATTCAAACGTACATACAAGTCTTACACAAATAAATAGTGGTCACATGACCAAGTCTGCATTCATCGTCACACAAGACGAAATTAACTATGACACAGCGGAAACTTGCGGCTAGCATCGGCCCTCGTCACAACCAGACGCATTCCCACAGAGCAGTTGACCGGTGACACTCAGTTGGCGTAGTCGTCGGCGTACTCCTCCTCCTCGTCGTACATCTCCTCGTTGAAATCTGGACGTTTGAATATCCAGAGACATAGCCATATGAGTACAATTACGTACTCGCAAAACACCACAAGGCTTAAGATTTTCAGGGTAAATGCATTGAAAACATTTTTCGAAAACTGGGATAGCTGATATATACGACTATAGGGCTTAGTTTTCACAAACAATGCTTCTAGACATAGAGAATACGACATCTCTATATCTTTGTTTAAAAAGAAACATTTAGAGATAGAATTCTCTCTTGTAGAAATAGCATGAGCAATCTCCACGTTTTTAAAACATTTTCGTAGAGCTTTTCAAAGACACTAGGATGGGGATATCCCTTTTTCTTTCCAGGAGATCAGACTGATTGTCTCCCCGAGACCAACCATCTTCTTCCAAATCCGTACCTCCCAGGTACCCCTTGATGCCTCCTTGCTTCCACCGAGAACCATTTTTTCTTTTGAAAACATAAAACTTGCCCGTACGCCTAGATCGGGGACCTTTCCAACCGTCCATGACCGCGGACACGGCTATTCGAATAGTTTTACACTCTGCAGAGGTGGTGCACTTTCACCACACCAAACGGTCATTCCGCCGTGTTCAGCCACGGTCCGCCATACGACAGTATGCGGGGGTTCGGATAACCAGATCAAAGTTTTTCACTATGTCCACACTAGTACAGAGGACTCCCGATAGGTTTGTTCCCCCCGGCGCCGTGTGCTCCACTAGACCCCTGGTCTTTCTCAGGACGCCACACCGCCACGTCAGGGGACCCAACGTAATCGTCCAGCTGCGGGTCCCTCCGCTTGTGTATTGTCTCATACAGACGACAACCCGACTTCGAGGGCCTTGCCCTTATAGAGTTTGAGACCCTCCGTAGTAAAGTGGACAAGCTTCCGGCTAAGCCCTACCCATCTCAGGTAATGTGGTTGCACGGGTTAATTGTTCGGGCGGCCGCTAGGGCTGTACTTTGTTTTTCAAAAAAAAACATCTCCACCGCCAACTGCTCCCAGCAGCTCGGGTTTTCGCAAACTCACCGAATGCTCCCAGCACTTCGGGTTTTCATAAACATCACCATTTGCTCCCAGCAATATGGGTTTTATAAAGCACTTTCTCTCCGGTCGCTCCCAGCGACTCGGGTTTTCCTCCAAAAACATTTTACCAGAAACAGGCTCCCATCCTAAAGTTTTGAGGTAAGAGTATAAGGATATGCTACTAGAAAATATAATCTTCTTGATAGCGCCTTCAGTGGAAGGCTTCTCAAGTAAAGTCTTATTTTTACAAAACCTATTATATACTAGTAGATATATCTTTGGCCAAACAATAATTTTGAAAAATAGTTTTGGGGTGGCAAAATGCCACATAATAGATAAAACATGCATTATTTTATTTCGAAAACAAAACATGCTTTGTACAAATAGTAGGAGTTCAATAGGGTGTTGAGGTGGCTTGCCTTGCTCAGCAAAGTGTCCCTGGTCCTATTCTTCTTCGTAGACAGGTTCAGCTCCCACGTACTGCTCCTCCTCTTGCGGTTCTAACGTACCGGAAAACAAACGGGACTACCGTCAACTCTAAGAAGCGGGTTGACAACAATCTAAAGTAATTAAACTAAACAACAAGCATTTCAAATCACAAACAATCCCTGGACATAAACCACCCTAAACATAAACAATTAAAAACAATCAATTAAAATATGACTTTTAATAGTGGCAAAGTTGCTGTTTTGGGGAAAAATTCACAAGTCTTAAAATAATGTTCCTAAAAATAAACCCTTCTACCACAGTACTTCTAGAAGTCATACTAAACTAGGAAAATTGGATCTGCACCCAAAGCACTTTCCATTTGAGAGCCAAAAATGCCTCAAGTGCTTCTGGTCCTGAAACTAAAAAGGCTACAACTCTAGTTTTAGGAAACTCCTGCATGCAAGACTAGATTCTACAGAAGGATATGCATTTTATCTTGCTTCACAAATTGGATTTACTCCAATTGGACACTCCTAGCTCAAAATATCCAAAAAAGAGTGAAAAACATACTTTCTACAAGATTAAATGTGCAGCACAAAATAAATTTTATTTTTCATCCAAACTGGCTCTGCATGTTTAAGAAAACCTCAGAGCATCTACTAAAAATACTCCTAATGAACATGCACACATAGATCTAAAACAAACTAATTAACCTAACCACAAACAATTAACAGAAAACAGAAAAGAATAAAATCTACGGATAAAGAAAAATAGGACGGACTGCGCTTGGGCCGGATCTGGCCGAGGCCAGCGCCGATCTGGCCTGCGGGCGAGCTGGGCCGGCCCATCTACGCATGCAGCGCAGCGCAACGCGCGGAAAATAGCCCGCGGGCGCGGGATTCAAACGCGGCCGTTGATCTCGCGATCTACGGCCCGCAGTCGTCGTCTTCAACCCGCAGGCGCGCATGCAGGCCAGCGAGAGGAAGGACGGCGCGGCGGCGGGATGCTCACCTAGGGGACGCGTGCGGCGGCGGGAGGGCCAAGGACGGCGGAGAGGGTCGAGGGAGAGGCTCGGGCACGGGCTGCGTCAGAGGAGGTGGCCGGAGATCATGGCGACGACTGCGGCGTGTTCCACGGTCGAGGACGGGCGCGAGCTCCACGGGCTGCCGCTGGAAAAAAGAGAGGGGAGGGAGTAAGCTCTTGCAGAGGGGAGTCCAGCAGGCCGAAACTGGCGAAGAAAGGAGGGAAGTCTCGCCGGCAATCGTTGCCCGACGCCGGCGGTGACTGTGGCGAAAACCTCAGTTTTCCGGGAGGCAGAGAGCTGAGGCTCGAGCGTGGCTTCGTGGGGAAGGAGAGAGGGTTGGTGTGCGTCGATGGGAGGAGAGTGAGGGCAGTGGGGTGAGCACAGCTCGGGTTTGGACAGGGGGGTAGTTTTCTAGGGTTTCGGTGGGGAGGGAGCAAAAGAGAGGGAGAGGGGCGATGCTACTGGCTGGGATGGGCGGTGAGGGAGTGGGCAGGGTGGAGATGGTCGGGAGGACGTGTCTTGGCCAGTAGGGAGAGAGGGGAGTGAGCTCCCATTGGCCACGGTGGAGAAGAGTGAGTGATGAGTGGAGAAGAGGGGTGATGGGGGTATGCCATGTGGGTCCTAGCTGACTAGGACACTCTCTCTGGCCAGAGGTGAGAGGGGTGGTTGATGGTGAGAGAGAGGGGCTGGTTTTTGTTAGTTTTAGGGTTCTAAGTTGACACTAATTTACTTTACTAAAATTACTAACAAGTCTAAACTAAGACAACACAAGGAGCTAAGCACAAACATGAGAGTGATGACCTAATTGAGGTGAAGCAAAAGTTCGCAAGTCTAAAAGAATGAAGAAAGAATTTTTAAAAACTAATCAAGTGGTGAAAAATGACCAATGGTCACTGTTTTGAGTAGGTCTAAAAACCCAGATGGTTTTGTGCTAAACCAAGTTTTCAACCAATGAAACCAAGCAAAAACTAAAAATAGAAGGTTCAAGGAACAAGATGGTCAAGTTGCATTTCAGAAATAACACAAGGGTTGCTTAGTCTAAGGCTCTAGATTAGCTATGTTTTAACAAATAAGAAGATAGGTCCGGAGAAGGTTTTTGCCATGCTTCTTCAAGAGTTTTAATTAGGCAAGGTGGGGGTGATGTTCAATTAGATCACACATGACCATGTGCATGTCAGGGATTTATCTCAAGATTTTAGGAAACACTTTTGTTCACGAAATAATTTAATAACCAATTCTAGTCTTGTTGAAAATAGTTAATAACAAAATTTTAACACAAACAAGTCAATACAAACAAGCAAACTAACATCCCCACCAAGATCACACAAGTCAAACCACAACAACTTGTCACACCATAGTCTTCCATAACCATCATCATCATCTTGTGAAAAAGTGAATCACACACAACCATGACAAGATGATGTTTAAAAGTATCTCAACTCATAACTTGATAGTTTCAAAAGGTTTGATAAAGAGAAACATAGGAGTAATATATCTCCCACTTGTATCATTTTTAAAAGGTGTTGAAAATAGGAGTTTTGAAAAAGGATCTTGATACTTGCAAAATAACTGAGTTGGAAATTGGTAGGAGATATTATATAGACCTCCATAGTTTGTAAACATGTAGTTTTGGAAATACTTTACTTTCTTAAATAATAGGTCCATGGGTTGGTGCTAAAATCAAAACATCTTTGAAAAAGAGTTTGGCCAAAATAAGATTGGAGAAGATATATGGATCATTCTTCTTGTCATGACAGGATCACCAAAATTAAATGATATGCTATACCAGTTGAGTTCAAAGTTTGGTGTCTTCGGTGGTTGTTAACTCAAACAAGAAAGCAATCAACGTCAAACAGAGAAATGGGAAGTGAAACACAAGCATTAGTGAAGCCTTTTCAAAAAGTTTTTGTTGGTCCTGATTTTTGGCTCTCTAAAAACTGTGTTTTTCTGACTTCCCAAAATTGGGGCGTTACAATATGGATGTCATATTTGGATTCATTTCATTTTTCTAATCGATTTAGACATTTTGTTTGTTAAATTTCAATTTACGAATTTAAAGATATTAATTTTTCCATATCCGATGAAAAATAGGAAAAAAAACATAGTTATGCCAACGGCAAAGCCGTCGGCACAGTCTGGTGTTAAATCTATGCCGACGGCTGTGCCTATGCCGACGGCCAGGGCGACGGGACGGCCTCGTCGGACCCTATGCCGACGGCTTTTTGTCGGGGCCGTCGGCATAGGCTTTGGCCGTCGGCACAGACCCGCGTTCCTGCAGTGCTAGCTTGTATGTGAACTTTTATGCAAGGCCTGCAAGTAGGTTACTGTATGAGAGGCACTCTTCTAATTTATTAGAAGGTTCAAGACATCATTGTTTTCTCTATGGAAGAGAGAACATCATGCGTTCACTTTCTTTTTTGGCTAAACGTGCATTCATGTTGCTCAAGCTATCTATGTATTTCCTGCTGGCATTATTAGAACATCATGCATTCCCTACTGGCAGCGACTCTCCCGGTGGCGGCTCCAATGGTCTCCAGATAAACTCTCCATTCTGCCCACCACGGCAGTTTCACACAGGGCATGGCGGAGGAATGTAACTCATCCAATACTCCCAAACCCCGGTCAGAGTAGCTATGTGGTCAGCTGCATCTTCAAAGACCTATGTGCATATACAATTGAAGAACATGCAAGTCGGTCGGTATCGTCTTCTGCTAAAAATTCTGATGCATCTCGTTCCTATATACATCAAGCGACGCATGATAGCTTATGCATGCAGTTCCAACATCATGGATCGTCAGTATCGTTAACCAATTATTTTCCCTGTGCTCCTCCTATCGAAAGCATACTTCATCGTCTTGCTAGCTCCTCCTATCGATAACCAATTATTTTCCCCCGTGCTGATTCTTTCGAAACAACACGAGCTTTTTTTTTCCTCCCTATTTCACTGAAAAGGTTTTCCCATATATATGCCATTATATATCCATGAGCTATGCATGTACCGTATAGGTCCGGCTCCACAAATTCACCTACTAGCTAGGTAGCGAGCAAGCGTGATATTTCCTGAAGAGAAAATAAACATAGCCATTACACTGTATACACCGTACCAGTACAGTTGTATGCTTCGTTGTTCAAAATCACACTACTAGGAAACTAGCTATAGGTGGATCCCCTTTCTGTGGCGCACCTTTTTAGCAGTGCGTGCGCCACAGAAATGTGGCGCATGCGTTGCCCATGCGCCACTGAATATGCCCTTTCTGTGGCGCATGCAGACACATGCGCCACAGAAATGTTGTGGGCCCCACCACCAACGTTTGGATTCGATGATCTGGTGCCTTTTCTGTGGCGCATGGGACACCATGCGCCACAGAAATGATGATTCGATGCTCTAGTGCCTTTTCTGTGGCGCATGGGACAGCATGCGCCACAGAAATCATCATTTTTGTGGTGCATCTATTTCCATGCGCCATAGAAATATGGTGGGCCCCATCCCAATGATTGGGTGGGTGCACTTTCTGTGGCGCATGTGTCTAGATGCGCCACAGAAATGTTGGTTTCTATGGCGGATCTAGACCCCATGCGTCACAGAAAGCAACATTTCTGTGGCGCATGGGATTTCATGCGCCACAGAAATAGTTTTCCAGACCTACAAAAAGGTGGCAGCCCCTACCTACCACCCCCCATTGTGACCTTCTCCCTCCTCCCACCCAACTCGTCTTCCTCCTCCCTCCCATCCCATTTCGCCCATACTTTTCTCCATTTTTTGTAGTTAAACCTACTTTGTTTGATAGATAATTGGTGAGGGCTTGGGGAGGCTCCATATATACTCTCCTTTTCTCCCAATACATCTCTTTTTCTCCACTATTTTCTCTCCAACACCACACACTCTCTCATCGATCACGGTCACGTCTCGGTAACGAATCTACTAGGTGGGTATTGTTGGATGGACATGCATATGCATGTTTTGTGTGGCTGGCGGTGTGTATGGATGTTTGTTGTAGGTGAAGCGCTTGTCGGCGGGCGGTTTGCACGATGGCGAGACGATGTTTATACATTAAGCTTGTGTGGTGTGCATGAATATTTGCATGTTGTTGATTTTTGTTGTTGCTTGCGCCAGCGTGGTGCATGGATGTTTGCTGTAATGTTGATTCATTTCCATTTCGAAAATTTTTGCACCACCCATATGTCCTACTTTTAGGAGAAGTCATGCCAAAATTTTCCGTCGAACATGCATGTGTGTGTATGTGTGTGTGCATGTTGCGGTTCTAATTACCATACTCTCATTTCTCGTTTCTGCACTATGTATACCGCGTAGGCAACCATGGTCGTCATGATGAGGTCCGGTCGAATCAGTAGATATAAGGAAAAAGCGAAGGCAGAAATGATTCGGTGCAACAGGCGCCAGATAAGATGTTCGTGTCGAAAATGCAAACTCGTGAGCTGGATCGACCCTGATTTCGGACAATTGGAGGATCACCTGCTCAGGCGTGGTTTCATGCTACGCTTCAACCAGGCGCCGACAGCAAATGGTGCGCATGAAGACAAGGGCGGGCGAGAAGACGAAGAGTCTCCCGGACATGGTTATCATGACGAAGGAGATGTCAGCGGACAAGATGATCATGACGAAGGAGATGTCGGCGGACAAGATCATCATGACGAAGGAGATGCCGGCGGACACGGTCATGATGAAGGAGTAGATGGTGGTGTAGATGACGCGAACACGCAGAACCCGCTAATGTCGGCCTTGTGGGACTCTCATGTTCAAGAACTGCTCCTCAAAGAGACGAGCAACGCCAGACCTGCAGCCAGAGAGAAAGCCAAGCTGGCGCAAATGGAGATAGACGGGAAGACTCCATTGTATCTTGTGTGCCGGCCACAGGATACGCGCTTGCAAGTAACGCTTGATGCTCTGGAGATGAAGTCAGAAAACAAATGGACCGACGTGAGCTTCAGCAAGAACATGCAATTCATGCACGATCGTCTTCCCGAGGGGAACACATTGCCAACTAGTATCGAGGAGGCCAAGAAAGTCGTGTGCCCTCTAGACCTACCGCACGTTAAATACCACGCCTTGATACGTCCAAAACGTATCTATAATTTTTGATTGTTTCATGTTAATATTATACCTTTGGCACTTGTTTTTATATTAAGTTTATGATTTATTTGGACTAACCTACTAATAGTTGCAAAAGTGCACAATGTTCTTGTTTTACACTTTGATGTGTAGGAATTATCAAGAATACAAGAGGAAACCTTGTTGGAGTCGAATTGGGACTTTCCTAAAATCTGTCTGAAAACTCTTTTTAAAGATTGTCACGTTACGGGTCGAAGACGGCGTCAAACGGAAATCTCGCCGAAGACAAAGTTGCAGGAAAGTTTCCGCCGAACGTTCTAGACATAAAATTCGCTTGATTCCGAGTCCGGACGGCCGAGATAAGCCCGATTTACTGCAACCCTAGATGAGATGACGACAATCCGAGAAGCCATATAAAGGGAGGAAACCTAACTCGTGGAGAACTCCTCCACCCACGAATTGCAGCCACCAAAAGCCACGTTTTTGCCTCCCCCATGGATCCCATCTCCATGGGGGAGGGCTCCCAAGAAGCCATGAAGGAAGGGGCTAAGGGGCGGTGCTTCCCCTTGATGCCGGCGGCGCGGGAGGAGTTCCCCGCGCCACCGCCGGCACCGCCCTGCGCTCCTCGCTGTCCCCTTCATCGTCTCCAACGCCATCTCCATCGCCAATCCCTCCTTGTATTCAGTGGTTCATTCTCCCACAAATCTCTGTACCGTCCTATGTAAACATGTTGTTTGATGCTATAATATTTATCCTATGATCTATGACATGTTTGTGTAGTTTATTTGTCTTTTGATTGCTTGGTTGAATGTCTTTGGTTCATTAGAGTTGTATGTTGATATGGTACTGTCCTTTGGTCTCCATTATACTTGTGCACGCATGGATCAAACATCACGGGGTTGGTAGTATTTGTAAACGAAGGGGGAGTCCTGCCGGAGTGACAGAAACCTAAGGGCGCGAACCGGTTAGTTACACGTATGGGAGTAAGAGGACCTTAAACTTAAGGCTATGGTTGGGAAAAACTTAATGCATTGTTAGTATTCGCGGATACTTTCTAACAATCCAATCATATAGTACTTGTAATCCCAAGTAGTGGAGTGCATGTATATTGATGGCTACGTGTTGGTGAACCCCAAGAGGAAGGTTATGATGTAGACAACAGAAGTTTTCCCTTGAATAATCTACCCAAAGTTATCAATCCAGTAGGACTTGACGATCTATCGGAAGGTTGTTGATGTTGACTCCCCCTGGCGCTAGGGAGCTTGCACCAACGTGGAATCTGCACAGACACAAACCAGAACTTTGCCCAACACGAAACAGAGAGGTTGTCAATCTCTCCGGTCTTGCAGAAACAAAGAGTTAAACGTATGGTGTGGAAAACAGCAGGAAACACAGCAAGTAACAGGAAACAGATGATTGCAGCAGGTTGTGTAAACAGTATGAGGAAATTGGACCAGGGTCCACAGTTCACTAGTGGTGTCTCTCTCAGAACAGATAACTAGCATGTTGGGTAAACAAATTAAAGCTGGGCAATTGACAAATAGAGAGGGCATAACAATGCAATACATGCCAAGATGTCTATTATGAAATCTAGTTGGGCATTACAACAAAGTACATAGACCGTTATTCCAACCGCATCTATGCCTAAATAATCCACCTTCAAGGCAGCATCCGCATCCTGTTCAGTATTAAGTTGCTAACAACAGATTATTGCATGAAGTAAAGTGTGTAATGTAATCAATACAAGTGCCCTTGGACACTGCACCAATGTTTTATCCCTAGTAGCAACAGCACATCTACCATCTTAGACCTTTCTGTCACTGATCCAGATATCTAGAGACTGAACCCACTATCGAGCATAAATACCCCCTCTTGGAGTCACAAGCATCTACTTGGCCAAAGCATCTACTAGCAACGGAGAGCATGCAAGATCAAGAGCACATAGATAAACAACTTGAATAAACATGGTATCAATATTCATCGGATCCCAGCAAACACAACATCTAGCATTACAATAAGATGATCTTGATCATGTTAGACAGCTCACAAGATCTAAACATGGAGGCACAAAGTAGAGAGACAACCATCTAGCTACTGCTATGGACCCGTAGTCCAGGGGTGGACTACTCACGCATCACTCCGGAGGCAGGCATGGTGATGTAGAGCCCTCCGGTGATGATCTCCCCTCCGGCAGGGTGCCGGGAAGAGCTTCAGAACTCCTCCGATCTGAGATTGACGATGACGGCCGCGACGGAACTTTTCGTGGAATATGATCGACCGTCATAGGGTTTTCGCGTCGCGGAGAATATATAGGCGAAGAGGCGGCGTCGGTGGCCGAGGGGGGCCACCACGCCATAGGGGGGCGCGGGCCCACCTTGGGCCGCGCCCTAGTGTGGCGTGGCCCCCTGGTGGGTCTGCTCCGACTCCCCTTTGGACTCCGTGATCTCCTCGTGATATTATTGACGATGTCTTTTGTTTCGTCCAATTCCGAGAATATTTCCTTAATAGATTTTCTGAAACCAAAAACAGCAGAAAACAGGGAACTGGCACTGTGGCATCTTGTTAATAGGTTAGTCCCAGAAAATGGATAAAAATGATATGAAGTGTAACCAAAACATGTAGCAATTGATATAATATCAGCATGGAACATCAAAAATTATAGATACGTTTGAGACGTATCATATATTTAGCCTCTCCCACATAGAAAACTGCATCGAAGACAATGAACCCGATATATTCGGTAAATAATCTTGGACAAAGCCATCACAATTACCACCACTTTTCCACACTCATGGTACTGTTAGTTTATGGTTACTTAGTGTACTTTCTTGTATTTATTATCTTGCAAAGCTATCTCTCATACCCGTATTGTTACTCTAGTATTATTTCCTAGATAAAGTAAACGTTTAGTGTGCGTAGAGTTGTATCAGTGGTTGATAGAACTTGAGAGAATACTTATCCTACCTTTAGCTCCTCGTTGGGTTCGACACTCTTACTTATCGAAAAGGCTACATGCGATCCCCTATACTTGTGGATTATCAAGACCTTTTCTGGCGCCGTTGCCGGGGAGCCATAGCATAGGTGAATATTCTTGTGTGCACTTGTCTGCTTTATCTCTAAGTAGTTTTTATTTTCAGTTTTAAGTTGTTTTCTATCTTAGTATGGGTAGGAAATACGAATTATAAAAAAATTTAGTTGTACTTGTTATCTAAAAATGTTTTCAAAAAGAGAGTGATTGGAAAGATGAGCAATGGTTAAGTGGGGGTCGACCTTGAACACTTGTGTTCATGCCTATGAAATCAAACAAATCTTTCCATGGAAGCTTCTCATCCAAAAACATGTAAATATTGTGTATATATCTCTGTACACAAAAATAAAATGCTAATTATAGTCTCTTGTTAGTTTTGCTTTGTTGTCCAGAAACAGATTTTCTGTGCTCCACCGTATAAAATGTTTAAAATCACCAGAACGTGATCCTGATCTGAAATTTCTTGAGTGCAAAGTGATGCTTATTATCTTTCTTTCATTAGACTAACCTTTTGTGATTTGAGTTACGTAGCTGTCTCGAAAAATTCGATCTTCACCGACTGTTCAATTTAGACAGCTTCCTGTGCTTCACTGTAAAAAATCGTTATAAATCTCAGAATAGTATTTTGACTTGAAAATTTTTGTGCATAAACCTGAGATTATTATCTGTCTTTCATTAGTTTAATTTTTTTGATTTGAGCTACGTAACTATCTCTTTAAGTGTCATCTTTACAGACTGTTTAGTTTTAGCAGATTGTTATGCTTATTTAGTATTGTGCTTATACTCAATGTTTATAATATTTATTTGATCAATAAATGTTATAAATTGGTTAGTATACAGTAGTTATCTTAATTTAAACTTGTCAATACTTGAACATGAGTGGATTTTATTTAATGTGTACTAACCCTACTAATGAGTTTTGTGAAGTTTTATGTGGATGTAGCCTATAAGATCTAATCGATATGGTGATATGAGATGAATAAGAAAACACAAGAGCTCAAGATTGGGGATGTGTAGGTGCATCCCAAGAACATATTGAAGAAGATACAATAATTTAAGCTTGGGGATGCCCAAGTCATCTCCCTATTCATCAACTAACATGAGGTTGTCTCGTTCGTACTCTATATTACCCTTCCACATGATATGTATTGTCTTAACTTGTATTATAATTGCTTTTATATGTCTTTGTTTTGCCTTCTTTAGTTTTATTAGGCTCTTTATTTGGTTTCTATTGCTTCTTTACTTTCACTTATAAATTCAAAACAAAAAAATATTTTCTTTTCTTTTGTTTCTTTATTTGGTTCTTTCTTTGTATTCTATATAGGTTTTACTTTCGATTTTTATTTAGATTTTTCATTGATGTAGCTAGTATGTTTAGGTCTTGCTTAGCCTCTGGTATTTTAGTTTATCAAAAATAATGTACCAAGTTTTACCCTTTTAGCTTAGTTGATGCATATGTAAAATGTGATTTTCTGTTTTCGGTATCTACTGCTCATTGCGCGATTTTTCATATTTTACTGAAAGCTCTAAAAATCATGAAATAATTACTGATGTTGTATCACCGAATCCTCTGCATGCACAAAAATTGGCTAAAATTTCTGACATGTTTTAGAGCACCTACAAATTACGTTTACCAGCTGCTGTTTTTCTGGACAGATTCTGACTTTTTTTTGCAAGAGTGGCCTCTTTGCGTTTTCATTTGATTATTAATGGTTCTTACCTTTCATTTAGAAGTTGGCCATTTAAACAACCTTTCTGTAACTTAAAAACAAAATTTGATTTGGTTTAATAGCAGTACTTTGGAAATATTATGTATTGCAATAAATACCTAGCTAAAAGGCGTTAAAGAAAACGCTTATGGAAGGCAACCCATTATTTTTATTTCTGCAATTTTTCTTTTCTTGAGTCAAGGAGTTTGTTTACTTCTGTAGCAACTCCTTTGTATCTTTACTTTCATGCATTGTTGTGCCAAGAGTAGTCTCTAATGATAAGATGTTGCTAAAATTTTGATTGCTGCGCAGGAACAGATTTCTGCTGTTCACTGTACGAAATTCATAAATCACCAGATTGTGAATTAAATCTGAATTTTTTTGTGCGTAATCCTGATATATGTATGCATCTTTCGTTAGTTCAAAGTTTTTCGATCTGAGTAACGTAAGTGCCTCGAAAAAATTCGTCTTTGCGGACTGTTCTGTTTTAGACAAATCATGTCATTTATTTTGCATTCTCTCTTTTACTAGTGTTGAGTGGAATTCTTTTTTGGGTGGAAGAGCTTCACATAACATTAGTGGCAGTAGTTAATGTTTAAAGTAATGGTCATATTGCTTCCTTACAGAACATGTGAGTTTTTGATTGATGCACTAACCCTCTAATGAGATTTACTTTGAGTTTGGTGTGGCGGAAGTTTTCAAGGGTCAAGAGAGAAGAGTGATATAATAGGATTAAGAAGAGTGAAAAGCTTAAGCTTGGGGAAGCTCACACGGATCTCCCCAGCATATTTCAAGAAGACTCAAGCGTCCAAGCTTGGGGATGCCCAAGGCATCCCCTTCTTCATCGTCAAAATTATCAGGTCATCTCTAGTGAAACTATATTTTAATTCTTTGACATCATATGTGCTGTTCTTGGAGCGTCTGTATCTTATTATTTATTTATCTTAGCGTCAAACACCAGTTACATTAATAAGTGGATCCTCACATATTTTATTTATCTTCTGCTTTCAACGTTTACTTGGTTAATGGATTATTTGATGAAACTTAAAAATGATGTGTGAATGATATTGTTTAGTGGTTATGTTTTCTTATGGTTAGTCTCAACTAGCTAATAGTTTATATTATGTTATTTTTAGCTCATGAGGACGTAGTAGTGGGTTTGTTATTTTCCATACTAAATTAAGTCTCCGACTTGCATGATTCATCTGCTCGTCACTAAGTTTGCAAAGAGCTGGTTAGACCATTATAACATCTAAAAAGTAAAATAAAATAGACACTCCTCCATGGTATGAGATTGTTGGCAGGCACCTGAGGATTCGGTTAGCCATGGTTTGTGAAAGCAAAGGTTGGGAGGAGTGTCATACTAATAAGTGCATGCTATAAATGCCTAATATCAATAACTCGGAACCGCTCTCAACTTATTTAGTATGGAAGATAACAAGAACTCTATTGCTGATTCGTTGACAGGAACAACCACCTCACAAAACCATTTTATATCTGTTTAAAAAATAAAAAAGCTCTAGCACATGTTAATTCCTGCTTCCCTCTGCGAAGGGCCAATCTTTATTTTTAATGTTGGGTCATCATCCTTTGTTTGAGCACTTCCTCGAGAGCATAACTGTCATTCTTAGTGTAATGTGCTTGTCCCAGAATACGGTTATCTGCGGTATAACTATGATGCTTTTACCTTTGATATCTTTACATCTAGTCTTCACTTGAAATTCAGAGGTGCCTTGGCATTTATGTTTTGCTCCACAATTAAGGGCAAGTGAGATACCACTCTATCATGCTTTATTATGGTCATTACAATCTTGTTGATGTTTATAAATTTCATGTTATAAGCTCTTAGTTCGTTGATACTTTTCATTAGGTAACATGATTGCTAAGTTTTATTATCCATACATCATGCAATTGTTAAAAGATCTGATCATAGAATTTACAATCAAAAATTATTTTGTTATCATTTACCTACTCGAGGACGAGCAGGAATTAAGCTTGGGGATGTTGATACATCCAAAACGTATCTATAATTTTTGATTGTTTCATATTATATTATACCTTTGGCACTTGTTTTTATATTATGTTTATGATTTATTTGGACTAACCTACTAATAGTTGCAAAAATGCACAATGTTCTTGTTTTACACTTTGATGTGTAGGAATTATCAAGAATACAAGAGGAAACCTTGTTGGAGTCGAATTGGGACTTTCCTGAAATCTGTCTGAAAAACTCTTTTTAAAGATTGTCACGTTACGGGCCGAAGACGGCGTCAAACGGAAATCTCGCCGAAGACAAAGTTGCAGGAAATTTTTCCGCCGAACGTTCTAGACATAAAATTCGCCTGATTCCGAATCCGGACGGCCGAGATAAGCCGATTTACTGCAACCCTAGATGGGATGACGGGAATCCGAGAAGCTATATAAAGGGAGGAAACCTAACTCGTGGAGAACTCCTCCACCCACGAATTGCAGCCACCAAAAGCCACGTTTTTGCCTCCCCATGGATCCCATCTCCATGGGGGAGGGCTCCCAAAAAGCCATGAAGGAAGGGGGCTAAGGGGCGGTGCTTCCCCTTGATGCCGGCGGAGCGGGAGGAGTTCCCGCGCCACCGCCGGCGCCGTCCTGCGCTCCTCGCTGTCCCTTCATCGTCTCCAACGCCATCTCCATCGCCAATTCCTCCTTGCATTCAGTGGTTCATCCTCCCACAAACCTCTGTACCGTCCTATGTATTGTTATTCTAGTATTATTTCCTAGATAAAGTAAACGTTTAGTGTGTGTAGAGTTGTATCAGTGGTTGATAGAACTTGAGAGAATACTTATCTTACCTTTAGCTCCTCGTTGGGTTCACACTCTTACTTATCGAAAGGCTACACGCGATCCCCTATACTTGTGGATTATCACGCCTGCATCAATGATTGCGCAATTTATCAGGGCGAAAAGTGGTATGGTACTTTCCTATCACTCCCCATCTGCAGCGGTACTTCGTGCACCCTAAGGAAGCAAAGCTCATGCAATGGCACGCGGAAAGGGAGAAGGCCACGGGAGAAAGAAGATCCGGAGAAGGGCAGGATCCTGACACATGGCAAGCTTTCAACGCGCTCTTAATTATATTTAGTTGATATCATGTACTTTTGTTTATGGATGCTTATCATGGTGCCAAATAAATGCGGAAACTTAGTAAGTTTGAGGAGTTTGTATAAATGGCTAGAGAGACGCCTGGGCCGTAACCTAAGCCTGCATCATTCATAGTGGAAATTTACAGCGTACCAAAGTGAACATTCAGTGGTGCACGTCATATAAAAAGCTATACAAATAGTAAATAAAGAGTGCTGAGATTGTTCATTGTCTGTTTGTCTTGTCATTTTGACATGGGCTAGTCCATGTCCTGAGGCAAGAGGTCCCCAGTTGACGCTCTTGATGGCGCTATTATATTACTTACAATGACTTTAACTTGAACTTGCTTTGTGGCCCGAGTTGAGTAACACCGTGGTGTAGGTACTCGTATTCACGGGGCATGAGGCATTCAACCCATACTTTGTCAAGCACACTACTCATATTTGCTTTCACTTTAAACTTTAACCATTCAAGATGCTATGATAGGGGTAATGAGAGCTCCACACCAATGGATACCACATTGCAAACATTAACTTAAGTAGAAGCATTTGGAAGCTAGATGAAACTTATTCATGTTTTACCTCTACTTTTTATTTATATCTTTCCAAACTGTCCACCTTTTACATTCAGATTTACAAGAATACTCTATGACATTATAGGATGTTTTTACTTTTTATTATGCATACATTTGGTCATAGTACTTTCTTCTATGTTACACTTTGTGAATTATCATTGAACATCCTTACATTGAATATTTGATATCACTTCATTAATCTATCTTGTTATTGCTATTCCTTTGAAGAATGAATCATTGACTCATGTAGCAATAGTAATCATCTTTGATATCAATTGATTGTATTAAAAAGCAAAGTCCATGTTAGTTTTATCACCTTCATACTCGAGGACGAGTATAGATTAAGCTTGGGGATGTTGATGCATGTAAAATGCACACATGAACTTTGCATTATATACTTATATTTCAATCATATTTGCATCTTATATGGGTTATATCATGTTTTTATATTGATTTTGGGAATATTTCACAGTTTCCCTATTTTGGAATTAGCCTGCACTGGCAGAAAACCCTATTTTTATATTTTGATGTTTCAGGGACCCAAACGACGTCCAAATGACATAATATTTTGCGGGGATCATTTTTTGGAAGGAACAAAGCGTAGGAGCGAAGGAAGCGAAAAAATGGAAGCCCGGGGCCAAAAGAGGTGGGCCCACACGGCCAGATTCCTTGGCCGCGTGGACGTCCTATCCTGGGCCTCGAGCCTCGATGCGTCAATCTTCATCCCCGTGCCTTCGTCTTGATCTAAAAACGACTATAAAAATAGGGGGAGTAGTCCACCCCTGGACTTTGGGTTTGTGGTGGTAACTTGATCTAATCTCTCATGTATGATCATTGTTGAAGTCCATATGATGTGCCTTGCATAAGTATGGATCTATCTATGTAATTCCTATGGTGGATATTGTGGTATGAGATGATATTTGTTATGCATTTACCGTTGTGTTGGATCTTTTATGACTTGTCATACTTTGGAGATATTCTATGATGCATGTGATGGTTCGATTTATGCATAATGCCTTGTTTATCCATGTCATGAGGTGATTGACACCACCAAGTGTAGATAGATGAGAGAGATGTGGTCATGCACACGAAATATGAATCATTGCACTAGTGTTTAGAATATTGTCCATTATGAAGTATGATGTATGTAGGTACGGATGGCCGATGTGACAACGGCATATGTATTGAGTGACACAATACAGCCCAACATCCTTTATCTGGGGGTAAAAAGGAAGAAGTATGATGTGGGAGTGACAACAAACCACGCTAGCCTTACGAGGGTGACCTAGCAACACAAATGATATTTTTTCTTTCAACTATGTGTTTTAGGACATGTAGCCGTCATAGAAGTTTACCATTAAAGCATGACAATTGTGTGTACTTTTTATCTATAACATGATAATCACCATAGATGGGAGAGAGGATTGAGTGAACCCATGAACCCATGTCCATTGTTCCTATAAGAGAAAACCTTTGTCTTGTCCTCTTGCATTGAAGAGGATTGGGACACTTTTACATTCTTGTTTTGTTACATTAAACTTCCATCCATTAAATCAACCATCTTGTTCTTTAAACTTGTTTAGTGCATAATCAACTAAAACTTGTGACACTTTAGTTGTAGGGAATAGATAACTTTTCCTTCTTGCTCCTGCGGATCGATACCCTACTTCCACATTGAGAGGTGCTACAGTGATCCCCTGCTCTTGGGGGTTATCAAGTACTTTTCTGGCGCCGTTGCCGGGGATAGCGCTTAAGTTTCTATTCTTGTGTGCACTAGACTTTAGATTTATTTTATCTTGTTTTATATCTTACAATCATCTAAGCTTGGGGAGGTTCCTTTAAACTTGTTTGGTTGTGAGTTTCTCATTAGCTTTACTTTTAGTTATGTATCAGTTTATACTCTCCTTATTTGAAAAACACAAAAAAATTAGTTCATTTGTTATGTTCGTGGAATGTATGAGTCACGTACTTATGCAACCCCTATGGTTGGATCAATTAATGTTGATCAAAAAAGGTTTATAATGGAAGCATTAAATGTAATTGGCCATGGATTATGTGATAGGTATAATGTATCTTGCTGCATAGATCAATATCCTAAGCATCTTAATTTTCAATGCAAGCTTGAGAGTATGCCTATAATTGCCTCTTACCATAATAATGAAATTATGACCACTGATATGAAGGCAGCCGAGGAATTTACTATTGTAATGGGAATTCTTGAGATAGTTATGTTTAATATAGATAAAGCTCGTAGCCTCACACCAAGACTTGCTACAACACTTGAACAACTCTTGAAACTCTTTTGTAAGAATACCTATATCCTTGAATATTATAACAATCTTGTTGCTATCAAGGAGAGATCTAATGGCTTGCAGGAACAAGAAGAATATAGAGGAGGAAAAGGTATTAGAGGATTGCCCATATCCTTACTCACCATGCTATTTTGATTCTGATTCTGATGATGATCAACACATTCAAAATGATATTATTATTGATAATAGCTTTGAAAGTGATGAGGAATTTGGTTTAGATATTCTATATGATAATGCTTTAGATGATGGTCCTATTTGAGAGCTAGGATCAAACAATAGTGATTTGCTGTCCAGAAAACAGATTCCTAAGCTTCACTGCGAAGAATGTTAAAAATCACAGAAGAGGAATTTTGACCTGATATTTTACGACAGCAATATTCAGTTGTTATTACACATTTCATTAGTTCAAAGTTTTCTGATTTGAGCAACATAAGTGCCTCTAAAAATTCGCTCCTTTCAGGCTGTCCAGTTTTTGACAGATTCTGTTTTTATTTTGCATTAGTCTCATTACTATGTTTTGTGTGGTTCTTTTGATCAAAGAGCAAAACATAACCTTAGTAACAGTAGTTAATGTTTAGAATCAACTCATTATATGTCTTTGCTGTACCTATGAGGATTTAATTTATGGAGACACTAACCCTCTAATCAAGTTTTATGTTGAGTTTTGTGTAAAGAGAATTTTCAAGTGGAAGAGTTGAGGTGATGAACAAAGATCAAGAGAGACAAACACTCAAGCTTGGGGATGTTACCCCTAGACTCACCCAACATATATCAAATAAGGACAAGAATTCAAGCTTGGGGATGCCAAGCCACCTCACTCCAACCATCTTGATATCAAGTAAGAAGCCTAGCTACATGGCTATAAAGAAAGCGCTTTACGGGAGGCAACCCGGTTGTTTTTATTTTTGATTTTCTTTGTGTCCTCTTGCTGTAACAAGAGACTTAGTTTTTAATTTTGTTTCTGGAATTTTTAATAAAGTGCCAAGTTTTACCCGTTTTGGTTTGAAAAAGTTGCTATTTGTATTCGGAGATTTTATTCCAGCACGAATCTGTGCACGGTATGATTTTTCATTTCTATTCTGTAACTCCGAATGAGCTGAAATTTGAACTGTAATTGCAACTTTTCATCCTCTGTAAGCGTGAATTTTTCAGATTTTTTCGACATATTTAAGTAGGGTAGAAAAATGCGTTTTGCTGCTGTTTTTCTGGACAGATTCTGTCCCATTTTGTTTGATGCATTCTTTGAACTTTTAACTTGAATCTTTTTGATCCAATTGAGTTTATAAGTAGGCATACAACATTATATACTTTCTGGACATGTTTCACATTTTTGTTTAAGGATTTTATGCAGCAAGCAATTCATTTGTCTATCACTACTAATGTCCCACAGAAAAGAAAAGAGATGGGAGAAACGGTGTTTTGAAGTTTTTTCACAGGGATTAGAGGAGATGCACCAAGAGTTATCCAAGGATGGTGAAGACCATAAGCTTGGGGATGTGAAGACAACCCCATTGGACCAACACACTCTCGGTTTGCACACGTCTAACTTCTGTTTTTCGATCAATGCACTTTATCGCATAAACTTGGAGCGTCTTTTATTTTTGTTATTTCGGTTTGGTTTTTATTTGTGAGACCACCACTTTTCATTTATGTTATGAGAGAGCTACTGGAAATTTGGGTTGAATTAAGTTGGATGCTATTAAAAGATTGGGAAAGGGATGTTTGAGTTGATTCAAAAAGATACATATAGTTGCATGATTCATGTGCTTTTTAATGAGTATTAATTTGCAAGTGTTTTATCAAGAGCTATCTTTTATTCATGTTTTGATGCTGAATGTTACTTTACTTTGTTTAACATGGATTGATTAGTTCTATGGACACTTATGCATGCATTTAGACGGTCAACTTTCTCCCTTTTGCTAGCCCAAAAATTCCAACAAGTAAAAACTTGTTTTCCAACACCTTCAACCAAAGTTTTCCAGTGAGTCCACCATATCTACCTATTAGCTTAATGCTATTCCGAGTATGTTTATCATGTTATATTGTATTATCTATGTTTCCAAATTAAAATGCTTATGTTATTGATTGTTATGGGAAAGTTGGTTAAAAAGCTCTCACGAACTTGATGCACACTTTACTTTTATTGCACTTAATAAACATGAACCATTGTGATTAAAATTATGAAGTTGTATGCTTGACAAGAGTCTTGGTTGGGAGTTAGCTCATATGTGCTGTCACATGGCAAGCTTTCAACGTGCTCTTAATTATATTTAGTTGATATCATGTACTTTTGTTTATGGATGCTTATCATGGTGCCAAATAAATGCGGAAACTTAGTAAGTTTGAGGAGTTTGTATAAATGGCTAGAGAGACGCCTGGGCCGCTAACCTAAGCCATGCATCATTCATGGTGGAAATTTACAGCGTACCAAAGTGAACATTCAGTGATGCACGTCATAATAAAAAGCTATACAAATAGTAAATAAAAGAGTGCTGAGATTGTTCATTGTCTGTTTGTCTTGTCATTTTGACATGGGCTAGTTTCCATGTCCTGAGGCAAGAGGTACCCAGTTGACGCTCTTGATGACGCTATTATATTACTTACAATGACTTTAACTTGAACTTGCTTTGTGGCCCGAGAGTTGAGTAACACCGTGGTGTAGGTACTCGTATTCACGGGGCATGAGGCATTCAACCCATACTTTGTCAAGCACACTACTCATATTTGCTTTCACTTTAAACTTTAACCATTCAAGATGCTATGATAGGGGTAATGAGAGCTCCACACCAATGGATACCACATTGCAAACATTAACTTAAGTAGAAGCATTTGGAAGCTAGATGAAACTTATTCATGTTTACCTCTACTTATTTATATATCTTTCCAAAGTGTCCACCTTTTATATTCAGATTTACAAGAATACTCTATGACCATTATAGGATGTTTTTACTTTTTATTATGCATACATTTGGTCCATAGTACTTTCTTCTATGTTACACTTTGTGAATTATCATTGAACATCCTTACATTGAATATTTGATATCACTTCATAATCTATCTTGTATATTGCTATTCCTTTGAAGAATGAATCATTTGACTCTATGTAGCAATAGTAATCATCTTTGATATCCATTGATAGTATTAAAAAGCAAAGTCCATGTTAGTTTTATCACCTTCATACTCGAGGACGAGTATAGGTTAAGCTTGGGGATGTTGATGCATGTAAAATGCATACATGAACTTTGCATTATATTACTTATATTTCAATCATATTTGCATATAAGGGTTATATCATTGTTTTATATTGATTTTGGGAATATTTCACAGTTTCCCTATTTTTCTGGAATTAACCCTGCACTGGCAGAAAACCCTATTTTCTATATTTTGATGTTTCAGGGACCCAAACGACGTCCAAATGACCTAATATTTTGCGGGGATCATTTTTTGGAAGGAACAAAGCGTAGGAGCGAAGGAAGCGAAAAAATGGAAACCCGAGGGCCAAAAGAGGTGGGCCCACACGGCCAGATTCCTTGGCCGCGTGGGACCCCCTATCCTGGGCCTCGAGCCTCCGATGCCGTCGATCTTCGTCCCCGTGCCTTCGTCTTGACCTAAAAACGAATATAAAAATAGTTGGAGTAGTCCACCCTGGACTTTGGGTTGTGGTGGTAACTTGATCTAATCTCTCCATGTATGATCATTGTTGAAGTCCATATGATGTGCTTGCATGTATGGATCTATCTATGTAATTCCTATGGTGGATATTGTGGTATGAGATGATATTTGTTATGCATTTACCGTTGTGTTGGATCTTTTATGACTTGTCATACTTTGGAGATATTCTATGATGCATGTGATGGTTCGATTTATGCATAATGCCTTGTTTATCCATGTCATGAGGTGATTGACACAACCAAGTGTAGATAGATGAGAGAGATGTGGTCATGCACACGAAATATAATTGCACTAGTGTTTAGAATATTGTCCATTATGAAGTATGATGTATGTAGGTACGGGATGGCCGATGTGACAACGGCATATGTATGAGTGACACAATACAACCCAACATCCTTTATCTGGGGGTAAAAAGGAAGAAGTATGATGTGGGAGTGACAAACAAACCACGCTAGCCTTACGAGGGTGACCAAGCAACACAAATGATTATTTTCTTTCAACTATGTGTTTTAGGACATGTAGCCGTCATAGAAGTTTACCATTAAAGCATGACAATTGTGTGTACTTTTTATCTATAACATGATAATCACCATAGATGGGGAGAGAGGATTGAGTGAACCCATGAACCCATGTCCATTGTTCCTATAAGAGAAAACCTTTGTCTTGTCCACTTGCATTGAAGAGGATTGGGACCTTTTACATTTTGTTTTGTTACATTAAACTTCCATCCATTAAATCAACCATCTTGTTCTTCTTAAACCTGTTTAGTGCATAATCAACTAAAACTTGTGACACTTTAGTTGTAGGGAATAGATAACTTTTCCTTCTTGCTCCTGCGGATCGATACCCTACTTCCACATGAGAGGTGCTACAGTGATCCCTGCTCTTGGGGGTTATCAGAGCCCCGCGCCCGAGGAGCGGCACAGAAATCGACGAGCTTTTGAAAAATTGGAAGGAGTGCCCTGCGCCGGGAAAGAAGCGACCGAGGGTAGATCCGCTGTTGGGTGTATGGAAAGCGAGGTCTGTTTTCCACGACTTGGAGTACAGGAAGGTCCTCGACATGCCCCATAGGATGTTACCGAGAGTCTGCTTGGCACTCTTTCCCACAATGTCGGAAAAGACCAAGGATGGGATGAGAGCAAGATACGATATGAAATGGCTTGGCATCAGGGAAGATCTTCAGGCCCCCGATAGTGATGACGACGATGATGATGATGATCTGGCGGAAGGGACTCAAGGTCGCCGCAAAAGGGTAAAGAAGAACGCGGTGGTGCTTCCCGCTGCTCTCACTATGAGTCTGTTTTACAGGTGCCTCTAGGAGTCAAATTTCCTCACGGTTACGTGATATGTTTGATCTATAATTTCTGATGTTCCATGTTGATATTATACCAATTGTTACTGTTTTACATACATCATAACATTTTATGCATTTTCTGGGACTAACCTATTAACAAGATTCCACAGTGCCAGTTCCTGTTTTCTGCTGTTTTTGTATTTCAGAAAAGCTGTTCTGGAAATATCTCTCGGAATTGGACGAAACCTGGACAGGACCTCTTTTTCCAACACGCACACGTAGTCCAAAGGAGAGAGACGGAGGCGACCGAGGAGGCGGCCACTCCCTAGGGCGGCGCGGCCCCCCTCCAACCGCGCCGTGGTGGGGTGTGGGCCCCTCGGGTCGCTCCAGCGCTGCCCTTTCGCCTATTTATTCATCTTCACGGGAAAACCTATACACCCGTGCCTCCATCCACGAAAAGTTTTTTAGCCGCCGCCGTCGTCAACCCTAGCTCGGGAGGGTTCTGAAGCTCTTCCCGGCACCCTGCCGGAGAGGGGAATCATCACCGGAGGGCTCTACATCACCATGCCTGCCTCCGGAGTGATGCGTGAGTAGTTCATCTTTGGACTACGAGTCCATAGCAGTAGCTAGATGGTTGTCTCTCCACTTTATGCTATCATGTTTAGATCTTGTGAGCTGCCTATCATGATCAGATCATCTTACACTAGTAGGAGAAGGGTTATAGGTAGGTTGACATTCTGTGGCGCACCCTTAATTGGTGCGCCACAAATATTTCTGTGGCGCATGGGAGGAGGTGCGCCACAGAAATTTTGGCCTTTCTGTGGCGCATCTGGTGGCCATGCGCCTTTCTGTGGCGCATCTGGTGGCCATGCGCCACAGAAAGTTGGTTTTTTTGTGACGCATGGACACCAATGCGCCACAGAAAGTCATACTTCTGTGGCGCATGTGTCCCCATGCGCCACAGAAATCCTGTGGGTCCACGTGCAATCATTGGGCCTAGGTCCATCTGGGCAATTTCTGTGGCACATGTGTCCACATGCGCCACAGAAATCCTGTGGGTCCCACTTGCAATCATTGGGCCTAGGTCCATCTGGGCAATTTTGTGGCGCACGCGGCTGGTGCGCCACAGAAAGTTCACATTCTGTGGCGCAGCCACCATGCGCCACAGAATGTTAGCTTTCTGTGGCGCACCAGACATGCGCCACAGAAAGTGACATTCTGTGGCGCACGGTGGTGCGCACAGAATGTTGGCCCAGATCCACAAAAAGGTGGCAACACCCACTTTCCCCATGTGACCTTCTTCATTCTCCCCCCCATGCATCTAGCTCGAGCTCCTCCTCTCTCCCATGGCATTTTGACCATCCTATTATCCATTATTTGTTGTTAAACCTATTTGTTTGACATATAATTGGTGAGGGCTTGGGGAGAGCCTCCATATATATTCTCCTCCTCTTTTTGTCCACTATTTTCTCTCCATCACCACACACTCTCTCTCATCGATCACGGTCACGTCTCGGCAACGGATCTAGATCTACTAGGTGAGTATTGTTGGATGAATATGTGTGTACATGAAGCTTGTGTGTGTTGTGCATGTTGTTGCCTTTTGTTGTTGTGTTGCGCCGGCGTGGTGCATGGATGTTTGCCGAAATGTTGATTCATTTCCATTTCGGTAAATTTTTGCACCACATATGTCCTACTTCTAGGGGAAGTCATGCCGAATTTTTTCGTCGAACATTTCCGACTTAATAACACATACTCTATATGTATACCGCGTAGGCGACCATGGTCATGAAGATGAGCTCCAGTCGAATCAACAACTACAAGGAAGAAGCGAAGGCGGAAATGATTCGGTGCAACAGCGCCACATACGATGTCCGTGTAGAAGTTGCAAATTTGTGAGATGGATCGACCCTGATTCCGGACACTTGGAGGAACACCTGCTCAGGCGCGGTTTCATGGAAGGCTTCAATGAAGCGCCGAC
This sequence comes from Poa pratensis, assembly GCA_947311845.1. Taxonomy (NCBI): domain Eukaryota; kingdom Viridiplantae; phylum Streptophyta; class Magnoliopsida; order Poales; family Poaceae; genus Poa; species Poa pratensis. Next base: position 32,905,610 of record CAMZMU010000057.1, read on the forward strand.
AGCAAATGTTGCGCCGACAGCAAATGTTGCGCCTGAAGACGAGGGCGGGCAAGATGATCGTGACGAAGGAGATGCCGACGGACATGGTCATGATGAAGGAGTAGATGGTGGTGGAGAAGACGCGAACACGCCGCAGAGCTCGCTAATGTCGGCCTTGATGGAGTCTCATGTTCAAGAACTGCTCCTCAAGGAGGCGAGGACCGTTAGAGAGAAAGCCAAGCTGGCGCAAATGGAGATAGACGGGAAGACTCCGTTGTATCCAGGGTGCCGGCCACAGGATACGCGCTTGCAAGTAACGCTTGATGCTCTGGAGATGAAGTCGGGAAACAAATGGACCGACGTGAGCTTCAACAAGAACATGAAATTCTTCCACGAGCGTCTTCCCGAGGGGAACACATTGCCAACTAGTATCGAGGAGGCCAAGAAAGTCGTGTGCCCTCTTGACCTACCGCACGTTAAATACCACGCCTGCATCAATGATTGCGCAATTTATCGGGGCGAGTACGAGGACAGAACCACATGTCCGGTGTGCGGCCAAGGGTACAAGAGCCGTGGGAAGAAAGGTCCTCACAAAGTGGTATGGTACTTTCCTATCACTCCCCGTCTGCAGCGGTACTTCGTGGACCCTAAGGAAGCAAAGCTCATGCAATGGCACGCGGAAAGGGAGAAGCCTGAAGAAGATCCGGAGAAGGGCAGGATCCTTACACACCCTTCAGACGCTGGCCAGTGGCAAGAGTTGGACGCCGTCGGAAATTTCGGAGGCGACGCAAGGAACGTCAGGCTCGGTATGAGCACCGATGGACTCAATCCGTTCGGCAACCAGAGTAGCACGCATAGCACATGGCCCGTGTTTGTATGGCCTTACAACCTTCCCCCGTGGTTGTGCACGAAGCAAAGGTATTACACATGAGTCTTCTCATTCAGGGGCCGAAACAAGCAGGTGTCCACATACATACGTATCTCGCGCTGTTGGAAGAGGAGTTAGCCACGTTGTGGGCGACCCCAGCCCGTACGTGGGATGCCTACACTGGAGATTATTTCCCAATGAGAGCCGCGCTGCTCACGACGGTGCAGGACTATCCTGGTTGCTCATATGTATCGGCCCAGGTAGCCACGGATTCTGCGCATGTGTCAGGTGCATGGATAAACCCCGCATCTCCAGCTACCAAGGAACGGGTCTTCGAAAACCGTGTACCCAGGGGCTCGAAGGTGGCTTCGCATGGATCACCCGTGGAGGAAACGGTGACCTGTTTAATGGTAAGGACGAGCCCGAAGGACCCCCGATCCCGAGGAGCGGCACAGAAATCGACGAGCTGTTGAATAATTGGAGGAGTGCCCTGCGCCGGGAAAGAAACGACCGAAGGTAGATCCGCTGCTGGGTGTATGGAAAGCGAGGGCTGTTTTCCACAACTTGCCCTACTGGAAGGTCCTCAAGACGCCACATAGCCTCGATATGATGCACATTACGAAGAATGTCACCGAGAGTCTGCTTGGCACTCTTTCCAACATGCCGGAAAAGACCAAGGATGGGACGAAAGCAAGATACGATCTGAAATGGCTTGGTGTCAGGAAAGATCTTCAGGCCCCCGATAGCGATGACGATGATGATGATGATCAGACGGAAGGGACTCAAGGTCGCGGCAAAAGGGTAAAGAAGAACACTGTGGTGCTTCCCGCTACGTGCTTCACTATGAGTCCGGAGGAGCTCGAGCAATTCTACAGGTGTCTTCTAGGAGTCAAATTTCCGAATGGTTACGCGGGCAGATAAGCAGATATCTGGACGGAAAGAAGAAGAGGTTTAGCGGGATGAAGTCTCACGACTGTCACGTGTTGTTGACGCAGATACTTCCCGTTGCGATTCGAGGGATAATGGACGAGCACGTCCGTGATACGCTGCTTGCCCTTTGCAACTTTGTCGACGTCATCAACAGGAAGTCGATCGGGGTGAAGCAGCTCGACAGGCTACAGGAAGAGATCGAGCTGGTACTATGCGAGCTCGAGATTTACTTCCCGCCAGCATTCTTTGATATATGTGCATCTCCTTCTCCATGTCGTTGATGACATCAGGCAGCTAGGGCCAACGTTCATGCACTACATGATGCCGTTCGAAAGGATGAACGGTGTCATGAAAGGATACGTTCGCAACAGGGCCCGTCCAGACGCAAGCATGACCAAGGGCTTTCTAACCTACGAGTGCATCTCCTTCTGCCAGAATTATCTAAGCAACGAGAACCAGGATGTAGGTCTGCCCACGAGGAAACACTTCGACAGGCTCAATGGATATGGTCACCGAGGGCGCCAGCTCAATCTTTGTCAGCATGCAGGGTCGAAAGGACGACTACGACAGGGCTCACCGGGTCGCGCTACAACACTTACAGTTGATCGAAACTTGGGTGGAACAGCACAAATGCTTACTCGAGCAACATTACATCAAACTGGGCCGGCCGAGGAAGAAGGGAGACGTAACCAGAGAGCACAACGCCAGCTTCACGCGTTGGTTCAAGCAAAAGCAAATGGAGCTAGCAAAGAGGAAACCGCCATCTACGGAAGATGAAAACTCATATTCTCCTTATCACGGGGTCCCTCGCATAACGTAAAGACCTATCAGGCGTACGACATCAACGGCTACAGATTCTACACCGAGGAAAAGGACAAGATGTCGGAATATCAAAACTCAGGAGTAACTATGCTATCATACGGCGATGAGGAGGCTACTGTCAAGGAAAGATACTTCGGAAGGATTGAGGACATATGGGAGCTCAACTACTGTGGAGAGGTGGTGCCAATGTTCCGTGTAAGATGGGCCAAGGACGTCGTCAAAGAAGGCCGGTATTTCACCACCATGGTAATACCCGATGCCAAATCGAAGAACGCCTCCGCGAAAAATGAGCCATGGGTACTCGCTAGCCAAGTTGAGCAATGCTTCTTCATTACCGACCCGTCAAAGCCTAGCCGTGTTGTCGTGAGGAGGGGCAAGAGGAGCATCATCGGAATGGAAGGAGGCGCCACCGAGCAAGACTTGGACAACTAGCCAAAGATCGAGGAGGAATTCGACAAGTTCTTCGACATGCCTACTACTAATACACAAAGAAGGAAGACCTCCCTACCTAATAAAGGTTGTCCGTTCACGCGAAGAAATCTCAAGGTCACCGGCCTAAAGTTTTCAACCGCGAAGAAGGGAAAGAAGAGAATCTAGCTCGCGGAACTGAGACGAAGAATACTTTTTTGGTGTATTTAATTTGTGTGTGTGTGTGAGACAATGGAAGCATATATATGTATGATCATGAATATGTATGACATTGTGTGTGAGACAATGCAAGAGCATATATATGTATTAAATGAATTGAATATTGTGACATTTTGTGTATTTTGTAACCAAAATTAATCAAAAATATTTTAAGGAAAAAAAATTAAAGAAATAAAAAGTGAGACAGCCAGGATTCGAACATGGCTGTCCAAAGTACAAGTTTTGCCCAGCAAACCATTGGGCTAAGTTACTGTCATTGTTGTAACACGGCAGAATAGGTTTTAAAAAACTCAGGCCTCCTAATTCTGTGGCGCACCCCCCGTGGATGCGCCACAGAATATCAGATTTCTGTGGCGCACGCCTTGGCCCATGCGCCACAGAAATAGACTATTCTGTGGCGCATGCCCGGGTTGATGCACCACAGAAATAGTTTGTACCCACTTACATGTGGGCCCGCACACGCGCTGCCTCCATCTTCCTTCTTTCCCAAAAATCTGCTAAGTCCCCGCGCGAAAACCACCTCTCGCGAAAACCACCTCTTGCCGCCGGCCCTCGCCGCACCACCTCGGGCCGCCGCCCCACCTCCGCGCCCCCCTCGTCGCCGCACCACCTCTGGCCACCGCCCCACCTCTGCGTCCCCCTCCCCTGCGCCCCGTCCCCGCCCTCTTCTGCCGGTGGCACTCGGCCTCGTCCGTGTGGCGCTCGGCTCCTCCAAGCCCGGCCGAGTCCGTCGCCGTCGCCTCCTCCAAGCCTGGCCGAGTCCATCGTCGTCGCCTCCTCGTCATGCAGAAACCGCCCTCGACCTCCCCTCCCTCCCCTGCACGAGGTGTGCTTCCCCTCTCTGCCTCCTCCCTCCCTACCGAAACCCTGCACGCAAGGTGTTTGCGAAAATTCCTAGCTAGGATCAGTGCGAAATTACTTTGCAGAAGGACCCATGATTACTTTGCAGAATAATATCTTGTATCTAGAGGAGACCCTTCTTAAAGAGAAGAACCCAGGTTACCCGGCGTTCCCGGTCAAGGTGCCAAAAGAGTTGGTGGACTTCGTCCAGGAAGACCCCGCAGATGTGTTCTTCATAGCGTACGAGGACATCTTCAACCTGTATCACTCCAAACGGCTGGACTATAACATGGTCCGCCTATATGCGCTCGATGCGGCGATGAAGATCAGGAGAGATGATACCCGTACATCGCGATAGTGGATCCCTACTACATGCGCGACAGCCATCTGGTGGAAGGATCAACAACACGGGAAACGGCCAAGGAGTACCTCGTTAGGGTCTTCCTGGCCAACAAGGAGAAGACCGCCCTTCTTCTACCTTACTTTTTCGAGTAAGTACACACCTGCTCGCCACCGTCCTATCTTATGCCTTCTTGTACATTTCTTCCATCGCTGATCCTTTGTCCAACATTCTGCTTCAATTGTGTTGAGCAGGGACAAGTACTGCGCACTCATCCACGTATCCCCGAGGTGGTCCGTTGCCACTTATTTGGACTCGGGGAATAAATCCCAGCCGAGATCATACAACAGATTAAAGGGTGTTCTCGATGACGCTCTCGAGGCCTATGCCAAAAAGGGCTGCCCCTTCCATAAGAAGTCGGAATTTTTCACGGAGGACGACAACACACACAAGTTCTTGCATGGGACCGGATTCCATTGCGTCAAGCAACTGGATGGCAGTGTGGTGGAGGCCTACTATGCCCTCCATCACCTTAAAACGATTGTCCGGGATTGCGAGAAAACGAAGATTGCATCTAATCTCGCAGAATACACCAAAATGGCGGAAGGTCTCACCGATGCTGATTATAGACAAGAATTCCATCGCATCCGGCTGCAGTTAACAAATATCATCCTCGACGATGTCATGCACGCCTCAGGGTCCTTCCACTTCCGCTTGGGTACGTAGGATGTATTATAAAAGATAGCCTTGCTAAGCATTACTATCTAGTGTGTACTTTTTTGTAGAAGTGCATGTGTAGGGTTATATATTATATATATGCTATGCTATGAAACCCAAATAGGATAGCCATATGATTTTCAACCATGACAACATTGATTGATCGTCTTGCCTCTCTACTTAGATGAACAAATTATACTCTATATATATCACTAACCAATATATATATCCCAATCCATCTTCAGCGTTGTCTCAGAGGGAGATGGAAGAACGACTAGCGGCGCAGAATGACACCAGGGAGTGGAGGACGAAAGGGGGCATTCTGCCGTTCCGGCGCCGCTCAAGAAGAGGAAGCCATGATCATGCTCCATCATCGCGGCGGTGACAACTTCATTTGTACTAAGACTTGTGTGTGACATGAGATGAACCTTTGTACCAATTAAGACTTGTGTGACATGATCGAGATGGAACTTTTGTAGACTTGTGCTTTGGCACTTGTCACTATATGTATGTATCTTGGGCTCTAAGTGTTTGTCATGACATAGTAATGTGTTTGTTTTCATATACCGTGTCAAAATATATTATTGTTTCTATTATTACTGTATTTCCTGTAATATACCTGTATTTCATGTAATATACCGGTATTTGTACAGGAAAATGAGAATTTCTGTATTTCTGGAAAAAACTTTTGTGGCGCATCAAATATTTTTTTGTGGCGCACCAGGCGAGGGTGCGCCACAGAATTCCTCTGTATGTGGCCTACCCAGATATTTCTGTGGCGCACGGCCTGGGTGCGCCACAGAAAGCGGGTTTCTGTGGCGCATGCCCATGGTGCGCCACAGAAATAATATTTTAGTGGCGAGGATTCTGTGGCGCACCCAGCAATTCTGGGGGTGCGCTACAGAATCCATTTTTGGTGCGCCACTGATAAGGCTTTTCCTACTAGTGTTATTGTAATGATACATGTTGTGTTTGCTGGAATCCGATGAATATTGAATACTATGTCAAGTTGATTATCAATCTATCTTATATGTTATTTATGATCTTGCATGCTTTCCGTTACTAGTAGATGCTTTGGCCAAGTAGATGCTTGTAACTCCAAGAGTTAGTATTTATGCTAGATAGTGGGTTCATGCCTCCGGTAATCTGGGAGAGTGACAGCAACTTCTAAGATTGTGGATGTGCTGTTGCCACTAGGGATAAAATAACCAATGCTTAGTTTAAGGGTGCGCCGTTAGGTCTAATGTATTTGTTTACATTACGCACATTACTTAATGCGATTATCCGTTGCTTGCAATTTAATACCAATGGGGAACTCGGTATGACAACCTGGAGGTGGATTATTAGTCATAGACGCTGTTGGATAACGGTCTATGTTTTTGTCGTAATGCCCACATGAATATCATAGTAATCATCATGTCATATATATGCATTGTCATGCACTCAATATTTTGTCAATTGCCCAGCTGTAATTTGTTCACCCAGCATGTTAGTTATCTTTTATGGAGAGACACCACTAGTGAACTGTGGACACCGGTCCATTCTTTTACACTGATAATATAACCAACTGCAATCATTGTTCCTTTTCATTCTCTGCAATTAAACACTATTTTCCACACCATACGTTTAATCCTTTGTTTTCTACAAGCCAGGAAGATTGACACCCTTCCTGTTTCGTCTTGAGGATTGTAAATCAAGACTTGCATTTATCTTGAGCTGGGACATTGATTAAAGTCTTAGATGACGGTACATGCCCGCCAGTGAAAACCTTGATCGATCGAGCAATAGAAGTATACTCGTGCAAGCTTTCGAATCAGCATAATAACTTCACATCACATCATGTTTCTATACAGATTTCCGCTGTTGTTTTGTAAATCTGCATAACACATACATGGCGTGAGGAAAAAAATATATATACACATAACACATCTTTTGCGGACAGTGTTTCGTGTATCATGTACGATCGGACATAAAAATGCAACCTTTCATTTCAGTAATAATATGAATCATCATATTTTGTATGGGCCGTACACGAATATTCTTTCTGCCTTCTATTAAAAATCAGCCATGTATCAGTACCATTTAGAATAAAAATCCTCTTTGGCCTTCGTGTCTTTTGCAAGCCTCTCCTCCTCAAGCGAAATTCTAGGGGGAGACTTGTATAGGATTTGTTCTTTAGGTGAAATTATAGAATCAAGTCGCAAAACCCATATTTATAAATTGTTAAACAATCTGAAAAAATTACACAGCATACCTATGAGCTTTTTCTACAACTCTAATTAATTTCAGATCAAAATTCGATCTACAGTTAGAGAAACAAAAAGGCTAAATTATATGTGAAAAGTTTCAGCTTTGAGTGAATAGTGTTTCACACTATTCACATGAAAGTTTCTCTTCTTTGCCTCTCTAAGTACATGTCAAATTTGAAGCAGAAACTTTTTTACATTGCATATATAATGCGTGTTGTCAATTCTTTTGAGAGTTGTTGAACATTTTTGTCCATTCAAAAAATTGATCTCATAGATCCTATCTAATGCTAGATCCAGCCCAAGTTGCCCCTGAAATTCTTCACTCCTCCGCGTGCACCTTCCTCTCTTGGGCCATAGCCTTTGCTCTCCACTTCTCTTTCTCCATAAACTTGAGCTTGTTCCACCTTGCCATCTTTTCTTTTCCTTCGGCCGCGAATGCTCTATTGGTCTCGATCATCGCATAGAGCTCCTCTTTGTAGGCATCGACGCATCAATTGCCATTCCTCTCTTTTGCAATCATTTTCACTTCTGGTCTAGTGTGACGATTATCATCCTCCTTGTCGTTGGCATCAAAGGATATGCTAATTCCTCCCCTCTTCGGTGTGGTTTTATCTTGAACTCGTCATTGGTGACCGACCAGCTATGATCCTTTTTCTAATAGTGTCTGGTTAAGGCTTTCCGCTCAACTAGACCTTGTCTTTGAGATGCTTCGATATTTCTATAAATCGGCCCTTCGCCGTCTCAAGCGTTGCTACGAGTTCCCACATACTTGTACTTCGCCGTTTTATTGTCTTTCTTTTGTTTGTGCGGCTGTGTGCGTCCTAATCGTGCAGAAACTGAATATAAACTATTATGAATTGCATCTGCGTGATATTAAATTATGAATTAAATAAATAGTTGTTTAGGGAAAAGATGCATTGACTTTTTGTAAGTAGAATCATCGATGGATTTGTTCCGGAAACGTGAACATTGATGCATTGAGATGGATTTCCATCAAATCGTTGTGGTGCAACCAAAGGCTCTCACTGTTTATATCTTTAGATTGTTTTTCTCGCTGCCCTCAATGTCATTGATCATGAACTGAATGATAACAGAGCATAACATGAAATTTTGGGCATGACGGCCAGTCTAAATTGTGTTGCCGCGATTTCACATTGAGAAGCACTTGGATAAGTATTGCATTCAATAATTACGATCATCACTACCTTAGCATGAGATTCCTTATACTCCCTTCGTATAAGTACCCTCTGCATTCTGAGGTTGAGTATGATAGAATTGACCTCACCCGAGGGTTCATTACAACTTACAAGCAGGGACTGATTACATGTTGTTGTCGTGTAGAACAGCTGACCGAAGAAGAGATACTCTCGCCATGAAAGTTTTGTTGTGATGGTTGTAGTTATTTGCACTCATTTCAGGAAAAAAAATCTTCAGTAGACAAGCTAATGATAGCCTTCCAGTAAAGTATGAGAAAACCCTTGTTAATCAGTTTTGCCTAGTTTCTTCATTAATTTGGACAATAAAGATTTTGGTTGTTATTTTCCCGTTTGTAAGTATGAATCCATCTCTATGGTCCACAAACAGAATTAAAATAACATCAGAATAGGAGACATGAGAAATATTGAGACCCATGTGGTAAACTTCCTTTTCGTGCGGAAACACCGAGAAAAACTGAAGACCACACGCTGATTGAGCAGTGCATTATGAATATACTCCATCCACCATGAAATCGTCGTCTAACTTATGTACACCCAGTGGCACCTACTCCCTCTGTTGGTAAATATAAGATGTTTTACATTTTTTCAGATTTCTCATATTTGTATGCATCTATACATGTTTTAGTGTGTATATTCACTCATTTTACTATGTAATCTATGTTGCAATATCTAAAACATTTTATAATTAGCAATGGAGGGAGTAGTTTTTAGTTTCTAACCCACGGTTTTGTGGCTGAAGGAGATCCTTCTCGAGTGTACCGTGGGATACTGGTGCATGCAAGCCGGAAAACAATTACTATCACAAGGGGTCCTTGTGCCTACGAGTATGAAAGAACTACATTAAGCACCACTCAAGCTGTTGCTCAAACTCCCGATGCATCATACTCCCATTTGTGTGTCCAGCTAGCTACAAATGCAGTGTGTTGATCCTGTTCTGACATCACGCTACACTCCACACGCTCCTTCTCGCTCTATTGTCACATTTGTCTTGCTCATACTATTTCACCATCCTGTAATGCGATGTGAACAAGCTAGGAAGTTTATATTCACATGGTTCGGATGGGCTGAGTAACTCAACTTTTGGTGGCTCACCCATTAATAGGGGTGTAAACGGATAGTATAATTTTTGCGCCAAATCCGTTTAAAAAAATCCATATCCGGTTTCAAAGAATCCGACGAATAAGGATATCTGATTCCGAACTCAACACCCGGATAGGATATGGTATGAAAAATAGCATCCGAATATGAATTATCTGAAAATTAATTAGGATTATCCGATGATTATAATCCGAATAATCCAGTTTTCTACCAAAATGTCTAAACTAGTAGAGCATAATTTGTAGTTAGTGAGTTGTGTAATTCATCCATTGAACAACAACTCACTTAAGTGGTCGTTGTACAGACTATGGAATACAACTTTGTTAGATTATTAAGTTGTAGAGCGATTATTTTTAGTTTTGTTGGATGATGATGTAAATTGCGCGTACCGATCCGATTAATTTTATTTTCGTTCCGAATCTGTGATCATATATATCTACCACCAAATTCGCAACCGTTCATTACCCGATCCGATCCGAATCCGAGAAAAAAATGTGGTAGAGGCAAAAACCGATCCGATCCATTTACATCCCTACCCATTAATAACCATCCTACTATATATAAAAGTACATCAGAATCGCATCCCATTTCGCGTTCCACGTCGCCCTCTAAACGACAGCCGTTCGATTGCGCGTTCAACGGACCAGATCACTCCAAAATTCGTGCAGAACGCGAGTTACTGTAGCTCTCGAATTTCTACCAATCGGAGATGGCCACGTCGCGCTACAGTTCACCCTTTTGCAAGAAACCCCCCGCAAAGGACTGGTTCGCAATTCTGAAAAAACGAAGGGCCTCCGTGCAAAAATGCCACCACGGTTCCCCCTTCCCACTCTTCTCTCTCGCGCGCCCGGAGCTCCCCGCCGCCGCCGATGAACGCCGCCGTCTCTACGCGCTTCCCCAGCCAAATCGCCGCCTACCAGCAGCTCCGCCGTCTCTTCCTCTCCATCCTCGACCATTTTCGCTTGCCGAAACGCCGCCCATGGCCCGGATTCGCCGCCGCCGTGCCGCACTGCCTCCGCCGCCTCCGCGCGCCGCCGTGGCCGCTCCGGCGACCAAAACGCGGCGGCGCCGCCACTCCCGGCCTCCCCGCGTCGAGGCGCATCGAACGCGCCCGCTCCTGCGTCCTACGTCACACTGACGCGCCGCCGGCGAGGTCAACGCCGCCGCGGCGGATCCGGCCGTCCGTGACGTCAACGCGACGTCGAAGCGTTCCTGGGCTGGGTAGTTGGGCCGCCTGCTGGGCTGGGCCGGTGTTTCGCGCCTAGGTCGGCCTTTTCCATTTTTTTCTTCCTGTTTTCTTTTTCTATTTCTAATAACTTCTGAAAATTTCCAAATACAAATTCAAATTAGTTCAAACCAATCCCTGCAAATTTAAAAATCTACATTTCAGAAACTTTGGAACGTTTCCAAAAATAATTCAAACCTCAAAAATTTCAAATAGTACATAAGGCCTCATTAATAGATTAAAAAAACTTAGTAATTACAATAATGCAAAAAACATACATACGAAATGAACACACAAAAAAAATGAACATTTTTTTTTGTAAGCTTGAAAATATAATTCAGCAATTCACAGAGTTATAGATATATTCGATGAATAATGTAACTTTATTTTAAAAAAGTGTATTAAATATATATTCACAAATAATGTAATTATATTTAAAAAATCAAAATGGTTAACATTTAGAAATAACCAGAGTAAATTTCCTCCGATTATGCTGTCAAATAAGAAAATTATTGCCAAAATAGAACTATATTTGACCATTCCAATTTATCTAACATATTTAAAGTTTTCTTAACTTAAATCTCTCTAAAATTTCCAGAAAATTCAAATTTTTACAACTCACACATTTCCATGCACCCTAAAACAACTATAATTTCTGCTTAATTAAAATAACTGGAATATCAAATATAAGAAAATGTGACAATGACACCTCACCTACATTTAGCCCCATCTTTGTATATGTTTTCTTTCGGTTTTGCCTTTCATTTTGTTCTGCAATAAAACAACATTGGAAAAACATTCAAGAAGAAGAAAAATGATTGCAACACATTTTAGCTTACAAAACAATTATAGTTCCCCTAAAACAATATTCGAATAATAATTCACATTTTAGAATAATAATTTAAAAAGAAGAAAAATAATTGCAAGCCGTTTTTTTTCTACAACTAATTTTACAACATAAACTTTTCGAAAATTACGAATCTAAACATTTTTACAACACAAACTTTTTAAAAATTACAAAAAAAATTCACATTTGAACAATCTCTAGAATCCAACCATTTTTATAACATAAACTTTTCCCAATTACAGTTATTTCCAAACTTACACAATTTTAAAACGCCGCCAATTTTTACCTATTTTCCAAACGTATTTTTCAAATTGTATTTCCCACCTTTTAATAAAAATTGTTACACTTTTAGAATAGCATAAAAATATGAAGCTCCTCACATTTTTAGTTTTAATTGCATAATTGTTTTTACCCAAAGGACAATTAGGGAAAGTTTTAAAATTTTAGACAAAATCCTACTTATTTAAACATGATATTCACGTCAAATACAAAATTTCAACGTACAAACTATTTTTAACAATAAACTTTATTTGCATTATACCAATTTCCAAGCTTGCACAATTTTTAAATGTGAACATTCCCAAATTTGAATTTTACCACAGGAGCATGGCACATACATTTTAATAATTCAAAAAAAATGCCTCCCAGATCTACCCAATTTATAAATGTAAAAAAAAACAAATCTGAATAACTCCCCAATTTGATTAAATTTCGAAAACTCCAAAAAATTTACCCTAAACTTTCTTCGTATTTCAAAAAAATTCAAATCTTCACAACTATTAAATACCAACATTTCCAAATTTAAATTTCACCAAACACGCGCGGCATTTGCCGCACTAATATCCCTAGTCTATCTCAATATTTGGGAATACACTAGTACACGCCTTATCATACGTGTCAATGTCTAAAGGATGGGCAGGGCAAGACACTTGTCTAGACTTTTGTATGCTCTGATCGTCGGACTCATTCCTGCCATGTCCATGATTTCAAAAGCAGGTTTTTTTTTTTTTGAGCGAATTTCAAAAGCAGGTTGATGTTTCCTTCCATGGAAGTAAGTTTCTCCTAAATAATATCTTGGGTAATTATTGTACCAGGGCGGTACATTGTTAGTTATCGTTGATATGGCTTTGCAGTTTGCACTACCGTTGTTTTGTAATCACCGTGTCCGAAACGTGACAGGCCCAATGCTTTGAAATTATTATTTTTCTTTTTGAAAGATCAAGCAATATATAGCTGGCTTTCGTTAATTAGCAGATAGAGATAATTACAGGGTGCAGCCTATATGGTGAAACAAAAAATGATGGAGAAAAAAAAACATAAAGGCCGTGGTAAACTCAAGAGGATCCCACATCATTTTTTTTTAGCATCCAAGATCAGCTTTCTAAGCGCTTTGGCACGACAAAGGCCCAAGCTTGTGGTTCATCTTTGATCCAGCAAGACAATTGGCTGGGAGACGAACGCTTGTCGCGGCGCCAGAGCGACCAGAAGAGCGAGCTCAGGCCTTGCGATGATCAGCGCACTAGTAGAAACAAAACCTCTAGTCCCGGATCGTAAGGACCTCTAGTCCCGGCTTGGCACCTGGGACAACAGAATCGGGACTAGAGGCCCCCCTCTAATTCCGGTTCAGTTACGAACCGGGACAAAAGAGCTCCTCACGTGGCCGCTGCCTGAACGCGTGGTCGAGAACCTTTTGTCCCGGTTCGTAATACGACCCGGGACAAAAGAGCTCCCCACGTGGTAGCCTCTGCATTTTTTGTATTCCCGCCTTATTGAATATTTAAAACTATGATCAATCTTGCAAAATATATGGTTAATTAATTACAAATCAGAAAAATACATATAGCATATCAAAATGTTCATAAAAGAAATATCTATCTAATAAAAATATACTTTATTCTCTATGAGAATTTGATCATTTAATTAATTACATGGAGATCACAACCGGGACTAGAACCCGTCTATTCGATTACATGGAGATCATAACCGGGACTAGAGCCCGTCTATTCGATTACATGGAGATCATAACCGGGACTAGAGCCCGTCTATTCGGTGCAATTGTATTTTCCCTTTGGGTTTATGACATGGTCCATAAAAAATCCCGCAATTTCTCTTGAATTGGTAGAAAGCGCTCCTTTAGTTGCAGCTCCCTCCGCCTTCTACCCAACTATAAAAGAAGGAGATCAATATGAATATCAATCATCATAACAAAAATTATGAATGACACTCAACACAATTGATGGTAATAAAATAGAATTGTGAATATATTTGTTCACGTACTTCTAAAGATGTCGTTGCGTTCCGCTCACTGACCTCCCGGCGAATCCACTCACAAACGAAGTATCCACACAAATTGGTCCCCGGTGGCTGCCTCTAGCAGTACTTTACGAGAATAGAATTCAATCAAATAATAAAGAGATGCGCGAACCTAGCTAACTCGTACTACTTACCTTGTCATGACGAAAACTAAGCTCCTCTTTAAAATCACCATGTGTCCTCTTCTTCCTACTAGGGTCATCTCGCCTGATCTTATACCGCAATGCACCGCATACCGGGCATGTATTCAAATTCTCGTACTCCTCACCGTGGTAGAGGATGCAGTAATTGATGCATGCATGTATCTTCTGCATATCTAATCCTAGATGGCAGACCACCTTCTTTGCTTCGTACGTACTAGAGGGCAATTCGTTATCCCTTGAAAGTATCTTCTTTATTATTTTCAGCAAATTTTCAAATCACTTGTCAGAAGTACCATTCTCTGCCTTCCATTGCAGCAATTCCAGTGTGGTACCCAGCTTTTTCTGGCCATCTTCGCAATTTGGGTACAACAATTTTGTGTGATCAGCTAACATGCTTTCCAACTTCAAACTCTCGTTTTCACTTCCGCAGTTTATCTATGCATCACGAATGGCCCGACGAATATCATCATCGGGCTCATCAACAATGGGCTCTTCTTCAGTTTCGTCTTCCGCCATTGTAGTACCACCGTGTTCACTGAACATATGATAGTTGTCATTATCCTCTTCTTCTTCATTGTCTTCCATTATAGCCCCTCTTTCTCCGTGCTTGGTCCAACAATTATAGCCGAACATGAAACCGGACTGAATCAGGTGGATGTGAAGGATTTTTTAGGAAGAGTAATCCTTCTCATTCCGACAGACACGGCATGGACAACACATAAAACCATTCCGCGTGTTTGCCTCAGCCACATTGAGAAAAGAACGCACGCATTGAATGTACTCGTTAGAGCGTTGATAACCCCCAAGAGCAGGGGATCACTGTAGCACCTCTCAATGTGGAAGTAAGGTATCAATTCGCAGAAACAAGAAGGAAAAGTTATCTATTCCCTACAACTAAAGTGTCACAAGTTTTAGTTGATTATGCACTACACAAGTTTAAAGAACAAGGTGGTTGATTTAATGGATGAAGTTTAACGTAACAAATAGGAATGTGAAAGTGTCCCAATCCTATTCAATGCAAGAGGACAAGACAAAGGTTTTCTCTT
Organism: Poa pratensis; assembly: GCA_947311845.1. NCBI lineage: Eukaryota > Viridiplantae > Streptophyta > Magnoliopsida > Poales > Poaceae > Poa > Poa pratensis. Next base: position 32,920,892 of record CAMZMU010000057.1, read on the forward strand.
ATAGGAACAATGGACATGGGTTCATGGGTTCACTTAATCCTCTCTCTCATCTATGGTGATTATCATGTTATAGATAAAGTACACACAATTGTCATGTTTTAATGGTAGCTTTTATGACTGCTATATGTCCTAAAACACATAGTTGAAAGAAATACTCATTTGTGTTGCTACGTCACCCTCGTAAGGCTAGCGTGGTTGTTGTCACTCCCACATCATACTCTCCCTTTTTACCCCCAGATAAAGGATGTTGGGTTGTATTTCGCATGTCACTCAATACATATGCCGTCACATCGGCCATCCCATACCTACATACATCATACTTCATAATGGACAATATTCTAAACACTAGTGCAATGATTCATAATTCGTGTGCATGACCACATCTCTCTCATCTATTCACACTTGGTGGTGTCAATCACCTCATGACAAGGATAAACAAGACATTATACATAAATCAAACCATCACATGCATCATAGAATATCTCCAAAGTATGACAAATCATAAAAGTTCCAACACAACAGTAAATGCATAACAAATCATCTCATACCACAATATCCACCATAGGAATTACATAGATGACCGTAATCATGTTCAGCAGCTCATACGGTACTAATTAGTGAACCTCAAAGAGTGGACAGATACATAAGTTACCACCACAAACCCAAGTCCAGGGGGTGGACTACTCCCCCTTCATCATGGAGACGGTGGAGACGTCGTTGGAGAAGATGGAGACCACCCCGGCAGCGCCCCGCCGGAGTTTTCCCCCTCCAATCTGCAGCTCCAGGTCCCTGTTTCGTGGTTTCTGTGTTTCGGTGGCGCTGCTTCCAGAGAACGTCGGGGGGGGGGGCTATTTTTATAGGCGTTTTTAGGTCAAGACTATGTCGGTGGAGCAAAGATCAACGGCCACGGAGCTCCGAGTGGGAAAAGAGGTGGGCCCACGCGGCCAGTTACAGGAGGCCGCGTGGGACCCTCTATCTTCCAGCCTGTTGGGCTTCTGGTCTTCAATTTGAGCCCATCGCGTTCGTCTCGAAAATTCTGAACCGTGCTCTTTGGCCTTGCCCTTTTTGGAGTCCCGAATCTCCCAGAAAGTCTGAAACACTAAAAAAGACATTTTCTGGAAAACAGGGTTAATTCCAAATAAATGGGAAAACTATGAAATATTCCCAAAATCATTATAAAACATTGATATAACCCTTATATGATGCAAATATGATTGTAATTGAAGTAAAATAATGCAAAGTTCATGTATGCATTTTACATGCATCAAGCGTCGGTTAGCGTACATCCATGGATGGATCATCTGCATTATATAAGTATATCAAACGCAATCACGATGCTAAATTAGTCCAGGGTTTAGTTGCTAACCTCTTGGAACACTTCAATAGAAGGGGCGCCGCCAAATCTTGACAAATCGTGGAGAAAATGGGGATAATCTCGAGCTCGGTGGTGAAGAACAGAGGAGAAGGAAGCTGGCTAGCTTGGGCATTTCATCGAACACCTCTTGTGCATAGGAAGAAACAACAAACTAGCACACACCTCTCACCTTGTAGGATGAAAAAAAACAGAGGAGAGGGGTGAGCAGGGGCGATTATATAGGAAAACAGAGGACCTCTAGTCCCGGTTCGTTATACCAACCGGGACTAGAAGTTCTCGCACGTGGTCCTACCGGACGAGACCCCTCTAGTCCTGGTTCGTATTACGAACCGGGACTAGAGGTCCCGTTCGAACCGGAACTAGTCCTGTGCGGCCTCATAGCCGTTGAACCGGGACTAGTCCCCCTCTCTAGTCCCGGTTCAAAATCCATCCGGGACTAGAGCCTAATTTGGCTCTGGACCAAAGGCCTTGTTTCTACTAGTGGCGGCAGATCCATCCATCGTAGCACCCCAAGCCTCTGCAGCCGTGCTGGCGCAAATAACGCGCGCCAGCCACGGCCAGACAGGAAGATCCAAAGCTGGCCGACGAAGGGGCTATTGAAGAACATGTGCGGCAAGGTTTCTATATTGTGGACGCTTGAAGCCAAATGTGGAGGTGCACAAAGTAGATGAACTCCTTCGGCTAGGGGGTGGTGGCTGGGATGTGGACAAGCTCAAAGCTGTGTTTTTTGAGGGTGATGTCGCTGACATACTGAAGATTACCGTGGGCAGGGCTGGAACTGAAGACTATCAAGCTTGGAACTACACCAAAAACAGAATCTTCAGCGTAAAATCAGCTTACCATCTCAAGATGCAACTGAATAGACAGAAGCACTCCACCTCGGGCTCCTCTACTTCCCTCGATGATCACCAAGGATGGCTGGCACTCTGGGCGGCGGCGGTCCCGGGGAAGACTAAGATCCATGTTTGGCGCATGGTGAAAAATGGCCTGACTATTGGTGAGGAGCTGCAACGACGTAAAATCAAGGAGGGGGTCCGGTGCATTGCATGCAATCGAGGGGAGTCTATGCTCCATCGATTCTGGAGGTGCCCACACTCGGTGGCGGCCTGGGAGTGCATCAGAGACCTCACCGGTTTGGAGCTATTGGCACCTGACGCCACGGTGCATAGACCGAAGGAGCTAGAGGGATGGCTGTTGGATTGGATGGGGAAGCTAGAAGAAAAGGAATTGGCTGTGGGAATGATGATGTTATATCAAAGGTGGCTCGCTAGAAATGATGCACGAGATGACGGAAAGATAGAAGACCCAAGGTTCATTGCCCGGCGTTCTCTCCACCTGGTGGAGGAGTGGACTGGACTAAAGGCCGACAATGGCGTCCCCCAACCTAAGGTCACGGAGCACTGGCTCCCACCTGATGAGGGATGGCTAAAAGTGAATGCGGATGGTGCGTTTTCTGTGGAATCGGAGCAAGGAGGGTGTGGTGCTGTACTACGAAACCACCTCGGTGTTTTCCTCGCCGGAGAATGCTGTTTTTTATCCTCGGTTGCTGGCCCAGAGAGAGCGGAACTATTGGCGTGCAAGATGGCTGTCGAGCTGGCCGGAAGAATGCGAGCGACGAAGATCATCCTGGAGACGGACTGCCTCAGTGCGGTGGCGAATCTGAATGGCGGTGAGATGGACCGATCGAGTCATGGGCCGCTGGTGGAAGAAATAAAACTGCTGTTGCAGGGTTTTGTTGAAGCTTCGGTTTGGCACACTAGGCGAACGGCAAATGGTGTTGCGCATCTGCTAGCGCATGATGGTCATCGCAACAGTGTGAGGAATGCCTGGGTGGGCTCTCCGCCAGGGTACATCGTGAACAATCTAGCATCGGAGTATGTTTTTCATTAGTGTAAGCGTGTAAAATCTCAAAAAAAAAAAATATTGTGGACGCAAAAGGGACATAAGCACGAGTTCAGCCACCCCCAACAATGGAGCATGTCGGTGCACACGCACCAGAGGCGATTTTTGTGAAGAAACCATGCGAAGATCTCAAATAAACATCTGCATGGTTTCGCTTCCGCCCGCTATGCAGGTCTCACACTTGGTAAGAACTCATTCAGTACTATCAAACCCACGTCAGAGTAGCTATGTGGTCAGCATCTTCAGATAGCTATGTGCATATACAATGGAAGAACTTGCGAGTCACTTGGTTCCATCTTCTGCTAAAAATTCTGATGCATCTCGTTCCTATATACATCAAGCCATGCATGATAGCTTATCCATGCAGTTCCAACATCATGGATCATCTTGCTCCTCCTAGCGCTAACCAATTAATTTCCCCCGGTGCATATTCTTTCGACAAGGCGAGCTATTTCTCCCTGTTTCCCTCAAAAGGTTTTCACATATAAATGCCATTATATATTCATGACCTGTGCATGTACGGAATAGCTGCGTCTTCACAAATTCACCTAGTACTAGCTAGGTAGCGAGCAATCATGGTATTAGTGAGGAGAAGATAAGGTAGCTATTACACTATACACCGCACCATTCAGTTGTATGCGTCGTCGTTCATGTTACACAGCCGAAATCAAGGAGGTTTAGATTTGATTAGTTTATTTCCATAATTGTAATCTCTTTACTTGACTACCAAGTCATCTCCTTGTACTATATAATCCCATCACGGGATCCATATCAATCTAAGTGCAACAATTGCAATTGCCTTCATGGTATCAGATTAGGTTTTTGATCCTCTCTCCGATGGCGCCGCCTAGCGCCGCCGAAATCGCCGCCGAGGCTGCCGCCAAGGCAGCCCTATGGGCGCTCGCGGCCGCGCTCCCAAGCATCCGCGCCGCCGTTCCGGTCACCCTTGAGCTCTCCACCTCCAACTTCCTCCAATGGCGAGGCATGTTCTCCGACGTCGTCGAGAAGTATGCCCTAGAAGACCATCTCGACGAGAAGGAGTACCCCACCGATCCCACGCCACAGTGGAATAGGAACGACGCCATCGTCCGATCGTGACTCAACAACACCGTCATGCCCGACCTTCTCGCCATGGTCGTCGACACCACCGCACCACTTCCTGCTCACGCCCTGTGGACGCGTCTCTCCAACATCTACCACGACAACGCCGAGACTCGTTCCTCCTACCTCGAGCAAGAGTTCCACGGTCTCCAACAGGGGTCCATGACCATGGCTGATTACTGTCGCAAGCGGAAGCTTCTCGCCGACGAGCTCAACGCCTTGGGCATAACCATCACCGACAAGCGCCTCGTGCAGAACACTCTTCGCGGCCTCGGATCTGGGCTTGCCTACATGCGCACGCCCTCTCCACCACCACGTCATCTTCAACTTTGTGGCATCGTCGCCTAGGACATCTCAGTAGTCAAGCTTTGTCGCACCTAGCAAGTGTTTTTTCATTTCCTTGTAATAAAAATTCTACCGATAATCAATTGTGTCATGCTTGTCAATTAGGAAAACATGTTCGTCTACCTTTTGATACATCTACTACTCAAACTATGCGTCCTTTTCAGCTTATCCACTGTGATTTATGGACTTCACCTCTTGCTAGTGTGTCTGGTTACAAATATTACTTAGTTGTCCTAGATGATTTCACCCATTACCTTTGGACTTTTCCCTTGCGTGCAAAATCTGACAATTTCTCTACACTTAAACACTTCTTTGCCTACGTCTCTACCCAATTTAACACAACTATCCAATCTGTCCAATGTGACAATGGTCGCGAATTTGACAATAAAACTGCTCACCTGTTTCTCATTTCCCTCGGCGCCACCCTTCGACTGTCTTGCCCATACACCTCTTCCCAAAATGGTAAAGCCGAACGTGTCATTCGCTCCACTAATAACATGGTGTGTTCCCTTCTTTTTCAAGCTAGCATGCCATCAACCTACTGGGTTGAAGCTCTTCACACTGCCACGTTCCTGTTCAACCTTCACCCTACCAAAACCCTCCAACACCGTACTCCTTATGAAGCTCTCCGTGGCCTCCCTCTACCTCTTGCGCACCTACGGGTTTTCGGTTGCCTTTGCTATCCTAACCTATCCGCTACAGCACAACACAAACTAGCTCCTCGCACAACCGCGTGTGTTTTTCTCGGATACCCCTCTAACCATCGCGGCTATCGTTGCCTTGACCTCGCGACACATAAAATCATAATCTCTCGCCATGTCGTCTTTGACGAAAACACCTTCCCTTTCGCCCACCAATCCACTACACCCCCTACAGCCACCGATCTCTCCTTTCTTGATGATCATGCTATCATTCTGCCCTCCCAAACTACCCCACTTGCACCAATCCCGCAACCACCTATTCCACCCGAGCCAAACAACCCACCGACACCCGAACCCCATTCTCCTCCTCTCACACCTCAACCCACTCCTCCAGATTCGCCAGTGGCCTTGGCCCCCGTCGGCCCTCCCCTCGCCGACAACAATCACTCCATGCTTACTCGTGGAAAACGTGGCATGACTAAACCTATTGACCGTCTTAATCTTCTGGCTGATGTTCTTAGTCCGCTCCCAAAGAGCTACCGGGGCGCTCTCAAGGACCCCAATTGGCACTCCGCAATGATGGACGAATTCAGTGCACTGCAGACTAACCGGACATGGGATCTTGTTCCTCGTCCGCCTGGCGCTAATGTCGTAACTGGCAAGTGGATTTTTCGGCACAAGCTTAAGCCGGATGGGTCTTTGGATCGCTACAAAGCCCGTTGGGTCCTCCGTGGCTTCACCCAGCGTGCAGGCGTTGATTATGGAGAAACTTTCAGCCCGGTTGTCAAACCGGCCACCGTTCGCACTGTCCTCTCACTTGCCGTCGCGCAAGATTGGCCGGTTCATCAGCTCGACATCAACAATGCTTTTCTACATGGTACTCTTGCCGAGACGGTCTACTGCGCACAGCCATCGGGGTTTGTCGATGTCTCCCAGCCCGACCATGTTTGCCGGCTCAATAAGTCTCTCTATGGGCTTAAACAGGCACCACGTGCCTGGTACAGCCGTTTTGCCGACCACATGCTGCGCCTTGGTTTTGTCAGCTCCCGCGCGGATCCCTCGCTCTTCATCTACAACAGCAACACAGAGATTGTTTACCTGCTATTGTACATCGATGATATAGTCCTAACAGCCTCCTCTGCACAGCTTCTTCGGCGAACCATCACGGCTCTCGAGCGTGAGTTCTCCCTCAAGGACCTTGGTACATTGGACTATTTCCTCGGAGTCGCTGTTACACGGTCCTCGGCTGGCATGTTCCTCTCTCAGCGGCAGTACATCATTGAGATCCTTGATCGCGCAGGAATGAGTGAGTGCAACCCATGCTCCACTCCCGTAGATACACAGTCCAAGCTCTCAGCTGCTGGCGCCACCGTCGCTGATCCGTCTGCCTATCGGAGCCTGGTTGGTGCTCTCCAATACTTGTCTTTCACAAGACCAGACATCGCATATGCAGTGCAACAGGTCTGCTTGTACATGCATGACCCACGGGAACCGCATCTCAATGCGGTCAAGCGGATTCTCCGGTACCTTCGCGGCACCATCGACCATGGACTTCAGCTATATCGCTCGTCGCCGGCATCACTCACTGCATACACGGATGCTTACTGGGCTGGTTGCCCTGATACTCGCAAGTCCACCTCTGGTTATGGCGTGTTTCTTGGTGACAATTTGGTTTCCTGGTCTTATAAACGTCAGCACACTGTCTCCCGCTCGAGTGCGGAAGCTGAATACAGGGGTGTTGCCAATGTTGTTGCTGAAGCATGCTGGTTACGCCAGCTCCTATCCGAACTCCATCGACCTCTTCAGAGAGCTACGGTGGTCTACTGCGACAACATATCTGATGTCTACCTTTCGACCAATCCAGTCCAACATCAACGCACTAAGCATGTGGAGATTGACCTACACTTTGTTCGTGAGCGGGTTGCTTTTGGAGATGTCTGTGTTCTGCATGTTCCGACATCTTCCCAGTATGCTGATATCTTCACCAAGAGATTGTCTTCCACTGTGTTTACCGAGTTTCGCTCCAGCCTGAACGTCCGCGTTACTCCCGCTCCGACTGCGCGGGGGGGGTGTTAGACGTGTACGTGTAGGACACGTCTACACAGCCGAAATCAAGGAGGTTTAGATTTGATTAGTTTATTTCCATAATTGTAATCTCTTTACTTGACTACCAAGTCATCTCCTTGTACTATATAATCCCATCACGGGATCCATATCAATCTAAGTACAACAATTGCAATTGCCTTCAGTTCAAAATCGTAAAGACAGACACATGCATAGCTTCACATATTCTGGTCTTCTTCAAACTAGTCCAAGTCACGTACACAAGTTACTTCCGTCAGATGATCTAAACATCGCACGTTGGGCGCATAGTCTTCGGCGTGACCCTGCGCCCGCCTGATCAGCTGGTGAACCGGACGCATAGGGTGGGATGAGTGGATGACATGGAAGAAGCTCAGTGCCCTGTCGGTCAGGGCGCTAAGCATCACTCCATAGCAATGCCTCTATATATAAAAGTAGGTCCGATTCGCCTCACGTCGCGCCTCCACGTCATCGGATAGACGCCTGCCGTCCGATCGAGCAAATGGGCGGCCTAGATGTGCGCGGGGGTCTAGCTGCTACAGTATTACTGTAGCAGCGGGATTTCTTCCAATCGGAACGCGACACGTCGCCCCGCACGGTCTTTGGCGCAACAGTTTTGCAGAAAACGGCCCGCAAAGGACTGAAATGAAATTTGTGCAAAGTCCAGGGATCTTCCTGAAAAACCGTCGGCAGAACTCGCTTTTCCTCCCTTCTCTCACCTCGCGCGGTCCGGACCTCCCCGCCGCCGCCGACGCACGGCGCTGCGGCTTCGCACCTCCCCTCTCGAATTCAACGATACCACGAACTTCGCCGCCGTCCTCTCTCCGTCTCCGTCGAGTTTGAGCTGCCGGAACGCCACGCATGCGACGGAATCATCCACGACGCGCCCGCCGTCCGCCGCCGCGGGAACGCTCGCCGCCGGCGACTCCGTCCACCAAACGGTCCACCTCACCGCCCGTACGGCTTCCCTGCATCTCCTCTCGCAGATCGTCGCGCTCTGAGGCGCTCTGAGACCGGCGCTCCTCTCTCTTCTTCTCCACCAACTAACGCGAGCCGGGACGACTGCAATCGAGCGGATCGACCGCTTCTTCCCCGCCTCCGGCCGCTGCCGGACGAGCTCGCTCCTGTCACCCCCGACTTCCTCCGGCCTCCCCGGCCCCCTTATCGTCTTGGTAGGACCTTCCCTCCATGCCCCTAGCGCCCTGGTTCTCCGCCCCTCCGTGCAACGCCGTCCGCCGCCACCGGACGCGCATGTATGAGACGCGGTTGCACATCCTTATTTCAGTTCATCCTTGATTCATCTGATCTCCTCGCCTCAATCCCCTTCCATATACCCATCAATCCCTTGCCCGACAGAGAATCCTTTTCTGATCTTAGTCAACGTTGTCTATGCCGCCGCTGCCGGCATCTTCCCGCGCGATGATCCTTTCAGATCATGGTCAGCGATGAGCGTGCCAACGGCGTCCTCTCGACCTTGCCAAATTTTGCCATTGGATTCAGTTGTGCGTCCTCCGCATGTCGTCTCTGTTGTGGCTGCTGAAATAGGCCAGTGCGGCCACATCCCATGCCTTAATTTTTCTTCTAATTGTTTCTCATCTCTCGATTTTTGCACCGTTCACTAATGTCTTCTATGTTCTCCAGCTTTTACAGTCAGAATTAATCGCACCAATACGGAGCAAATATGGGTTAATTTTTTGGGGAATGAAGGAGACTGTAGAGTGGCTGCCTGAGACGTCGCTCATGTTGTCATTATTGTCTTGGGCTGCAGAGGAGAACCAGCTGGGGTGTTCTGCATCGCCTAAGTGGCACCCTGCAATAAGCTTCCGTTGAGTACATCTAGATCAATCACTAAGGAGACAGTTCATACTGATTCTCAACAGGAAGATTTACAAACACATGTTTTTCCATATGACTATATTAGCCAACAGAATTAGTGTATGATTCTTATGGAGCTGATTTGGATGATGTACGTTTTTACTCCCAGATATACACTAACTCTCAGATCATCTGCATGGTATGTATCTCCAGGATTTAACAAAAGGTATGTTGAAATTTAAATTGTACAGAGCTTGCAAGATTTCTCAAAATCATATGTAACAGAGCGTGTAATCTTTTCTTGGTAGATCTACCAGAATATTTTTATCTGTCGCCAATGCAAAGTTAATTTAATAAGTATATTCCATACTTGCGTCATACAGGTTTCTATTTAGATGTTGAAAAGGGATCCACGTCTATGTCATCTTAATATTAGATGTTTGAATAAAGCTTTCTTACCAATGTAGCATGGAATCCATAATTCTTAGGTTCGTTTGTGATAATTCCTTGGCCATTCCACTGTTTAGATTTAAGAGCAACAACTTCTACAACATATGATAACTTATTTTCAGCTATGATACCAGAGTGCCCTTTAGTGTTCTTTATATTCAAAGCAGTGTGTCATGTCACTGATAATGGTCCATATATTGTTAGCTAAATCGTTTTTCACCAAATACTGGATTTATGTGTTCCATTGCGCTGAGCAGATGCATCACAGTATATATTCTTAATCAAACAGTAAGTACTCTGGACTATGAACTGTTTGAAAATTATGTGGACAAACATAAGCAATAACATAATGATTTTAATTTTTACCTTGCATTTAAATAATTTTACCAACCTCCATTTTCAGTATGGTCGTATTATTCATGACACTGGAACCGCTTCTGCTATTGCAGGTTCGACTTTAACCTCAGCCTCTATAGGCGTAGTTTCCTTGCTCTCTGAATACTCTTCCTGATGCAACAAACTTAGATTTTTTTAATTGCCAAACCTATGCACTGCAGCATGGGATTTCACATGGTATATCTTTATCCTATATGCGATTTTAGGTGAGAATAGCTATGCGGAACTCTGAATTTTCGAATCACTGCAACTTTTGTTGGTAATCAACCTTTCCTCAGGAAATGTATTCTAACATTCAGTTTGCAGAATATCTATGTTCTTTTGTGACAGGATGGTACACATGATCTGTGGAAATCGTAGTTGATCAAGGTAATGGCTGCACTTCACCTGCTTCGCAAGTCCTCTTGACTAAAATTAAATGACAAGCAGTATATCTATCAAAGATTCATGGCTCTTATTTGCCTCCTCCAATTATTCAACCCCGCCAAAAAAGCAGTTCGATGGGTAGATGATAGTTTGAATGTTCCATGTTGAATATTATAGTTATCCTGCACAAAATCACAGGTCATTATATGATCATTGTAAAAGTTGCTGCAGATTTATGCAACGATAGAAGCCCCTCTTTTAGTAGAAAATATAATGATCACTAATTAACCATTGGATCTGCGTCTTGGCTATCTTTAGCCGCTAGATGTAGTAATGCCTTATGGCTTGGTTAGATAGAGCTCTAGATCAAGAAAAGAGCGAACTCTCCTGTAGGCTGCCAAATATATTTCCTCCTAAATCTCACTCCATGTTATCCTCAACTTCTGTGCTCCATTGATGACGCAGATCAATCTAAAAAGAAGCAACAGTCCGATCCAGTTTCTCATAATTCCAGTTCATGTGCAATGTTTCTCTCTATTTGGTTTCTGAATCTGGAACACATTGCAATCTAACTTCTTTTATATTTATCAACTCCCATGATGATTGATGGAGCAGACGAGCATATGTAGCTTTGGCAGTTTGAAAGAGATACAGGGAACAACATCAGAAATTTCATGCATAGATCCTCTTGCCTCCTTATACCAGCTCAGTATTAAACACTACAACAAGGAGTGGTTGTATAAAGAATCACGGAAAGGTGTCTACCAGCTGGCGGCGAGTGGCGAGGAGGAAATGAAGAATCACCAGGTATTGAGCAAGATGCAAAGTAGCCAGTGTAAGCATCAGTGACGCTAACGGTATAGTATCTCTGTTTTTCTTAATGTTGTACGCTGAAACTTTTGTTGGTAATCAATCGTTCATGAGGAAATTGCTCCAGTTTGCTAAAGTGTATAACGTTCGTTGGCATTTACATTCTTAGGAGTACAATACATGCTTTGTATAATTTTGTAGGCTCTCCCCGCGGTTTCCTTGGCAAGGGATCCTTAGTGATGCTCCCCTTATTGATCTTAATAATATTTGAGAATTCATGGACAACAAACATGTGAAGCAAGGCATTTTTCAAGTCTACTCGATTTTGTTTCTATGTTTCGCTCCTCCTTTGTACCAATTTAAGAATTTAATTTGTGCCCCAACAGTACATCTGACATGGTGAGTTGTATGAATGGTTCATATGTACTTTATAATTTTCATACGTAATAACATCGGTACAACTGCACAGGCGCGACGTGTCGTCGCGCTAAGTTGCCTAGTATTTATGATGTCGCGACGGTTTGCTAAGGATATCAATCAGGGTCGTGCTGGCACAATCTGGTCCCTTTCTCGAACTCTTAAAGGGGGCCTTAAAATTGTACTAACAAACAATTATTATGTATATGCCATAATATATTACATAACAATTGCATAGATCAAGAATCACAGTTACAGCATGTTTATTTGAACAATATCATTATTTTAGTGTTATTCAGACAAGTGTAGGTTGATGTTTTCCTACTATGAATCAGATCTTGATTCTTAAAACACCAGAAAAGAAAACATGAATATTTTTCTTAAAGATATGCGACATCAACAATGAATTTAAATCCTACATATACAAAAGACGAAGGTTTCACCGTCCGATGGAGGTGTCCAAGCGGCACGTACAGTAGAACGCTACAGTACCGCGCACATCTACATACCGCGCATGTACAGTGCGGCGTGCGTCCACATTACCGCGCGCCTCGCGCCGTCCGATCCAGATCCGACGGCCCTCCTTTTCATGATAACATATACATGAAATATATGCGCGTCGACGAGTAGGTTCCATTCCCGTGATCGGTTTCGAGTTTGGTCGACTCTATCTACTTAATTTTGGATCCAAATTCACAAAAAAAATTGACGAATTTTGTTAAATTCGTCGCACTCGGTCATCCGTTTGAATTTTCCTTTCACGAGTAGATGGATATCACCCTTCCAAACAAGTTTCATATTTTAACCTTTTTATTTTGACGGACATAGACATATTTCTCTCTAATCTTCAAATTCGTTGTATTTTAGGCTGTGCAAACTTTTTATTTTGACGGACATAGACATATTTCTCTCTAATCTTCAAATTCGTTGTATTTTAGGCTGTGAAAAAAAACAAAATCTGACAGATTTCAAAAATTTGAATCCGGATATTTGTATCCATACTATACTACTATATATAAAGGATAGACAGATTCGCGGCCTCTCAGGCCATCAGCTACGGTTCATCCGCGCAATGGTTTCTGGCCGTCCGATCGTCAATCGACGGGCCACATCTACCCCCACCCGCGATGAACAGTACGGGTGAACAGTGTGCCGCGATGAACAGTGTGTCGCGATGAACAGTACCGGTGAAATGAACGTTCCGGTCGATGACCAGTTCCGATTAAGGATGGCAATGGGTAGGGTATGGGGCGGGTAGACCAATACCATATCCATACCCGTGTAGTCAATGGGTACAAAATTCTACCCATACCCGTACCCGCGGGTACAAAACTTTACCCGCACCCATACCCGATGGATACCCATACCCAATGGGTAAATCAAATAGTACAAGTTACTCATAATTTTACATTCATCGATAATTTTTTTGATAAAAGAAAAACATTCATCTCAACTCAATAACATATATTTAAGTACGTGACAATTATGTCAACTCAAATTGATAATTGATGACAACTTCACATAGGTCCACAAATTCACGAGAATAAATGTTAGACCTCCACGAGTAAGTATATAAACGGGCAGGATATGGTTATACCCACGGGTACGAGGTTATACCCGTGCCCTACCCGCGACTTAAACAAGTAGGGTACCCATGGGTATAAAATTGTACTCATACCCATGCGGGTACGGTACCCGCGGGTACCCGTATCTATGGGTAAAATTGTCATCCTTAGTTCCGATCGATGAACAGGGTGACGAGATGAACAGTGTGCCGCGATGAACAGTCAGTAGATGATCAGGGTGACGAAATGAACAGTGTGCCGCGATGAACAGTAATATCGTAGAAATTTAGATTAATTTCAAAAAATCCATAACTAATTCATTCTACATGGGAAAAATATGTTCAACATATCAAAATGTTTTAAAAAATAAATCCTATTTATTTATCTCGAATTCATGAATGTTCGAAAAAAATAATCATGGTTATTTGGAATAACAAAATTAACTAACTCTTAACCATATTTAAAATGTCAAATCTTTCCCCTAATTCACAATGTGGTTAATTTTTTGGGTATACAATGTGGTTCATTTTTTGGAGAATTGCAAATGAACATTGCCGGCGAATATTTATACTGTGATGAACAGTACCAACGAATAATAATAGTAATACTGCAGAAATTTTAGATTAATTTCCAAAAAAATTAATAACTAATTCATTGTCCATGGGAAAAATATGTTCAAAATGGTTAACATTTAGAAATAACCAGAGTAAATTTTCTCCGATTATGCTGTCAAATAAGAAAATTATTGCCAAAATAGAACTATATTTGACCATTCCAATTTATCTAACATATTTAAAGTTTTCTTAACTTAAATCTCTCTAAAATTTCCAGAAAATTCAAATTTTTACAACTCACACATTTCCATGCACCCTAAAACAACTATAATTTCTGCTTAATTAAAATAACTGGAATATCAAATATAAGAAAATGTGACAATGACACCTCACCTACATTTAGCCCCATCTTTGTATATGTTTTCTTTCGTTTTTGCCTTTCATTTTGTTCTGCAATAAAACAACATTGGAAAAACATTCAAGAAGAAGAAAAATGATTGCAACACATTTTAGCTTACAAAACAATTATAGTTCCCCTAAAACAATATTCGAATAATAATTCACATTTTAGAATAATAATTTAAAAACAAGAAAAATAATTGCAAGCCGTTTTTTTTCTACAACTAATTTTACAACATAAACTTTTCGAAAATTACGAATCTAAACATTTTTACAACACAAACTTTTTAAAAATTACAAAAAAAATTCACATTTGAACAATCTCTAGAATCCAACCATTTTTATAACATAAACTTTTCCCAATTACAGTTATTTCCAAACTTACACAATTTTAAAACGCCGCCAATTTTTACCTATTTTCCAAACGTATTTTTCAAATTGTATTTCCCACCTTTTAATAAAAATTGTTACACTTTTAGAATAGCATAAAAATATGAAGCTCCTCACATTTTTAGTTTTAATTGCATAATTTTTTTTACCCAAAGGACAATTAGGGAAAGTTTTAAAATTTTAGACAAAATCCTACTTATTTAAACATGATATTCACGTCAAATACAAAATTTCAACGTACAAACTATTTTTAACAATAAACTTTATTTGCATTATACCAATTTCCAAGCTTGCACAATTTTTAAATGTGAACATTCCCAAATTTGAATTTTACCACAGGAGCATGGCACATACATTTTAATAATTCAAAAAAAATGCCTCCCAGATCTACCCAATTTATAAATGTAAAAAAAAAACAAATCTGAATAACTCCCCAATTTGATTAAATTTCGAAAACTCCAAAAAATTTACCCTAAACTTTCTTCGTATTTCAAAAAAATTCAAATCTTCACAACTATTAAATACCAACATTTCCAAATTTAAATTTCACCAAACACGCGCGGCATTTGCCGCACTAATATCCCTAGTCTATCTCAATATTTGGGAATACACTAGTACACGCCTTATCATACGTGTCAATGTCTAAAGGATGGGCAGGGCAAGACACTTGTCTATACTTTTGTATGCTCTGATCGTCGGACTCATTCCTGCCATGTCCATGATTTCAAAAGCAGGTTTTTTTTTTTGAGCGAATTTCAAAAGCAGGTTGATGTTTCCTTCCATGGAAGTAAGTTTCTCCTAAATAATATCTTGGGTAATTATTGTACCAGGGCGGTACATTGTTAGTTATCGTTGATATGGCTTTGCAGTTTGCACTACCGTTGTTTTGTAATCACCGTGTCCGAAACGTGACAGGCCCAATGCTTTGAAATTATTATTTTTCTTTTTGAAAGATCAAGCAATATATAGCTGGCTTTCGTTAATTAGCAGATAGAGATAATTACAGGGTGCAGCCTATATGGTGAAACAAAAAATGATGGAGAAAAAAAAAACATAAAGGCCGTGGTAAACTCAAGAGGATCCCACATCATTTTTTTTTAGCATCCAAGATCAGCTTTCTAAGCGCTTTGGCACGACAAAGGCCCAAGCTTGTGGTTCATCTTTGATCCAGCAAGACAATTGGCTGGGAGACGAACGCTTGTCGCGGCGCCAGAGCGACCAGAAGAGCGAGCTCAGGCCTTGCGATGATCAGCGCACTAGTAGAAACAAAACCTCTAGTCCCGGATCGTAAGGACCTCTAGTCCCGGCTTGGCACCTGGGACAACAGAATCGGGACTAGAGGCCCCCCTCTAATTCCGGTTCAGTTACGAACCGGGACAAAAGAGCTCCTCACGTGGCCGCTGCCTGAACGCGTGGTCGAGAACCTTTTGTCCCGGTTCGTAATACGACCCGGGACAAAAGAGCTCCCCACGTGGTAGCCTCTGCCTTTTTTGTATTCCCGCCTTATTGAATATTTAAAACTATGATCAATCTTGCAAAATATATGGTTAATTAATTACAAATCAGAAAAATACATATAGCATATCAAAATGTTCATAAAAGAAATATCTATCTAATAAAAATATACTTTATTCTCTATGAGAATTTGATCATTTAATTAATTACATGGAGATCACAACCGGGACTAGAACCCGTCTATTCGATTACATGGAGATCATAACCGGGACTAGAGCCCGTCTATTCGATTACATGGAGATCATAACCGGGACTAGAGCCCGTCTATTCGATTACATGGAGATCATAACCGGGACTAGAGCCCGTCTATTCGGTGCAATTGTATTTTCCCTTTGGGTTTATGACATGGTCCATAAAAAATCCCGCAATTTCTCTTGAATTGGTAGAAAGCGCTCCTTTAGTTGCAGCTCCCTCCGCCTTCTACCCAACTATAAAAGAAGGAGATCAATATGAATATCAATCATCATAACAAAAATTATGAATGACACTCAACACAATTGATGGTAATAAAATAGAATTGTGAATATATTTGTTCACGTACTTCTAAAGATGTCGTTGCGTTCCGCTCACTGACCTCCCGGCGAATCCACTCACAAACGAAGTATCCACACAAATTGGTCCCCGGTGGCTGCCTCTAGCAGTACTTTACGAGAATAGAATTCAATCAAATAATAAAGAGATGCGCGAACCTAGCTAACTCGTACTACTTACCTTGTCATGACGAAAACTAAGCTCCTCTTTAAAATCACCATGTGTCCTCTTCTTCCTACTAGGGTCATCTCGCCTGATCTTATACCGCAATGCACCGCATACCGGGCATGTATTCAAATTCTCGTACTCCTCACCGCGGTAGAGGATGCAGTAAGTGATGCATGCATGTATCTTCTGCATATCTAATCCTAGATGGCAGACCACCTTCTTTGCTTCGTACATACTAGAGGGCAATTCGTTATCCCTTGAAAGTATCTTCTTTATTATTTTCAGCAAATTTTCAAATCACTTGTCAGAAGTACCATTCTCTGCCTTCCATTGCAGCAATTCCAGTGTGGTACCCAGCTTTTTCTGGCCATCTTCGCAATTTGGGTACAACAATTTTGTGTGATCAGCTAACATGCTTTCCAACTTCAAACTCTCGTTTTCACTTCCGCAGTTTATCTATGCATCACGAATGGCCCGACGAATATCATCATCGGGCTCATCAACAATGGGCTCTTCTTCAGTTTCGTCTTCCGCCATTGTAGTACCACCGTGTTCACTGAACATATGATAGTTGTCATTATCCTCTTCTTCTTCATTGTCTTCCATTATAGCCCCTCTTTCTCCGTGCTTGGTCCAACAATTATAGCCGAACATGAAACCGGACTGAATCAGGTGAATGTGAAGGGTTTTTTAGGAAGAGTAATCCTTCTCATTCCGACAGACACGGCATGGACAACACATAAAACCATTCCGCGTGTTTGCCTCAGCCACATTGAGAAAAGAACGCACGATTGAATGTACTCGTTAGAGCGTTGATAACCCCCAAGAGCAGGGGATCACTGTAGCACCTCTCAATGTGGAAGTAAGGTATCAATTCGCAGAAGCAAGAAGGAAAAGTTATCTATTCCCTACAACTAAAGTGTCACAAGTTTTAGTTGATTATGCACTACACAAGTTTAAAGAACAAGGTGGTTGATTTAATGGATGAAGTTTAACGTAACAAATAGGAATGTGAAAGTGTCCCAATCCTATTCAATGCAAGAGGACAAGACAAAGGTTTTCTCTTATAGGAACAATGGACATGGGTTCATGGGTTCACTTAATCCTCTCTCTCATCTATGGTGATTATCATGTTATAGATAAAGTACACACAATTGTCATGTTTTAATGGTAGCTTTTATGACTGCTATATGTCCTAAAACACATAGTTGAAAGAAATACTCATTTGTGTTGCTACGTCACCCTCGTAAGGCTAGCGTGGTTGTTGTCACTCCCACATCATACTCTCCCTTTTTACCCCCAGATAAAGGATGTTGGGTTGTATTTCGCATGTCACTCAATACATATGCCGTCACATCGGCCATCCCATACCTACATACATCATACTTCATAATGGACAATATTCTAAACACTAGTGCAATGATTCATAATTCGTGTGCATGACCACATCTCTCTCATCTATTCACACTTGGTGGTGTCAATCACCTCATGACAAGGATAAACAAGACATTATACATAAATCAAACCATCACATGCATCATAGAATATCTCCAAAGTATGACAAATCATAAAAGTTCCAACACAACAGTAAATGCATAACAAATCATCTCATACCACAATATCCACCATAGGAATTACATAGATGACCGTAATCATGTTCAGCAGCTCATACGGTACTAATTAGTGAACCTCAAAGAGTGGACAGATACATAAGTTACCACCACAAACCCAAGTCCAGGGGGTGGACTACTCCCCCTTCATCATGGAGACGGTGGAGACGTCGTTGGAGAAGATGGAGACCACCCCGGCAGCGCCCCGCCGGAGTTTTCCCCCTCCAATCTGCAGCTCCAGGTCCCTGTTTCGTGGTTTCTGTGTTTCGGTGGCGCTGCTTCCAGAGAACGTCGGGGGGGGGGGCTATTTTTATAGGCGTTTTTAGGTCAAGACTATGTCGGTGGAGCAAAGATCAACGGCCACGGAGCTCCGAGTGGGAAAAGAGGTGGGCCCACGCGGCCAGTTACAGGAGGCCGCGTGGGACCCTCTATCTTCCAGCCTGTTGGGCTTCTGGTCTTCAATTTGAGCCCATCGCGTTCGTCTCGAAAATTCTGAACCGTGCTCTTTGGCCTTGCCCTTTTTGGAGTCCCGAATCTCCCAGAAAGTCTGAAACACTAAAAAAGACATTTTCTGGAAAACAGGGTTAATTCCAAATAAATGGGAAAACTATGAAATATTCCCAAAATCATTATAAAACATTGATATAACCCTTATATGATGCAAATATGATTGTAATTGAAGTAAAATAATGCAAAGTTCATGTATGCATTTTACATGCATCAAGCGTCGGTTAGCGTACATCCATGGATGGATCATCTGCATTATATAAGTATATCAAACGCAATCACGATGCTAAATTAGTCCAGGGTTTAGTTGCTAACCTCTTGGAACACTTCAATAGAAGGGGCGCCGCCAAATCTTGACAAATCGTGGAGAAAATGGGGATAATCTCGAGCTCGGTGGTGAAGAACAGAGGAGAAGGAAGCTGGCTAGCTTGGGCATTTCATCGAACACCTCTTGTGCATAGGAAGAAACAACAAACTAGCACACACCTCTCACCTTGTAGGATGAAAAAAAACAGAGGAGAGGGGGTGAGCAGGGGCGATTATATAGGAAAACAGAGGACCTCTAGTCCCGGTTCGTTATACCAACCGGGACTAGAAGTTCTCGCACGTGGCCCTACCGGGCGAGACCCCTCTAGTCCTGGTTCGTATTACGAACCGGGACTAGAGGTCCCGTTCGAACCGGAACTAGTCCTGTGCGGCCTCATAGCCGTTGAACCGGGACTAGTCCCCCTCTCTAGTCCCGGTTCAAAATCCATCCGGGACTAGAGCCTAATTTGGCTCTGGACCAAAGGCCTTGTTTCTACTAGTGGCGGCAGATCCATCCATCGTAGCACCCCAAGCCTCTGCAGCCGTGCTGGCGCAAATAACGCGCGCCAGCCACGGCCAGACAGGAAGATCCAAAGCTGGCCGACGAAGGGGCTATTGAAGAACATGTGCGGCAAGGTTTCTATATTGTGGACGCTTGAAGCCAAATGTGGAGGTGCACAAAGTAGATGAACTCCTTCGGCTAGGGGGTGGTGGCTGGGATGTGGACAAGCTCAAAGCTGTGTTTTTTGAGGGTGATGTCGCTGACATACTGAAGATTACCGTGGGCAGGGCTGGAACTGAAGACTATCAAGCTTGGAACTACACCAAAAACAGAATCTTCAGCGTAAAATCAGCTTACCATCTCAAGATGCAACTGAATAGACAGAAGCACTCCACCTCGGGCTCCTCTACTTCCCTCGATGATCACCAAGGATGGCTGGCACTCTGGGCGGCGGCGGTCCCGGGGAAGACTAAGATCCATGTTTGGCGCATGGTGAAAAATGGCCTGACTATTGGTGAGGAGCTGCAACGACGTAAAATCAAGGAGGGGGTCCGGTGCATTGCATGCAATCGAGGGGAGTCTATGCTCCATCGATTCTGGAGGTGCCCACACTCGGTGGCGGCCTGGGAGTGCATCAGAGACCTCACCGGTTTGGAGCTATTGGCACCTGACGCCACGGTGCATAGACCGAAGGAGCTAGAGGGATGGCTGTTGGATTGGATGGGGAAGCTAGAAGAAAAGGAATTGGCTGTGGGAATGATGATGTTATATCAAAGGTGGCTCGCTAGAAATGATGCACGAGATGACGGAAAGATAGAAGACCCAAGGTTCATTGCCCGGCGTTCTCTCCACCTGGTGGAGGAGTGGACTGGACTAAAGGCCGACAATGGCGTCCCCCAACCTAAGGTCACGGAGCACTGGCTCCCACCTGATGAGGGATGGCTAAAAGTGAATGCGGATGGTGCGTTTTCTGTGGAATCGGAGCAAGGAGGGTGTGGTGCTGTACTACGAAACCACCTCGGTGTTTTCCTCGCCGGAGAATGCTGTTTTTTATCCTCGGTTGCTGGCCCAGAGAGAGCGGAACTATTGGCGTGCAAGATGGCTGTCGAGCTGGCCGGAAGAATGCGAGCGACGAAGATCATCCTGGAGACGGACTGCCTCAGTGCGGTGGCGAATCTGAATGGCGGTGAGATGGACCGATCGAGTCATGGGCCGCTGGTGGAAGAAATAAAACTGCTGTTGCAGGGTTTTGTTGAAGCTTCGGTTTGGCACACTAGGCGAACGGCAAATGGTGTTGCGCATCTGCTAGCGCATGATGGTCATCGCAACAGTGTGAGGAATGCCTGGGTGGGCTCTCCGCCAGGGTACATCGTGAACAATCTAGCATCGGAGTATGTTTTTCATTAGTGTAAGCGTGTAAAATCTCAAAAAAAAAAAATATTGTGGACGCAAAAGGGACATAAGCACGAGTTCAGCCACCCCCAACAATGGAGCATGTCGGTGCACACGCACCAGAGGCGATTTTTGTGAAGAAACCATGCGAAGATCTCAAATAAACATCTGCATGGTTTCGCTTCCGCCCGCTATGCAGGTCTCACACTTGGTAAGAACTCATTCAGTACTATCAAACCCACGTCAGAGTAGCTATGTGGTCAGCATCTTCAGATAGCTATGTGCATATACAATGGAAGAACTTGCGAGTCACTTGGTTCCATCTTCTGCTAAAAATTCTGATGCATCTCGTTCCTATATACATCAAGCCATGCATGATAGCTTATCCATGCAGTTCCAACATCATGGATCATCTTGCTCCTCCTAGCGCTAACCAATTAATTTCCCCCGGTGCATATTCTTTCGACAAGGCGAGCTATTTCTCCCTGTTTCCCTCAAAAGGTTTTCACATATAAATGCCATTATATATTCATGACCTGTGCATGTACGGAATAGCTGCGTCTTCACAAATTCACCTAGTACTAGCTAGGTAGCGAGCAATCATGGTATTAGTGAGGAGAAGATAAGGTAGCTATTACACTATACACCGCACCATTCAGTTGTATGCGTCGTCGTTCATGTTACACAGCCGAAATCAAGGAGGTTTAGATTTGATTAGTTTATTTCCATAATTGTAATCTCTTTACTTGACTACCAAGTCATCTCCTTGTACTATATAATCCCATCACGGGATCCATATCAATCTAAGTGCAACAATTGCAATTGCCTTCATGGTATCAGATTAGGTTTTTGATCCTCTCTCCGATGGCGCCGCCTAGCGCCGCCGAAATCGCCGCCGAGGCTGCCGCCAAGGCAGCCCTATGGGCGCTCGCGGCCGCGCTCCCAAGCATCCGCGCCGCCGTTCCGGTCACCCTTGAGCTCTCCACCTCCAACTTCCTCCAATGGCGAGGCATGTTCTCCGACGTCGTCGAGAAGTATGCCCTAGAAGACCATCTCGACGAGAAGGAGTACCCCACCGATCCCACGCCACAGTGGAATAGGAACGACGCCATCGTCCGATCGTGACTCAACAACACCGTCATGCCCGACCTTCTCGCCATGGTCGTCGACACCACCGCACCACTTCCTGCTCACGCCCTGTGGACGCGTCTCTCCAACATCTACCACGACAACGCCGAGACTCGTTCCTCCTACCTCGAGCAAGAGTTCCACGGTCTCCAACAGGGGTCCATGACCATGGCTGATTACTGTCGCAAGCGGAAGCTTCTCGCCGACGAGCTCAACGCCTTGGGCATAACCATCACCGACAAGCGCCTCGTGCAGAACACTCTTCGCGGCCTCGGATCTGGGCTTGCCTACATGCGCACGCCCTCTCCACCACCACGTCATCTTCAACTTTGTGGCATCGTCGCCTAGGACATCTCAGTAGTCAAGCTTTGTCGCACCTAGCAAGTGTTTTTTCATTTCCTTGTAATAAAAATTCTACCGATAATCAATTGTGTCATGCTTGTCAATTAGGAAAACATGTTCGTCTACCTTTTGATACATCTACTACTCAAACTATGCGTCCTTTTCAGCTTATCCACTGTGATTTATGGACTTCACCTCTTGCTAGTGTGTCTGGTTACAAATATTACTTAGTTGTCCTAGATGATTTCACCCATTACCTTTGGACTTTTCCCTTGCGTGCAAAATCTGACAATTTCTCTACACTTAAACACTTCTTTGCCTACGTCTCTACCCAATTTAACACAACTATCCAATCTGTCCAATGTGACAATGGTCGCGAATTTGACAATAAAACTGCTCACCTGTTTCTCATTTCCCTCGGCGCCACCCTTCGACTGTCTTGCCCATACACCTCTTCCCAAAATGGTAAAGCCGAACGTGTCATTCGCTCCACTAATAACATGGTGTGTTCCCTTCTTTTTCAAGCTAGCATGCCATCAACCTACTGGGTTGAAGCTCTTCACACTGCCACGTTCCTGTTCAACCTTCACCCTACCAAAACCCTCCAACACCGTACTCCTTATGAAGCTCTCCGTGGCCTCCCTCTACCTCTTGCGCACCTACGGGTTTTCGGTTGCCTTTGCTATCCTAACCTATCCGCTACAGCACAACACAAACTAGCTCCTCGCACAACCGCGTGTGTTTTTCTCGGATACCCCTCTAACCATCGCGGCTATCGTTGCCTTGACCTCGCGACACATAAAATCATAATCTCTCGCCATGTCGTCTTTGACGAAAACACCTTCCCTTTCGCCCACCAATCCACTACACCCCCTACAGCCACCGATCTCTCCTTTCTTGATGATCATGCTATCATTCTGCCCTCCCAAACTACCCCACTTGCACCAATCCCGCAACCACCTATTCCACCCGAGCCAAACAACCCACCGACACCCGAACCCCATTCTCCTCCTCTCACACCTCAACCCACTCCTCCAGATTCGCCAGTGGCCTTGGCCCCCGTCGGCCCTCCCCTCGCCGACAACAATCACTCCATGCTTACTCGTGGAAAACGTGGCATGACTAAACCTATTGACCGTCTTAATCTTCTGGCTGATGTTCTTAGTCCGCTCCCAAAGAGCTACCGGGGCGCTCTCAAGGACCCCAATTGGCACTCCGCAATGATGGACGAATTCAGTGCACTGCAGACTAACCGGACATGGGATCTTGTTCCTCGTCCGCCTGGCGCTAATGTCGTAACTGGCAAGTGGATTTTTCGGCACAAGCTTAAGCCGGATGGGTCTTTGGATCGCTACAAAGCCCGTTGGGTCCTCCGTGGCTTCACCCAGCGTGCAGGCGTTGATTATGGAGAAACTTTCAGCCCGGTTGTCAAACCGGCCACCGTTCGCACTGTCCTCTCACTTGCCGTCGCGCAAGATTGGCCGGTTCATCAGCTCGACATCAACAATGCTTTTCTACATGGTACTCTTGCCGAGACGGTCTACTGCGCACAGCCATCGGGGTTTGTCGATGTCTCCCAGCCCGACCATGTTTGCCGGCTCAATAAGTCTCTCTATGGGCTTAAACAGGCACCACGTGCCTGGTACAGCCGTTTTGCCGACCACATGCTGCGCCTTGGTTTTGTCAGCTCCCGCGCGGATCCCTCGCTCTTCATCTACAACAGCAACACAGAGATTGTTTACCTGCTATTGTACATCGATGATATAGTCCTAACAGCCTCCTCTGCACAGCTTCTTCGGCGAACCATCACGGCTCTCGAGCGTGAGTTCTCCCTCAAGGACCTTGGTACATTGGACTATTTCCTCGGAGTCGCTGTTACACGGTCCTCGGCTGGCATGTTCCTCTCTCAGCGGCAGTACATCATTGAGATCCTTGATCGCGCAGGAATGAGTGAGTGCAACCCATGCTCCACTCCCGTAGATACACAGTCCAAGCTCTCAGCTGCTGGCGCCACCGTCGCTGATCCGTCTGCCTATCGGAGCCTGGTTGGTGCTCTCCAATACTTGTCTTTCACAAGACCAGACATCGCATATGCAGTGCAACAGGTCTGCTTGTACATGCATGACCCACGGGAACCGCATCTCAATGCGGTCAAGCGGATTCTCCGGTACCTTCGCGGCACCATCGACCATGGACTTCAGCTATATCGCTCGTCGCCGGCATCACTCACTGCATACACGGATGCTTACTGGGCTGGTTGCCCTGATACTCGCAAGTCCACCTCTGGTTATGGCGTGTTTCTTGGTGACAATTTGGTTTCCTGGTCTTATAAACGTCAGCACACTGTCTCCCGCTCGAGTGCGGAAGCTGAATACAGGGGTGTTGCCAATGTTGTTGCTGAAGCATGCTGGTTACGCCAGCTCCTATCCGAACTCCATCGACCTCTTCAGAGAGCTACGGTGGTCTACTGCGACAACATATCTGATGTCTACCTTTCGACCAATCCAGTCCAACATCAACGCACTAAGCATGTGGAGATTGACCTACACTTTGTTCGTGAGCGGGTTGCTTTTGGAGATGTCTGTGTTCTGCATGTTCCGACATCTTCCCAGTATGCTGATATCTTCACCAAGAGATTGTCTTCCACTGTGTTTACCGAGTTTCGCTCCAGCCTGAACGTCCGCGTTACTCCCGCTCCGACTGCGCGGGGGGGGTGTTAGACGTGTACGTGTAGGACACGTCTACACAGCCGAAATCAAGGAGGTTTAGATTTGATTAGTTTATTTCCATAATTGTAATCTCTTTACTTGACTACCAAGTCATCTCCTTGTACTATATAATCCCATCACGGGATCCATATCAATCTAAGTACAACAATTGCAATTGCCTTCAGTTCAAAATCGTAAAGACAGACACATGCATAGCTTCACATATTCTGGTCTTCTTCAAACTAGTCCAAGTCACGTACACAAGTTACTTCCGTCAGATGATCTAAACATCGCACGTTGGGCGCATAGTCTTCGGCGTGACCCTGCGCCCGCCTGATCAGCTGGTGAACCGGACGCATAGGGTGGGATGAGTGGATGACATGGAAGAAGCTCAGTGCCCTGTCGGTCAGGGCGCTAAGCATCACTCCATAGCAATGCCTCTATATATAAAAGTAGGTCCGATTCGCCTCACGTCGCGCCTCCACGTCATCGGATAGACGCCTGCCGTCCGATCGAGCAAATGGGCGGCCTAGATGTGCGCGGGGGTCTAGCTGCTACAGTATTACTGTAGCAGCGGGATTTCTTCCAATCGGAACGCGACACGTCGCCCCGCACGGTCTTTGGCGCAACAGTTTTGCAGAAAACGGCCCGCAAAGGACTGAAATGAAATTTGTGCAAAGTCCAGGGATCTTCCTGAAAAACCGTCGGCAGAACTCGCTTTTCCTCCCTTCTCTCACCTCGCGCGGTCCGGACCTCCCCGCCGCCGCCGACGCACGGCGCTGCGGCTTCGCACCTCCCCTCTCGAATTCAACGATACCACGAACTTCGCCGCCGTCCTCTCTCCGTCTCCGTCGAGTTTGAGCTGCCGGAACGCCACGCATGCGACGGAATCATCCACGACGCGCCCGCCGTCCGCCGCCGCGGGAACGCTCGCCGCCGGCGACTCCGTCCACCAAACGGTCCACCTCACCGCCCGTACGGCTTCCCTGCATCTCCTCTCGCAGATCGTCGCGCTCTGAGGCGCTCTGAGACCGGCGCTCCTCTCTCTTCTTCTCCACCAACTAACGCGAGCCGGGACGACTGCAATCGAGCGGATCGACCGCTTCTTCCCCGCCTCCGGCCGCTGCCGGACGAGCTCGCTCCTGTCACCCCCGACTTCCTCCGGCCTCCCCGGCCCCCTTATCGTCTTGGTAGGACCTTCCCTCCATGCCCCTAGCGCCCTGGTTCTCCGCCCCTCCGTGCAACGCCGTCCGCCGCCACCGGACGCGCATGTATGAGACGCGGTTGCACATCCTTATTTCAGTTCATCCTTGATTCATCTGATCTCCTCGCCTCAATCCCCTTCCATATACCCATCAATCCCTTGCCCGACAGAGAATCCTTTTCTGATCTTAGTCAACGTTGTCTATGCCGCCGCTGCCGGCATCTTCCCGCGCGATGATCCTTTCAGATCATGGTCAGCGATGAGCGTGCCAACGGCGTCCTCTCGACCTTGCCAAATTTTGCCATTGGATTCAGTTGTGCGTCCTCCGCATGTCGTCTCTGTTGTGGCTGCTGAAATAGGCCAGTGCGGCCACATCCCATGCCTTAATTTTTCTTCTAATTGTTTCTCATCTCTCGATTTTTGCACCGTTCACTAATGTCTTCTATGTTCTCCAGCTTTTACAGTCAGAATTAATCGCACCAATACGGAGCAAATATGGGTTAATTTTTTGGGGAATGAAGGAGACTGTAGAGTGGCTGCCTGAGACGTCGCTCATGTTGTCATTATTGTCTTGGGCTGCAGAGGAGAACCAGCTGGGGTGTTCTGCATCGCCTAAGTGGCACCCTGCAATAAGCTTCCGTTGAGTACATCTAGATCAATCACTAAGGAGACAGTTCATACTGATTCTCAACAGGAAGATTTACAAACACATGTTTTTCCATATGACTATATTAGCCAACAGAATTAGTGTATGATTCTTATGGAGCTGATTTGGATGATGTACGTTTTTACTCCCAGATATACACTAACTCTCAGATCATCTGCATGGTATGTATCTCCAGGATTTAACAAAAGGTATGTTGAAATTTAAATTGTACAGAGCTTGCAAGATTTCTCAAAATCATATGTAACAGAGCGTGTAATCTTTTCTTGGTAGATCTACCAGAATATTTTTATCTGTCGCCAATGCAAAGTTAATTTAATAAGTATATTCCATACTTGCGTCATACAGGTTTCTATTTAGATGTTGAAAAGGGATCCACGTCTATGTCATCTTAATATTAGATGTTTGAATAAAGCTTTCTTACCAATGTAGCATGGAATCCATAATTCTTAGGTTCGTTTGTGATAATTCCTTGGCCATTCCACTGTTTAGATTTAAGAGCAACAACTTCTACAACATATGATAACTTATTTTCAGCTATGATACCAGAGTGCCCTTTAGTGTTCTTTATATTCAAAGCAGTGTGTCATGTCACTGATAATGGTCCATATATTGTTAGCTAAATCGTTTTTCACCAAATACTGGATTTATGTGTTCCATTGCGCTGAGCAGATGCATCACAGTATATATTCTTAATCAAACAGTAAGTACTCTGGACTATGAACTGTTTGAAAATTATGTGGACAAACATAAGCAATAACATAATGATTTTAATTTTTACCTTGCATTTAAATAATTTTACCAACCTCCATTTTCAGTATGGTCGTATTATTCATGACACTGGAACCGCTTCTGCTATTGCAGGTTCGACTTTAACCTCAGCCTCTATAGGCGTAGTTTCCTTGCTCTCTGAATACTCTTCCTGATGCAACAAACTTAGATTTTTTTAATTGCCAAACCTATGCACTGCAGCATGGGATTTCACATGGTATATCTTTATCCTATATGCGATTTTAGGTGAGAATAGCTATGCGGAACTCTGAATTTTCGAATCACTGCAACTTTTGTTGGTAATCAACCTTTCCTCAGGAAATGTATTCTAACATTCAGTTTGCAGAATATCTATGTTCTTTTGTGACAGGATGGTACACATGATCTGTGGAAATCGTAGTTGATCAAGGTAATGGCTGCACTTCACCTGCTTCGCAAGTCCTCTTGACTAAAATTAAATGACAAGCAGTATATCTATCAAAGATTCATGGCTCTTATTTGCCTCCTCCAATTATTCAACCCCGCCAAAAAAGCAGTTCGATGGGTAGATGATAGTTTGAATGTTCCATGTTGAATATTATAGTTATCCTGCACAAAATCACAGGTCATTATATGATCATTGTAAAAGTTGCTGCAGATTTATGCAACGATAGAAGCCCCTCTTTTAGTAGAAAATATAATGATCACTAATTAACCATTGGATCTGCGTCTTGGCTATCTTTAGCCGCTAGATGTAGTAATGCCTTATGGCTTGGTTAGATAGAGCTCTAGATCAAGAAAAGAGCGAACTCTCCTGTAGGCTGCCAAATATATTTCCTCCTAAATCTCACTCCATGTTATCCTCAACTTCTGTGCTCCATTGATGACGCAGATCAATCTAAAAAGAAGCAACAGTCCGATCCAGTTTCTCATAATTCCAGTTCATGTGCAATGTTTCTCTCTATTTGGTTTCTGAATCTGGAACACATTGCAATCTAACTTCTTTTATATTTATCAACTCCCATGATGATTGATGGAGCAGACGAGCATATGTAGCTTTGGCAGTTTGAAAGAGATACAGGGAACAACATCAGAAATTTCATGCATAGATCCTCTTGCCTCCTTATACCAGCTCAGTATTAAACACTACAACAAGGAGTGGTTGTATAAAGAATCACGGAAAGGTGTCTACCAGCTGGCGGCGAGTGGCGAGGAGGAAATGAAGAATCACCAGGTATTGAGCAAGATGCAAAGTAGCCAGTGTAAGCATCAGTGACGCTAACGGTATAGTATCTCTGTTTTTCTTAATGTTGTACGCTGAAACTTTTGTTGGTAATCAATCGTTCATGAGGAAATTGCTCCAGTTTGCTAAAGTGTATAACGTTCGTTGGCATTTACATTCTTAGGAGTACAATACATGCTTTGTATAATTTTGTAGGCTCTCCCCGCGGTTTCCTTGGCAAGGGATCCTTAGTGATGCTCCCCTTATTGATCTTAATAATATTTGAGAATTCATGGACAACAAACATGTGAAGCAAGGCATTTTTCAAGTCTACTCGATTTTGTTTCTATGTTTCGCTCCTCCTTTGTACCAATTTAAGAATTTAATTTGTGCCCCAACAGTACATCTGACATGGTGAGTTGTATGAATGGTTCATATGTACTTTATAATTTTCATACGTAATAACATCGGTACAACTGCACAGGCGCGACGTGTCGTCGCGCTAAGTTGCCTAGTATTTATGATGTCGCGACGGTTTGCTAAGGATATCAATCAGGGTCGTGCTGGCACAATCTGGTCCCTTTCTCGAACTCTTAAAGGGGGCCTTAAAATTGTACTAACAAACAATTATTATGTATATGCCATAATATATTACATAACAATTGCATAGATCAAGAATCACAGTTACAGCATGTTTATTTGAACAATATCATTATTTTAGTGTTATTCAGACAAGTGTAGGTTGATGTTTTCCTACTATGAATCAGATCTTGATTCTTAAAACACCAGAAAAGAAAACATGAATATTTTTCTTAAAGATATGCGACATCAACAATGAATTTAAATCCTACATATACAAAAGACGAAGGTTTCACCGTCCGATGGAGGTGTCCAAGCGGCACGTACAGTAGAACGCTACAGTACCGCGCACATCTACATACCGCGCATGTACAGTGCGGCGTGCGTCCACATTACCGCGCGCCTCGCGCCGTCCGATCCAGATCCGACGGCCCTCCTTTTCATGATAACATATACATGAAATATATGCGCGTCGACGAGTAGGTTCCATTCCCGTGATCGGTTTCGAGTTTGGTCGACTCTATCTACTTAATTTTGGATCCAAATTCACAAAAAAAATTGACGAATTTTGTTAAATTCGTCGCACTCGGTCATCCGTTTGAATTTTCCTTTCACGAGTAGATGGATATCACCCTTCCAAACAAGTTTCATATTTTAACCTTTTTATTTTGACGGACATAGACATATTTCTCTCTAATCTTCAAATTCGTTGTATTTTAGGCTGTGCAAACTTTTTATTTTGACGGACATAGACATATTTCTCTCTAATCTTCAAATTCGTTGTATTTTAGGCTGTGAAAAAAAACAAAATCTGACAGATTTCAAAAATTTGAATCCGGATATTTGTATCCATACTATACTACTATATATAAAGGATAGACAGATTCGCGGCCTCTCAGGCCATCAGCTACGGTTCATCCGCGCAATGGTTTCTGGCCGTCCGATCGTCAATCGACGGGCCACATCTACCCCCACCCGCGATGAACAGTACGGGTGAACAGTGTGCCGCGATGAACAGTGTGTCGCGATGAACAGTACCGGTGAAATGAACGTTCCGGTCGATGACCAGTTCCGATTAAGGATGGCAATGGGTAGGGTATGGGGCGGGTAGACCAATACCATATCCATACCCGTGTAGTCAATGGGTACAAAATTCTACCCATACCCGTACCCGCGGGTACAAAACTTTACCCGCACCCATACCCGATGGATACCCATACCCAATGGGTAAATCAAATAGTACAAGTTACTCATAATTTTACATTCATCGATAATTTTTTTGATAAAAGAAAAACATTCATCTCAACTCAATAACATATATTTAAGTACGTGACAATTATGTCAACTCAAATTGATAATTGATGACAACTTCACATAGGTCCACAAATTCACGAGAATAAATGTTAGACCTCCACGAGTAAGTATATAAACGGGCAGGATATGGTTATACCCACGGGTACGAGGTTATACCCGTGCCCTACCCGCGACTTAAACAAGTAGGGTACCCATGGGTATAAAATTGTACTCATACCCATGCGGGTACGGTACCCGCGGGTACCCGTATCTATGGGTAAAATTGTCATCCTTAGTTCCGATCGATGAACAGGGTGACGAGATGAACAGTGTGCCGCGATGAACAGTCAGTAGATGATCAGGGTGACGAAATGAACAGTGTGCCGCGATGAACAGTAATATCGTAGAAATTTAGATTAATTTCAAAAAATCCATAACTAATTCATTCTACATGGGAAAAATATGTTCAACATATCAAAATGTTTTAAAAAATAAATCCTATTTATTTATCTCGAATTCATGAATGTTCGAAAAAAATAATCATGGTTATTTGGAATAACAAAATTAACTAACTCTTAACCATATTTAAAATGTCAAATCTTTCCCCTAATTCACAATGTGGTTAATTTTTTGGGTATACAATGTGGTTCATTTTTTGGAGAATTGCAAATGAACATTGCCGGCGAATATTTATACTGTGATGAACAGTACCAACGAATAATAATAGTAATACTGCAGAAATTTTAGATTAATTTCCAAAAAAATTAATAACTAATTCATTGTCCATGGGAAAAATATGTTCAAAATGGTTAACATTTAGAAATAACCAGAGTAAATTTTCTCCGATTATGCTGTCAAATAAGAAAATTATTGCCAAAATAGAACTATATTTGACCATTCCAATTTATCTAACATATTTAAAGTTTTCTTAACTTAAATCTCTCTAAAATTTCCAGAAAATTCAAATTTTTACAACTCACACATTTCCATGCACCCTAAAACAACTATAATTTCTGCTTAATTAAAATAACTGGAATATCAAATATAAGAAAATGTGACAATGACACCTCACCTACATTTAGCCCCATCTTTGTATATGTTTTCTTTCGTTTTTGCCTTTCATTTTGTTCTGCAATAAAACAACATTGGAAAAACATTCAAGAAGAAGAAAAATGATTGCAACACATTTTAGCTTACAAAACAATTATAGTTCCCCTAAAACAATATTCGAATAATAATTCACATTTTAGAATAATAATTTAAAAAGAAGAAAAATAATTGCAAGCCGTTTTTTTTCTACAACTAATTTTACAACATAAACTTTTCGAAAATTACGAATCTAAACATTTTTACAACACAAACTTTTTAAAAATTACAAAAAAAATTCACATTTGAACAATCTCTAGAATCCAACCATTTTTATAACATAAACTTTTCCCAATTACAGTTATTTCCAAACTTACACAATTTTAAAACGCCGCCAATTTTTACCTATTTTCCAAACGTATTTTTCAAATTGTATTTCCCACCTTTTAATAAAAATTGTTACACTTTTAGAATAGCATAAAAATATGAAGCTCCTCACATTTTTAGTTTTAATTGCATAATTTTTTTTACCCAAAGGACAATTAGGGAAAGTTTTAAAATTTTAGACAAAATCCTACTTATTTAAACATGATATTCACGTCAAATACAAAATTTCAACGTACAAACTATTTTTAACAATAAACTTTATTTGCATTATACCAATTTCCAAGCTTGCACAATTTTTAAATGTGAACATTCCCAAATTTGAATTTTACCACAGGAGCATGGCACATACATTTTAATAATTCAAAAAAAATGCCTCCCAGATCTACCCAATTTATAAATGTAAAAAAAAAACAAATCTGAATAACTCCCCAATTTGATTAAATTTCGAAAACTCCAAAAAATTTACCCTAAACTTTCTTCGTATTTCAAAAAAATTCAAATCTTCACAACTATTAAATACCAACATTTCCAAATTTAAATTTCACCAAACACGCGCGGCATTTGCCGCACTAATATCCCTAGTCTATCTCAATATTTGGGAATACACTAGTACACGCCTTATCATACGTGTCAATGTCTAAAGGATGGGCAGGGCAAGACACTTGTCTATACTTTTGTATGCTCTGATCGTCGGACTCATTCCTGCCATGTCCATGATTTCAAAAGCAGGTTTTTTTTTTTGAGCGAATTTCAAAAGCAGGTTGATGTTTCCTTCCATGGAAGTAAGTTTCTCCTAAATAATATCTTGGGTAATTATTGTACCAGGGCGGTACATTGTTAGTTATCGTTGATATGGCTTTGCAGTTTGCACTACCGTTGTTTTGTAATCACCGTGTCCGAAACGTGACAGGCCCAATGCTTTGAAATTATTATTTTTCTTTTTGAAAGATCAAGCAATATATAGCTGGCTTTCGTTAATTAGCAGATAGAGATAATTACAGGGTGCAGCCTATATGGTGAAACAAAAAATGATGGAGAAAAAAAAAACATAAAGGCCGTGGTAAACTCAAGAGGATCCCACATCATTTTTTTTAGCATCCAAGATCAGCTTTCTAAGCGCTTTGGCACGACAAAGGCCCAAGCTTGTGGTTCATCTTTGATCCAGCAAGACAATTGGCTGGGAGACGAACGCTTGTCGCGGCGCCAGAGCGACCAGAAGAGCGAGCTCAGGCCTTGCGATGATCAGCGCACTAGTAGAAACAAAACCTCTAGTCCCGGATCGTAAGGACCTCTAGTCCCGGCTTGGCACCTGGGACAACAGAATCGGGACTAGAGGCCCCCCTCTAATTCCGGTTCAGTTACGAACCGGGACAAAAGAGCTCCTCACGTGGCCGCTGCCTGAACGCGTGGTCGAGAACCTTTTGTCCCGGTTCGTAATACGACCCGGGACAAAAGAGCTCCCCACGTGGTAGCCTCTGCCTTTTTTGTATTCCCGCCTTATTGAATATTTAAAACTATGATCAATCTTGCAAAATATATGGTTAATTAATTACAAATCAGAAAAATACATATAGCATATCAAAATGTTCATAAAAGAAATATCTATCTAATAAAAATATACTTTATTCTCTATGAGAATTTGATCATTTAATTAATTACATGGAGATCACAACCGGGACTAGAACCCGTCTATTCGATTACATGGAGATCATAACCGGGACTAGAGCCCGTCTATTCGATTACATGGAGATCATAACCGGGACTAGAGCCCGTCTATTCGATTACATGGAGATCATAACCGGGACTAGAGCCCGTCTATTCGGTGCAATTGTATTTTCCCTTTGGGTTTATGACATGGTCCATAAAAAATCCCGCAATTTCTCTTGAATTGGTAGAAAGCGCTCCTTTAGTTGCAGCTCCCTCCGCCTTCTACCCAACTATAAAAGAAGGAGATCAATATGAATATCAATCATCATAACAAAAATTATGAATGACACTCAACACAATTGATGGTAATAAAATAGAATTGTGAATATATTTGTTCACGTACTTCTAAAGATGTCGTTGCGTTCCGCTCACTGACCTCCCGGCGAATCCACTCACAAACGAAGTATCCACACAAATTGGTCCCCGGTGGCTGCCTCTAGCAGTACTTTACGAGAATAGAATTCAATCAAATAATAAAGAGATGCGCGAACCTAGCTAACTCGTACTACTTACCTTGTCATGACGAAAACTAAGCTCCTCTTTAAAATCACCATGTGTCCTCTTCTTCCTACTAGGGTCATCTCGCCTGATCTTATACCGCAATGCACCGCATACCGGGCATGTATTCAAATTCTCGTACTCCTCACCGCGGTAGAGGATGCAGTAAGTGATGCATGCATGTATCTTCTGCATATCTAATCCTAGATGGCAGACCACCTTCTTTGCTTCGTACATACTAGAGGGCAATTCGTTATCCCTTGAAAGTATCTTCTTTATTATTTTCAGCAAATTTTCAAATCACTTGTCAGAAGTACCATTCTCTGCCTTCCATTGCAGCAATTCCAGTGTGGTACCCAGCTTTTTCTGGCCATCTTCGCAATTTGGGTACAACAATTTTGTGTGATCAGCTAACATGCTTTCCAACTTCAAACTCTCGTTTTCACTTCCGCAGTTTATCTATGCATCACGAATGGCCCGACGAATATCATCATCGGGCTCATCAACAATGGGCTCTTCTTCAGTTTCGTCTTCCGCCATTGTAGTACCACCGTGTTCACTGAACATATGATAGTTGTCATTATCCTCTTCTTCTTCATTGTCTTCCATTATAGCCCCTCTTTCTCCGTGCTTGGTCCAACAATTATAGCCGAACATGAAACCGGACTGAATCAGGTGAATGTGAAGGGTTTTTTAGGAAGAGTAATCCTTCTCATTCCGACAGACACGGCATGGACAACACATAAAACCATTCCGCGTGTTTGCCTCAGCCACATTGAGAAAAGAACGCACGCATTGAATGTACTCGTTAGAGCGTTGATAA
Organism: Poa pratensis; assembly: GCA_947311845.1. Taxonomy (NCBI): domain Eukaryota; kingdom Viridiplantae; phylum Streptophyta; class Magnoliopsida; order Poales; family Poaceae; genus Poa; species Poa pratensis. Next base: position 32,956,422 of record CAMZMU010000057.1, read on the forward strand.
CCCCCAAGAGCAGGGGATCACTGTAGCACCTCTCAATGTGGAAGTAAGGTATCAATTCGCAGAAGCAAGAAGGAAAAGTTATCTATTCCCTACAACTAAAGTGTCACAAGTTTTAGTTGATTATGCACTACACAAGTTTAAAGAACAAGGTGGTTGATTTAATGGATGAAGTTTAACGTAACAAATAGGAATGTGAAAGTGTCCCAATCCTATTCAATGCAAGAGGACAAGACAAAGGTTTTCTCTTATAGGAACAATGGACATGGGTTCATGGGTTCACTTAATCCTCTCTCTCATCTATGGTGATTATCATGTTATAGATAAAGTACACACAATTGTCATGTTTTAATGGTAGCTTTTATGACTGCTATATGTCCTAAAACACATAGTTGAAAGAAATACTCATTTGTGTTGCTACGTCACCCTCGTAAGGCTAGCGTGGTTGTTGTCACTCCCACATCATACTCTCCCTTTTTACCCCCAGATAAAGGATGTTGGGTTGTATTTCGCATGTCACTCAATACATATGCCGTCACATCGGCCATCCCATACCTACATACATCATACTTCATAATGGACAATATTCTAAACACTAGTGCAATGATTCATAATTCGTGTGCATGACCACATCTCTCTCATCTATTCACACTTGGTGGTGTCAATCACCTCATGACAAGGATAAACAAGACATTATACATAAATCAAACCATCACATGCATCATAGAATATCTCCAAAGTATGACAAATCATAAAAGTTCCAACACAACAGTAAATGCATAACAAATCATCTCATACCACAATATCCACCATAGGAATTACATAGATGACCGTAATCATGTTCAGCAGCTCATACGGTACTAATTAGTGAACCTCAAAGAGTGGACAGATACATAAGTTACCACCACAAACCCAAGTCCAGGGGGTGGACTACTCCCCCTTCATCATGGAGACGGTGGAGACGTCGTTGGAGAAGATGGAGACCACCCCGGCAGCGCCCCGCCGGAGTTTTCCCCCTCCAATCTGCAGCTCCAGGTCCCGTTTCGTGGTTTTGTGTTTCGGTGGCGCTGCTTCCAGAGAACGTCGGGGGGGGGGCTATTTTTATAGGCGTTTTTAGGTCAAGACTATGTCGGTGGAGCAAAGATCAACGGCCACGGAGCTCCGAGTGGGAAAAGAGGTGGGCCCACGCGGCCAGTTACAGGAGGCCGCGTGGGACCCTCTATCTTCCAGCCTGTTGGGCTTCTGGTCTTCAATTTGAGCCCATCGCGTTCGTCTCGAAAATTCTGAACCGTGCTCTTTGGCCTTGCCCTTTTTGGAGTCCCGAATCTCCCAGAAAGTCTGAAACACTAAAAAAGACATTTTCTGGAAAACAGGGTTAATTCCAAATAAATGGGAAAACTATGAAATATTCCAAAATCATTATAAAACATTGATATAACCCTTATATGATGCAAATATGATTGTAATTGAAGTAAAATAATGCAAAGTTCATGTATGCATTTTACATGCATCAAGCGTCGGTTAGCGTACATCCATGGATGGATCATCTGCATTATATAAGTATATCAAACGCAATCACGATGCTAAATTAGTCCAGGGTTTAGTTGCTAACCTCTTGGAACACTTCAATAGAAGGGGCGCCGCCAAATCTTGACAAATCGTGGAGAAAATGGGGATAATCTCGAGCTCGGTGGTGAAGAACAGAGGAGAAGGAAGCTGGCTAGCTTGGGCATTTCATCGAACACCTCTTGTGCATAGGAAGAAACAACAAACTAGCACACACCTCTCACCTTGTAGGATGAAAAAAAACAGAGGAGAGGGGGTGAGCAGGGGCGATTATATAGGAAAACAGAGGACCTCTAGTCCCGGTTCGTTATACCAACCGGGACTAGAAGTTCTCGCACGTGGCCCTACCGGGCGAGACCCCTCTAGTCCTGGTTCGTATTACGAACCGGGACTAGAGGTCCCGTTCGAACCGGAACTAGTCCTGTGCGGCCTCATAGCCGTTGAACCGGGACTAGTCCCCCTCTCTAGTCCCGGTTCAAAATCCATCCGGGACTAGAGCCTAATTTGGCTCTGGACCAAAGGCCTTGTTTCTACTAGTGGCGGCAGATCCATCCATCGTAGCACCCCAAGCCTCTGCAGCCGTGCTGGCGCAAATAACGCGCGCCAGCCACGGCCAGACAGGAAGATCCAAAGCTGGCCGACGAAGGGGCTATTGAAGAACATGTGCGGCAAGGTTTCTATATTGTGGACGCTTGAAGCCAAATGTGGAGGTGCACAAAGTAGATGAACTCCTTCGGCTAGGGGGTGGTGGCTGGGATGTGGACAAGCTCAAAGCTGTGTTTTTTGAGGGTGATGTCGCTGACATACTGAAGATTACCGTGGGCAGGGCTGGAACTGAAGACTATCAAGCTTGGAACTACACCAAAAACAGAATCTTCAGCGTAAAATCAGCTTACCATCTCAAGATGCAACTGAATAGACAGAAGCACTCCACCTCGGGCTCCTCTACTTCCCTCGATGATCACCAAGGATGGCTGGCACTCTGGGCGGCGGCGGTCCCGGGGAAGACTAAGATCCATGTTTGGCGCATGGTGAAAAATGGCCTGACTATTGGTGAGGAGCTGCAACGACGTAAAATCAAGGAGGGGGTCCGGTGCATTGCATGCAATCGAGGGGAGTCTATGCTCCATCGATTCTGGAGGTGCCCACACTCGGTGGCGGCCTGGGAGTGCATCAGAGACCTCACCGGTTTGGAGCTATTGGCACCTGACGCCACGGTGCATAGACCGAAGGAGCTAGAGGGATGGCTGTTGGATTGGATGGGGAAGCTAGAAGAAAAGGAATTGGCTGTGGGAATGATGATGTTATATCAAAGGTGGCTCGCTAGAAATGATGCACGAGATGACGGAAAGATAGAAGACCCAAGGTTCATTGCCCGGCGTTCTCTCCACCTGGTGGAGGAGTGGACTGGACTAAAGGCCGACAATGGCGTCCCCCAACCTAAGGTCACGGAGCACTGGCTCCCACCTGATGAGGGATGGCTAAAAGTGAATGCGGATGGTGCGTTTTCTGTGGAATCGGAGCAAGGAGGGTGTGGTGCTGTACTACGAAACCACCTCGGTGTTTTCCTCGCCGGAGAATGCTGTTTTTTATCCTCGGTTGCTGGCCCAGAGAGAGCGGAACTATTGGCGTGCAAGATGGCTGTCGAGCTGGCCGGAAGAATGCGAGCGACGAAGATCATCCTGGAGACGGACTGCCTCAGTGCGGTGGCGAATCTGAATGGCGGTGAGATGGACCGATCGAGTCATGGGCCGCTGGTGGAAGAAATAAAACTGCTGTTGCAGGGTTTTGTTGAAGCTTCGGTTTGGCACACTAGGCGAACGGCAAATGGTGTTGCGCATCTGCTAGCGCATGATGGTCATCGCAACAGTGTGAGGAATGCCTGGGTGGGCTCTCCGCCAGGGTACATCGTGAACAATCTAGCATCGGAGTATGTTTTTCATTAGTGTAAGCGTGTAAAATCTCAAAAAAAAAAAATATTGTGGACGCAAAAGGGACATAAGCACGAGTTCAGCCACCCCCAACAATGGAGCATGTCGGTGCACACGCACCAGAGGCGATTTTTGTGAAGAAACCATGCGAAGATCTCAAATAAACATCTGCATGGTTTCGCTTCCGCCCGCTATGCAGGTCTCACACTTGGTAAGAACTCATTCAGTACTATCAAACCCACGTCAGAGTAGCTATGTGGTCAGCATCTTCAGATAGCTATGTGCATATACAATGGAAGAACTTGCGAGTCACTTGGTTCCATCTTCTGCTAAAAATTCTGATGCATCTCGTTCCTATATACATCAAGCCATGCATGATAGCTTATCCATGCAGTTCCAACATCATGGATCATCTTGCTCCTCCTAGCGCTAACCAATTAATTTCCCCCGGTGCATATTCTTTCGACAAGGCGAGCTATTTCTCCCTGTTTCCCTCAAAAGGTTTTCACATATAAATGCCATTATATATTCATGACCTGTGCATGTACGGAATAGCTGCGTCTTCACAAATTCACCTAGTACTAGCTAGGTAGCGAGCAATCATGGTATTAGTGAGGAGAAGATAAGGTAGCTATTACACTATACACCGCACCATTCAGTTGTATGCGTCGTCGTTCATGTTACGTTACACAGCAGCCGAAATCAAGGAGGTTTAGATTTGATTAGTTTATTTCCATAATTGTAATCTCTTTACTTGACTACCAAGTCATCTCCTTGTACTATATAATCCCATCACGGGATCCATATCAATCTAAGTGCAACAATTGCAATTGCCTTCATGGTATCAGATTAGGTTTTTGATCCTCTCTCCGATGGCGCCGCCTAGCGCCGCCGAAATCGCCGCCGAGGCTGCCGCCAAGGCAGCCCTATGGGCGCTCGCGGCCGCGCTCCCAAGCATCCGCGCCGCCGTTCCGGTCACCCTTGAGCTCTCCACCTCCAACTTCCTCCAATGGCGAGGCATGTTCTCCGACGTCGTCGAGAAGTATGCCCTAGAAGACCATCTCGACGAGAAGGAGTACCCCACCGATCCCACGCCACAGTGGAATAGGAACGACGCCATCGTCCGATCGTGACTCAACAACACCGTCATGCCCGACCTTCTCGCCATGGTCGTCGACACCACCGCACCACTTCCTGCTCACGCCCTGTGGACGCGTCTCTCCAACATCTACCACGACAACGCCGAGACTCGTTCCTCCTACCTCGAGCAAGAGTTCCACGGTCTCCAACAGGGGTCCATGACCATGGCTGATTACTGTCGCAAGCGGAAGCTTCTCGCCGACGAGCTCAACGCCTTGGGCATAACCATCACCGACAAGCGCCTCGTGCAGAACACTCTTGCGGCCTCGGATCTGGGCTTGCCTACATGCGCACGCCCTCTCCACCACCACGTCATCTTCAACTTTGTGGCATCGTCGCCTAGGACATCTCAGTAGTCAAGCTTTGTCGCACCTAGCAAGTGTTTTTTCATTTCCTTGTAATAAAAATTCTACCGATAATCAATTGTGTCATGCTTGTCAATTAGGAAAACATGTTCGTCTACCTTTTGATACATCTACTACTCAAACTATGCGTCCTTTTCAGCTTATCCACTGTGATTTATGGACTTCACCTCTTGCTAGTGTGTCTGGTTACAAATATTACTTAGTTGTCCTAGATGATTTCACCCATTACCTTTGGACTTTTCCCTTGCGTGCAAAATCTGACACTTTCTCTACACTTAAACACTTCTTTGCCTACGTCTCTACCCAATTTAACACAACTATCCAATCTGTCCAATGTGACAATGGTCGCGAATTTGACAATAAAACTGCTCACCTGTTTCTCATTTCCCTCGGCGCCACCCTTCGACTGTCTTGCCCATACACCTCTTCCCAAAATGGTAAAGCCGAACGTGTCATTCGCTCCACTAATAACATGGTGTGTTCCCTTCTTTTTCAAGCTAGCATGCCATCAACCTACTGGGTTGAAGCTCTTCACACTGCCACGTTCCTGTTCAACCTTCACCCTACCAAAACCCTCCAACACCGTACTCCTTATGAAGCTCTCCGTGGCCTCCCTCTACCTCTTGCGCACCTACGGGTTTTCGGTTGCCTTTGCTATCCTAACCTATCCGCTACAGCACAACACAAACTAGCTCCTCGCACAACCGCGTGTGTTTTTCTCGGATACCCCTCTAACCATCGCGGCTATCGTTGCCTTGACCTCGCGACACATAAAATCATAATCTCTCGCCATGTCGTCTTTGACGAAAACACCTTCCCTTTCGCCCACCAATCCACTACACCCCCTACAGCCACCGATCTCTCCTTTCTTGATGATCATGCTATCATTCTGCCCTCCCAAACTACCCCACTTGCACCAATCCCGCAACCACCTATTCCACCCGAGCCAAACAACCCACCGACACCCGAACCCCATTCTCCTCCTCTCACACCTCAACCCACTCCTCCAGATTCGCCAGTGGCCTTGGCCCCCGTCGGCCCTCCCCTCGCCGACAACAATCACTCCATGCTTACTCGTGGAAAACGTGGCATGACTAAACCTATTGACCGTCTTAATCTTCTGGCTGATGTTCTTAGTCCGCTCCCAAAGAGCTACCGGGGCGCTCTCAAGGACCCCAATTGGCACTCCGCAATGATGGACGAATTCAGTGCACTGCAGACTAACCGGACATGGGATCTTGTTCCTCGTCCGCCTGGCGCTAATGTCGTAACTGGCAAGTGGATTTTTCGGCACAAGCTTAAGCCGGATGGGTCTTTGGATCGCTACAAAGCCCGTTGGGTCCTCCGTGGCTTCACCCAGCGTGCAGGCGTTGATTATGGAGAAACTTTCAGCCCGGTTGTCAAACCGGCCACCGTTCGCACTGTCCTCTCACTTGCCGTCGCGCAAGATTGGCCGGTTCATCAGCTCGACATCAACAATGCTTTTCTACATGGTACTCTTGCCGAGACGGTCTACTGCGCACAGCCATCGGGGTTTGTCGATGTCTCCCAGCCCGACCATGTTTGCCGGCTCAATAAGTCTCTCTATGGGCTTAAACAGGCACCACGTGCCTGGTACAGCCGTTTTGCCGACCACCTGCTGCGCCTTGGTTTTGTCAGCTCCCGCGCGGATCCCTCGCTCTTCATCTACAACAGCAACACAGAGATTGTTTACCTGCTATTGTACGTCGATGATATAGTCCTAACAGCCTCCTCTGCACAGCTTCTTCGGCGAACCATCACGGCTCTCGAGCGTGAGTTCTCCCTCAAGGACCTTGGTACATTGGACTATTTCCTCGGAGTCGCTGTTACACGGTCCTCGGCTGGCATGTTCCTCTCTCAGCGGCAGTACATCATTGAGATCCTTGATCGCGCAGGAATGAGTGAGTGCAACCCATGCTCCACTCCCGTAGATACACAGTCCAAGCTCTCAGCTGCTGGCGCCACCGTCGCTGATCCGTCTGCCTATCGGAGCCTGGTTGGTGCTCTCCAATACTTGTCTTTCACAAGACCAGACATCGCATATGCAGTGCAACAGGTCTGCTTGTACATGCATGACCCACGGGAACCGCATCTCAATGCGGTCAAGCGGATTCTCCGGTACCTTCGCGGCACCATCGACCATGGACTTCAGCTATATCGCTCGTCGCCGGCATCACTCACTGCATACACGGATGCTTACTGGGCTGGTTGCCCTGATACTCGCAAGTCCACCTCTGGTTATGGCGTGTTTCTTGGTGACAATTTGGTTTCCTGGTCTTATAAACGTCAGCACACTGTCTCCCGCTCGAGTGCGGAAGCTGAATACAGGGGTGTTGCCAATGTTGTTGCTGAAGCATGCTGGTTACGCCAGCTCCTATCCGAACTCCATCGACCTCTTCAGAGAGCTACGGTGGTCTACTGCGACAACATATCTGATGTCTACCTTTCGACCAATCCAGTCCAACATCAACGCACTAAGCATGTGGAGATTGACCTACACTTTGTTCGTGAGCGGGTTGCTTTTGGAGATGTCTGTGTTCTGCATGTTCCGACATCTTCCCAGTATGCTGATATCTTCACCAAGAGATTGTCTTCCACTGTGTTTACCGAGTTTCGCTCCAGCCTGAACGTCCGCGTTACTCCCGCTCCGACTGCGGGGGGGGGTGTTAGACGTGTACGTGTAGGACACGTCTACACAGCCGAAATCAAGGAGGTTTAGATTTGATTAGTTTATTTCCATAATTGTAATCTCTTTACTTGACTACCAAGTCATCTCCTTGTACTATATAATCCCATCACGGGATCCATATCAATCTAAGTACAACAATTGCAATTGCCTTCAGTTCAAAATCGTAAAGACAGACACATGCATAGCTTCACATATTCTGGTCTTCTTCAAACTAGTCCAAGTCACGTACACAAGTTACTTCCGTCAGATGATCTAAACATCGCACGTTGGGCGCATAGTCTTCGGCGTGACCCTGCGCCCGCCTGATCAGCTGGTGAACCGGACGCATAGGGTGGGATGAGTGGATGACATGGAAGAAGCTCAGTGCCCTGTCGGTCAGGGCGCTAAGCATACTCCATAGCAATGCCTCTATATATAAAAGTAGGTCCGATTCGCCTCACGTCGCGCCTCCACGTCATCGGATAGACGCCTGCCGTCCGATCGAGCAAATGGGCGGCCTAGATGTGCGCGGGGTCTAGCTGCTACAGTATTACTGTAGCAGCGGGATTTCTTCCAATCGGAACGCGACACGTCGCCCCGCACGGTCTTTGGCGCAACAGTTTTGCAGAAAACGGCCCGCAAAGGACTGAAATGAAATTTGTGCAAAGTCCAGGGATCTTCCTGAAAAACCGTCGGCAGAACTCGCTTTTCCTCCCTTCTCTCACCTCGCGCGGTCCGGACCTCCCCGCCGCCGCCGACGCACGGCGCTGCGGCTTCGCACCTCCCCTCTCGAATTCAACGATACCACGAACTTCGCCGCCGTCCTCTCTCCGTCTCCGTCGAGTTTGAGCTGCCGGAACGCCACGCATGCGACGGAATCATCCACGACGCGCCCGCCGTCCGCCGCCGCGGGAACGCTCGCCGCCGGCGACTCCGTCCACCAAACGGTCCACCTCACCGCCCGTACGGCTTCCCTGCATCTCCTCTCGCAGATCGTCGCGCTCTGAGGCGCTCTGAGACCGGCGCTCCTCTCTCTTCTTCTCCACCAACTAACGCGAGCCGGGACGACTGCAATCGAGCGGATCGACCGCTTCTTCCCCGCCTCCGGCCGCTGCCGGACGAGCTCGCTCCTGTCACCCCCGACTTCCTCCGGCCTCCCCGGCCCCCTTATCGTCTTGGTAGGACCTTCCCTCCATGCCCCTAGCGCCCTGGTTCTCCGCCCCTCCGTGCAACGCCGTCCGCCGCCACCGGACGCGCATGTATGAGACGCGGTTGCACATCCTTATTTCAGTTCATCCTTGATTCATCTGATCTCCTCGCCTCAATCCCCTTCCATATACCCATCAATCCCTTGCCCGACAGAGAATCCTTTTCTGATCTTAGTCAACGTTGTCTATGCCGCCGCTGCCGGCATCTTCCCGCGCGATGATCCTTTCAGATCATGGTCAGCGATGAGCGTGCCAACGGCGTCCTCTCGACCTTGCCAAATTTTGCCATTGGATTCAGTTGTGCGTCCTCCGCATGTCGTCTCTGTTGTGGCTGCTGAAATAGGCCAGTGCGGCCACATCCCATGCCTTAATTTTTCTTCTAATTGTTTCTCATCTCTCGATTTTTGCACCGTTCACTAATGTCTTCTATGTTCTCCAGCTTTTACAGTCAGAATTAATCGCACCAATACGGAGCAAATATGGGTTAATTTTTTGGGGAATGAAGGAGACTGTAGAGTGGCTGCCTGAGACGTCGCTCATGTTGTCATTATTGTCTTGGGCTGCAGAGGAGAACCAGCTGGGGTGTTCTGCATCGCCTAAGTGGCACCCTGCAATAAGCTTCCGTTGAGTACATCTAGATCAATCACTAAGGAGACAGTTCATACTGATTCTCAACAGGAAGATTTACAAACACATGTTTTTCCATATGACTATATTAGCCAACAGAATTAGTGTATGATTCTTATGGAGCTGATTTGGATGATGTACGTTTTTACTCCCAGATATACACTAACTCTCAGATCATCTGCATGGTATGTATCTCCAGGATTTAACAAAAGGTATGTTGAAATTTAAATTGTACAGAGCTTGCAAGATTTCTCAAAATCATATGTAACAGAGCGTGTAATCTTTTCTTGGTAGATCTACCAGAATATTTTTATCTGTCGCCAATGCAAAGTTAATTTAATAAGTATATTCCATACTTGCGTCATACAGGTTTCTATTTAGATGTTGAAAAGGGATCCACGTCTATGTCATCTTAATATTAGATGTTTGAATAAAGCTTTCTTACCAATGTAGCATGGAATCCATAATTCTTAGGTTCGTTTGTGATAATTCCTTGGCCATTCCACTGTTTAGATTTAAGAGCAACAACTTCTACAACATATGATAACTTATTTTCAGCTATGATACCAGAGTGCCCTTTAGTGTTCTTTATATTCAAAGCAGTGTGTCATGTCACTGATAATGGTCCATATATTGTTAGCTAAATCGTTTTTCACCAAATACTGGATTTATGTGTTCCATTGCGCTGAGCAGATGCATCACAGTATATATTCTTAATCAAACAGTAAGTACTCTGGACTATGAACTGTTTGAAAATTATGTGGACAAACATAAGCAATAACATAATGATTTTAATTTTTACCTTGCATTTAAATAATTTTACCAACCTCCATTTTCAGTATGGTCGTATTATTCATGACACTGGAACCGCTTCTGCTATTGCAGGTTCGACTTTAACCTCAGCCTCTATAGGCGTAGTTTCCTTGCTCTCTGAATACTCTTCCTGATGCAACAAACTTAGATTTTTTTAATTGCCAAACCTATGCACTGCAGCATGGGATTTCACATGGTATATCTTTATCCTATATGCGATTTTAGGTGAGAATAGCTATGCGGAACTCTGAATTTTCGAATCACTGCAACTTTTGTTGGTAATCAACCTTTCCTCAGGAAATGTATTCTAACATTCAGTTTGCAGAATATCTATGTTCTTTTGTGACAGGATGGTACACATGATCTGTGGAAATCGTAGTTGATCAAGGTAATGGCTGCACTTCACCTGCTTCGCAAGTCCTCTTGACTAAAATTAAATGACAAGCAGTATATCTATCAAAGATTCATGGCTCTTATTTGCCTCCTCCAATTATTCAACCCCGCCAAAAAAGCAGTTCGATGGGTAGATGATAGTTTGAATGTTCCATGTTGAATATTATAGTTATCCTGCACAAAATCACAGGTCATTATATGATCATTGTAAAAGTTGCTGCAGATTTATGCAACGATAGAAGCCCCTCTTTTAGTAGAAAATATAATGATCACTAATTAACCATTGGATCTGCGTCTTGGCTATCTTCAGCCGCTAGATGTAGTAATGCCTTATGGCTTGGTTAGATAGAGCTCTAGATCAAGAAAAGAGCGAACTCTCCTGTAGGCTGCCAAATATATTTCCTCCTAAATCTCACTCCATGTTATCCTCAACTTCTGTGCTCCATTGATGACGCAGATCAATCTAAAAAGAAGCAACAGTCCGATCCAGTTTCTCATAATTCCAGTTCATGTGCAATGTTTCTCTCTATTTGGTTTCTGAATCTGGAACACATTGCAATCTAACTTCTTTTATATTTATCAACTCCCATGATGATTGATGGAGCAGACGAGCATATGTAGCTTTGGCAGTTTGAAAGAGATACAGGGAACAACATCAGAAATTTCATGCATAGATCCTCTTGCCTCCTTATACCAGCTCAGTATTAAACACTACAACAAGGAGTGGTTGTATAAAGAATCACGGAAAGGTGTCTACCAGCTGGCGGCGAGTGGCGAGGAGGAAATGAAGAATCACCAGGTATTGAGCAAGATGCAAAGTAGCCAGTGTAAGCATCAGTGACGCTAACGGTATAGTATCTCTGTTTTTCTTAATGTTGTACGCTGAAACTTTTGTTGGTAATCAATCGTTCATGAGGAAATTGCTCCAGTTTGCTAAAGTGTATAACGTTCGTTGGCATTTACATTCTTAGGAGTACAATACATGCTTTGTATAATTTTGTAGGCTCTCCCCGCGGTTTCCTTGGCAAGGGATCCTTAGTGATGCTCCCCTTATTGATCTTAATAATATTTGAGAATTCATGGACAACAAACATGTGAAGCAAGGCATTTTTCAAGTCTACTCGATTTTGTTTCTATGTTTCGCTCCTCCTTTGTACCAATTTAAGAATTTAATTTGTGCCCCAACAGTACATCTGACATGGTGAGTTGTATGAATGGTTCATATGTACTTTATAATTTTCATACGTAATAACATCGATACAACTGCACAGGCGCGACGTGTCGTCGCGCTAAGTTGCCTAGTATTTATGATGTCGCGACGGTTTGCTAAGGATATCAATCAGGGTCGTGCTGGCACAATCTGGTCCCTTTCTCGAACTCTTAAAGGGGGCCTTAAAATTGTACTAACAAACAATTATTATGTATATGCCATAATATATTACATAACAATTGCATAGATCAAGAATCACAGTTACAGCATGTTTATTTGAACAATATCATTATTTTAGTGTTATTCAGACAAGTGTAGGTTGATGTTTTCCTACTATGAATCAGATCTTGATTCTTAAAACACCAGAAAAGAAAACATGAATATTTTTCTTAAAGATATGCGACATCAACAATGAATTTAAATCCTACATATACAAAAGACGAAGGTTTCACCGTCCGATGGAGGTGTCCAAGCGGCACGTACAGTAGAACGCTACAGTACCGCGCACATCTACATACCGCGCATGTACAGTGCGGCGTGCGTCCACATTACCGCGCGCCTCGCGCCGTCCGATCCAGATCCGACGGCCCTCCTTTTCATGATAACATATACATGAAATATATGCGCGTCGACGAGTAGGTTCCATTCCCGTGATCGGTTTCGAGTTTGGTCGACTCTATCTACTTAATTTTGGATCCAAATTCACAAAAAAAATTGACGAATTTTGTTAAATTCGTCGCACTCGGTCATCCGTTTGAATTTTCCTTTCACGGTAGATGGATATCACCCTTCCAAACAAGTTTCATATTTTAACCTTTTTATTTTGACGGACATAGACATATTTCTCCTAATCTTCAAATTCGTTGTATTTTAGGCTGTGCAAACTTTTTATTTTGACGGACATAGACATATTTCTCTCTAATCTTCAAATTCGTTGTATTTTAGGCTGTGAAAAAAAACAAAATCTGACAGATTTCAAAAATTTGAATCCGGATATTTGTATCCATACTATACTACTATATATAAAGGATAGACAGATTCGCGGCCTCTCAGGCCATCAGCTACGGTTCATCCGCGCAATGGTTTCTGGCCGTCCGATCGTCAATCGACGGGCCACATCTACCCCCACCCGCGATGAACAGTACGGGTGAACAGTGTGCCACGATGAACAGTGTGTCGCGATGAACAGTACCGGTGAAATGAACGTTCCGGTCGATGACCAGTTCCGATTAAGGATGGCAATGGGTAGGGTATGGGGCGGGTAGACCAATACCATATCCATACCCGTGTAGTCAATGGGTACAAAATTCTACCCATACCCGTACCCGCGGGTACAAAACTTTACCCGCACCCATACCCGATGGATACCCATACCCAATGGGTAAATCAAATAGTACAAGTTACTCATAATTTTACATTCATCGATAATTTTTTTGATAAAAAAAAACATTCATCTCAACTCAATAACATATATTTAAGTACGTGACAATTATGTCAACTCAAATTGATAATTGATGACAACTTCACATAGGTCCACAAATTCACGAGAATAAATGTTAGACCTCCACGAGTAAGTATATAAACGGGCAAGATATGGTTATACCCACGGGTACGAGGTTATACCCGTGCCCTACCCGCGACTTAAACAAGTAGGGTACCCATGGGTATAAAATTGTACTCATAACCATGCGGGTACGGTACCCGCGGGTACCCGTATCTATGGGTAAAATTGTCATCCTTAGTTCCGATCGATGAACAGGGTGACGAGATGAACAGTGTGCCGCGATGAACAGTCAGTAGATGATCAGGGTGACGAAATGAACAGTGTGCCGCGATGAACAGTAATATCGTAGAAATTTAGATTAATTTCAAAAAATCCATAACTAATTCATTCTACATGGGAAAAATATGTTCAACATATCAAAATGTTTTAAAAAATAAATCCTATTTATTTATCTCGAATTCATGAATGTTCGAAAAAAATAATCATGGTTATTTGGAATAACAAAATTAACTAACTCTTAACCATATTTAAAATGTCAAATCTTTCCCCTAATTCACAATGTGGTTAATTTTTTGGGTATACAATGTGGTTCATTTTTTGGAGAATTGCAAATGAACATTGCCGGCGAATATTTATACTGTGATGAACAGTACCAACGAATAATAATAGTAATACTGCAGAAATTTTAGATTAATTTCCAAAAAAATTAATAACTAATTCATTGTCCATGGGAAAAATATGTTCAACATATCAAAATATTTTTAAAAATAAATCCTATTTATTTTTCTCGAATTCATGAATGTTTCAAAAAAAATAACCATGGTTATTTGGAATAACAAAATTAACCAACTCTTAACCATATTTAAAATGCCAAAACTTTCCCCTAATTCATAATGTGGTTAATTTTTTGTAGAATTTAAATGTATATGAATATTTTCCGTACTTCTACAAATTACAAAATATTAAAATGAACTACATAAATATAACCACACGGGCGTGGCGTGTCGCCGTGTCATCTTACCTAGTATTAACATAATTGCTAATTTTGATAGCCGCTTAGACGGACCGCGGAACTCACTCCATCTCATCAAACTGTTGCACTAGTGATCAAGGACCGATCCCTACCAAAGTCCACAATTGGGATTCAGTTGAGCGCTTGGGATTGGCCGATCACGCGAGGAAATCACGAATAAAAACACAAGAGAGAAGAAAAATTTCCGCTTCCATGTCCTTCTTACTCTTGACCTTTCTCGCCTCGGTTGTTTGAGACCTAATTGATCGTGGAAGGTCGAGACTGCTCGTTTTGCTCCATTCACCCGGAATTCCTTGTCCACGCCCAAGAGACCGCAGCGTTACGGGGTCTGAAGTGCCGATGGACTTGTTTATATAGGCGTAGTTAAGAGATTCAGAGTCCCAAAATTCAGGGCCTTGTAACCCCGCACGGGCCGCACTCCTGTGAGACCGGCCCTGCTATCACCAATGCTTATAGGTAGACTCGAAACTTGTACTCCCGAATATATATAGCCGAATACACAATGCATGGCAAGCTTCAGAAACTTTAACGTACAAGCAATTTCAAAACATATTGAATAGTGAACGATGGTACGCTTGATGTGTAAGTTGAAGATATATACATCTTGGTTTCATGTTTCCATACGGACTTAAACTCCTATAAGATCCCTCCTCTTCCTCGCTCGGTAGTTGATTATCGTGCTACTGCAGACTGATGAACCCGAGCCAGCCAGCCACCAGGTTGCAAACTGGTTTTTTAGACCTGAGAACGACGTGCGACTGGAAAATTGAGAAGCTACACTCAGTCTCTCTATGATCCTAAAGTGCAGGGTCATGAAGAGCAAGACACTCATAAAGCTAGTGCATACATGCCAGATGAGCCGTACTGTTGTGGATGTTCTGCTCGAAACTTCCCGGTGCATCCTATTCATAGTAATTATCAGAACGAAATCACCTGGTGGGATGTAACACCTCCATATTTTCTTCATATCTCTAGCAGCTATCCAGAAAGGAAACAAGCTTTATGCTGCAAGTGACCTGATGCTAGATATCTACCGTGTGGTGATGCTAGATATCTTTGGGCTGTGACTATGGAGTAACTCGTATTCCTGTTCAACAAGCGATCGACCAGCTATATTTATATTTTTAAATAAAGGGGTCGAGCCCTCCGATTTCCATTAAAGAAACCAACTACAAGTACTCAGGCAGAGCGTACTCTGTCCCAGGTTCGGCAAACAGAAGCTCACATAAGAGCAACATAACAGCAAACTCCAGAAAGCGTATTAAAGGATTAAACTATTGTGTTCTTTTTTTTGACGACCCAGGGCGGGGAGCTCCCGCATTGCATTATAGAAGAAAGAAATGATCCAGTTAATTAGGGAAACCGGATCCAAAAACCATACAAAACGCGGTTAGAAAACCGCACAACTCTACTTCATGGAACATCATCCGTGCCTGAAACAAGGGAACCTAAACCCAATCTAACAGTCCACACCTCATATCCAACTAAAAGGATCTCTCCAAACACACACAAACTCTCACCGCTAGAGATGCATCGGTGTGCACCCTCCACAAAGAAGAGATCAGACATTACTCACAACTAACTCTCGAAAAGCCTCCATCACCTGCGGTGTGCGCTGCTTCTTGTACATCTGCAAATAAAATTGCATCTTCTCCTCTATAACTTCATCGGTGACTTTCTCTTTGCTCTTGAGTTTTGGGATTTCCCCAAAAGTCGCCGCCCTCCTAAACTCGGCGCGCTTGGCTGCTGGAATGCCACAATCTTTGTTGTTCTTGTCCAACCGGATGCTTCGTCGCTCGGCCAAAGAGGGAACATCCACCCTAAGCTGCTTGTCCTTGGGCATGTCGGCAATCTCTCGGCATAGCTCCACCATCGAACAAGATAAGGTCTGCTCCTGTGGCTCAATCGCGTCAAACTGAGCCATCACCTTCGCGATCTTCTCCTCCGGGCTAGGGGCATCAGAACCCCTCAACTCCTCCAAAGCCAAAAGCCTCTCCACTCGAAGATCCTGCATCGGGGGCCCCTGCACCACCGGGGAGACATGCTCCGAAGCAGCAATAGGCGTGGAGGTGGACTCCAGGGCAAGCGCCGACGCTGAAGAGCTCACCCCCCTGGGAGAGTAGCATCCAAAGGGCACGACCTCGCCGTCAGCGCAATCAGCATTGCCCCCGGTACACAGAGGTGGTGTTGGCTCCACCTGCACCACAGCCGGCGGCAAGGAGAGCCTCTCCAGAGCCTCCTCTGCCCGCTCCAACAGACTCCGAAGACGCATCAACAACCCCTGCACAGACTCCTCCATCTTGCTCTGGGATGTGGTCATCTCACGAAGCTGGGGTTCGAACAACCCCCGCAGCTCGTCCCGCAAACTCGTTGCATCAAGAGCAGCAACCAGACTAGTCGACACAGGGCTGGTCATCGGCTGCACTCGAGAAGGGGGAGCAGCAACAGAAGCCCACGACCGATCCAGAGGACGGCGCGGACCGGCAGCAGGTGACCCGGCAGCAGCAGGCGACCCGGGGCAGAGGTCGGCTTGGCTGGGCTTCTGGTATTGCCAGCAATCACGCTCCCGGTGGCCGGAGCGGCGACAGCCGAGACACCGAACCTTGCCATGGCAGTCTGCCACACGATGGTCGGGAGAGAAGCATCGGAAGCACTTGCCCCGCAGCTTCCGCCGGAAAGCCATGGCGCGGTCTTCACCTCTCCGAGGAGGAGAGCGGGGCGGCAGCATTGGAGATGGACGCTTCTTGTTGCAGACCACCTGCCAACCCACCGCACCATCCTCCACATCTGGCCCATCAGCAACCGGATCCAGCAGGGGCATGGGCTCGGGCGCCACCTCCACGGGCACCATCACCTGCGGCTTGAAGCCGAGCGGGAGCCGCTCAGGAGGAGGCGGCGGTTGGGGCAGGGATGCGGCAGCGGACGCAGTGCCCGCACGGGGATGCACATCCAGCACCACCGGATTCAGCTGAGACTCGGGCCTCTCCTCCAGCTGGGTCATGGGCACCTCCTCCATGGCGACTGTGTCCAGAGAGCCGAGGTCGCCGACGACCATGGACCTGAGCAAGCCGCGCGGTCGTTCTGGAGAGAGCGAGACGACGCGAGGGGAGAAACCGGCAGGGACCATGGCCGGCGGGGGCGGGGGGACCTGGTGAGGGCGGAGGGAGACTGTGGGAGACGGGGACGGAGCGGACGTCGCCAGCAGAGGCCGGTGGTGGGAGCGGGAGGGCGGAGTCACCTCCGCCATCACGGGAGCCTGACGGGATGCAGTCCTCACATGCAGGGCAGATGGATGGAGAGAGGTTGGTGAGGGGAGCTCGGATCTGGTGGTGGAGGCTGGAGAGGACGCCGGAGGGAGGAGATCAGGCCGGCGGCGCTGGCACGCCCCGAGCGGCCATGGTCGCGAGAGCTATTTCCTACTTGGTCTTCGTCACGCGCTATATTGGTTTGGCTTGAACACAACTATTGTGTTCTGAGAGTATATATATCTTGATGATTGTGTTCTGAGAGTACAATATGTCAAAGTATTAAAGGATACTAAATCAAGAGCTTGCATTTATCTTGAGCTGGGACACATTGATGAAAGTCTTAGACGACGGCACATGCCTGGCGGTGAACAGTCTGATCGAGTTCTTTTTTTTTTTGAAAGGGAGTCGTGTACAAGATCATCCAAATGAAGAACAAACACACACGAACACACGCACAGGCCACTCCAAACACGACGACCATGGCGCCACCATGCACACCACGCACCGAAGCAGGAAGCTCAGCCAACCTTGTTGTAGAGCCGCAGAAGCCAACCGACGCAGGCGCCGGCATCTTGACGCTGAACGAGCATCGACGCTGAGCCGCCTCCAAACCACCATCGCCGCCTCACGCCGGAGGCGAAGACGACGGCTCCACCCATCTTCCGCAAAGCCCACCAAGGACGCCGACGAAGGAGAGTACTGCACCTGCAAACTCCCAGCGGATTTGAGCAAAAGCACCGCCTCGCACGCCGGCGAGGGAAGAAGGACCCCTAGATCCAGAGCCGCGGCCGCCACCACGGACGCCGGCTCGAGGGGAGGCACTCCACGGCTCCGTAGAGCAGCAGACACGCCAGAGACGGCAGATCTGCCCGGATCCTCCGCCGGAGCACCGAGGGCAGAGGAGAGGACCGCCGTCTCCAAAAGCTTCTCCGACCGCGCCTCCACCTCCAACGCGCCGCCGGCAAGCAACCCACGCACACCTAAGCTATGTACACGCCGGGATCCGTCGATTCCCCATCCTCCCGCCGCCGGAGCGGCCGCGGAGGGCGAGGGATCGAGCAGATCGCCGGCGGCGAGCTCGACCGCGCGGGTTTCGCCCAAAAAGTCGCCTTGTTCACTGTAGAGGTGGGGAACGAGGGAGGGATCCGGGTGAAATGCTAGTCTGATCGAGTTCTAGAAGTATACTCATGCGAGCTTTCGAATCAGCATAATAGTTTCGCATCACTTCATGTTTCTATACAGATTTCTCCGTCCTTGTTTCGTAAATCTGCATGACACATACATCGCTTGAGTAAAACATATATAACATGGCTTTTGCAGGTCATTTTTTGTGGACAGTGGCTTAAAATGGGGTATAACCCTGTTTAGCAACTTTTACTTAGTGTCTTCAGTCTTCACTATTTTGGGCAACATAAATTTACGCTTTTTACCAATTCCAGGACCTTTTCATCGTGAGTAAGTAAATCCATATATGTGCTTCATGTACAGTAATGAAAAGAGATCGGAATATGAGAGATGAGACATAAGGAGATCCATGTTGGGTAAAAATTTATTTCTTGACGGATAGTAAGGAAAAAGAGAGGAGAGTACTCTGTGCTAGAGCACTGCCGGTAGAAATGCTCCATCCACCATGGAATCATCCTCTTCTAACAAAGAGGACACTCTGGTGGAGCATCGACATGTAGAAAACTGGGAGGCAAGGAACGACTAGTGTATTTTTAATCGAACCAACGGTGATAGATTGGCGTTTTTTTTAGAAAGTTACGGCGGTTTTCAGATTTTTAATTTTGTACACGCAATTGTGGCGATTATTTGCAATTTATTTTCTGTTGGCTCATCTAACAAGTTTGGCGCACTCCTGATTGCACTGGCTCAAGAATTCATTAGGGCCGTGTTCCAGTTCCTTGTGATCATATACGTGCTTCACAAAACCCATACCGACTGCTTTTGAAATGGAATAGCACCGGTCGTCACAATCCCCTTATGTTATACGCTCATCCCTATTCACCTCTTGCACAACAATCTCCAGGTTGCTCCGTGCCCCCGTCGATGATGTCTCATGTCTCTTGGCTACTGTGACTCTGTGAGTACCATCCCGGCTTATCTCTTTTCGCTGCCACAAGTAGCCACTGCTGTCTTCTCTTCGTCACAAGCTGCGATTCCTACAGAATCTTCAACAAGGCCAGCGGCGGTACGCCACCTCCCCTCATCCTTTCCTTGAACCAAACAAGTCATGTAATCACTTAATCCCTTCTTTTTTTTATAAAGAGCTTTATTACTTAAAAGGTTTAAGCATTACACCCGGACTCTGCATAATAATGCACGCAGCCGCAATCCAATCGTACGGAAAAATGAAATGTAGCGCTAGACGAATTACAACCAAGAGTAAGCAAAACGCCAATGCGTAGGACAAACAAGTCATGTAATCACTTAATCCCTGCTCTAGAAACACTGAGTACGTTTTTTCTTTTGCGGGAAAACACTGAATACGTTACCTGTTGCCCAACCAAACGCGTCGCTTGTTCTTAGTTCCCGACGCGTCTCGTGATGTTCGTGGGAGATCTTGCGATCGGCCTCGCCTGTGCTTTCAGATACTCGTACAAAGCTGACGCAGGTAACTGTGTGGAAAACATGGATATCTGCTGATCGAATTCCCGATGCATCATAGTCCCGTGTACATGCAGCTAGCTACAACGGCCAGTCTCGTGCTGATATAATTCTGACATCGTGCTACACTCCACAAGCTACTCCTCGCTCGACTGTCCCCTTTTCTCAGGGTTTTCCTTGCTAGTATTTCACTCCCAGGTCCTGTAATTTGATACGAAGACACCGGTATATATTCACAGGGCTCGGATGTGCTGAATAACTAAGCCTTCGATGGACACACCCACTAATAATAAGTGGAGTAATAATCAGCTGTTCCAATATTTGACAGTACAGAGTACACACTAGCACACCTTATCTCATCATACACGTCGCTGTTGAAAGGCTGGGCTGGCCAGGACATGTCTACACTTATGCACGTTGTGGTCTTCAGACTCATCTGTCATCAGTCCACGATTTCCATTAGATACATTTCTTTGCATACCAAGATTTCTGTATCTTTTGTAGTATCATATATTGTATTAGAGCAAAACATTACTGATAACCGATGTTGTTCAGATATGCATATTATCAGTTGTTGGTTCCACCGTCATCGTTTTGTAATCACCGTTTCTAACATATAACTTTGCATTTGGTGGAAAACTATGCCAATCGAACATACAAAATAGATGATGGATCAGCTAGGTGACTGTGAAAAATAAAGTTCTTCGCACCCTAGCGGGAAAACCATACCTCAAGAAAGACACCTCCACCGCACTTTGGGCTAACGAGGACAACGTGAAAGATTGGTGGACTAAGCTTGTCATCCCAAACGGCAAGGCTAGGAAAGCAATGGCTTCTCTAATCATGCTTGTCTCTTGGAAAATTCGGAAGAAGAGAAATTCCCGTGTCTTCCGTCACCACGCCTCCCCGTTCTCGATTGTCATTTCTAGGATTAAGGAGGAAGCCAAGTTGTGGGCTTTGTCCAGCAATTTGAATAATGTAATTCCGGGAAATAATTCCCTAGCTTTTAAAAATCCTAGGATGTGTCCTAGGCATGTCCGTTGAATCTCTAAACTCTCCTTCTTTATTAGTGAAAATGGTAAATCTTTTGTCTTGTTTCAAAAATAAATAATTTACGAAACGTTCCGGTCCATTGTGTTCCTTGCGTGGCAGCTAGGGATGGGCATTAAAAACCAGAACCGAATAAATTGAATCCTTACTCGCCAAACAAGAACACTAACTATTACTAATTTCGGTGTTGAAACATGATTAACCAAACCTAACTCGATGAATTTGGTTTTAGTTGTGGTTAACTGAACCGTATTAAGTGTTAAAAGCCCCAAACCCTCCTATGCCACTAGCGTGTATGTGAACTTTTATGCAAGGCCTGCAAGGAGGTTACTGTATGAGAGGCACTCTTCTATTTTATTAAAAGTTTCAAGACATAATTATTTTCTCTATGGATGAGAGAACATCATGCGTTCACTTTCTTTTCTTTTTTAGCTAAACGTGCATTCATGCTCAAGCTAGATGTGTATTCCCTAGTGGCATTATTAGAACATCATGCATTCCCTACTGGCAGTGACTCTCCCGGCTCCAATGATCTCCAGATAAACTCTCCATTCTGCCCACCACGGCAGTTTCACACAGGGCATGGCGGAGGAATGTAACGCGAATTATTTGCAACTAGTTGCGGGTGCAACCCATTTTCGGATACCCATTTCAAAGTTTTCAAAAATTGCGAAATAAATCATGCACATAGATTATGTTGAATCTTCTACACCCAGAAATTTTCATCCAAAAATATGATCATACGTGGCCTGTGCAAAAAAGACAAATGAAATTTTGAATAGTGTCACTACTATTCAAACTCTCATTTGACATTTTTGCACAGGTCGCAGGTGATCATATTTTTAGATGAATTTTTTTGGGTGCACAAGATTCAACATGTGCATGATTTATTTCTCGATTTTTGAAAACTTCGAAGTAGGGTATCCGAGAATGAGTTGCGGGTGCAACTAGTTGCAAATTAGGGTTTCCCGGAGGAATGTAACTCATCCAATACTCCCAAACCCCCCTCAGAGTAGCGATGTGGTAGGGTATCCGAGAATGAGTTGCGGGTGCAACTAGTTGCAAATTAGGGTTTCCCGGAGGAATGTAACTCATCCAATACTCCCAAACCCCCCTCAGAGTAGCGATGTGGTCAGCATCTTGAAAGACCTATGTGCATATACTATGGAAGAACATGCAAATCCGTTGGCTTCATCTTCTGCTAAAAACTGATGCATCTCGTTCCTATATACGGAGTACATCAAGCCATGCATGATAGCTTATCCATGCAGTTCCAACATCATGGATCATCTTGCTCCTCCTAGCGCTAACCAATTAGTTTTCCCGTGTGGGATACTTTCCAAACAACACGAGCTTTTATTTCTCCCTGTTTCACTCAAAAGGTTTTCCCATATATATGTATTCCACTATATATCCATGAGCTATGCATGCACCGAATAGCTCCGGATTCACAAATTCACCTACTAGCTATAGGTAGAGAGCAAGCATGATATTTACTGAAGATAAATTAAACATAGCCATTACACTGTACACCGTACCAGACCACCAGTACAGGTGTGTGCGTCGTTGTTCAAAATCATAAAGACATACACACGCATAGCTTCACATGTTCTGGTCTTCTTCAAACTAGTCCAACAAGTCACGTACACAAGTTACTTCCGTGGGATAGCATGCAGCGACTAACGTACATGCCATTTAAGTGTCCTAATATATACGTATATATACTGGAAACCCACATGATGTTACGAAAGGTCTAAACATCGCATAGTCTCCAGCGTTGGTGAACCGCACGCACATACCACATACTGATATAGGGTGGGAATGTGGGATGGCGTGGAAGAAGGCCAGTGCCCAACTGCCCCGTCGGTCGGGCCCTAGAGCATCTCACTCGATAGCGATATTCACGATGACACAGCAGTAAATTAAGGATATCAATACAAAGTTTGTACCTTCACTAGTAGAAAATCTCCTTTAGTCCCGGTTCTAGAGCCCCTTTAGTCCCGGTTTCTAACAAATGAGGACTAAAGGTCTCCCTTTAGTCTCGGTTTGTCACGAACCGGGACTAAAAACCCTACACGTGGGCGAAGCCGTGCGCTGGGGCTGGAGAACCTTTAGTCCCGGTTTGTAACACCAACCGGGACTAAAGACCCCTTTTTTCAAATAATATTTTTAAAAAAAATTCAATTTTTATTTTTATTTTTTTCTATATTTCAAACCTTTGAATTATTTGTCAGTTTAATCTCTAATCGCCCCTAATCTCAAGCCAAAGTGCATCCTCACATTCCTATCCATAGTCCCGGTACCGGGACTAAAGACTCATTTTTTCCAAATGAATTTTTTGAATTTTTTCGAAAAAAAATTGATTTTTTTTATATTTCAAATCTTTGAATTATTTGCCAGTTTAATCTCTAATCGCCCCTAATCTCAAGTCAAAGTGCATCCTCACACTCCTATCCATACTCGTGGTCAAACTTCTCGACCGGTCACTCATCCTCACACTGCTCCACTCCCAGCACGCTTAACTTTTGAGTTCATTTCCAATTAGCTTCTAAGATTGCACTGATAACATCTTGATAATAATATGGTATCAATCTTATTATTCCCTAAACTTTGATGTCACATGATATTATTTTTTGAATTCCAAACCTATATTAACATAAATATTAATGATCAAGTAATAATAATTATTAATTCAAATAACAAAAAAATTGAATTTTACATTATTATTGTCATTTTCAATTTAATATGGAAAAATTCATATCTTTAAATTCGTAAATCGAAATTCGACAAATAATATGTATAAATCAATCAAAAAAAATGATAGGAATCCAAATATTGCATCCATATCATCTTTTGCATAATGTGCTATGTCTTTTATGTAATGTACTACTAAGTGTGGTTTTTTTTTAGAAAAAATCTTCTTTTTGAAATAACTTTTTTCCTTTTGGAATTTCAAAAATCTGAGAAAAGTTTACTGGGTAAACCCTGGTGAAATCGAGCTCCAATTTTTCTCTAGTTTTTTTTATATATTAAACGCATTTTTTCGACGTCGTATGCAAAAGTTATGGCCGTTTTCATCTTTAGTACCGGTTCGTGATACGAACCGGGACTAAAGGTGCCGCAACCTTTAGTCCCGGTTGGAGACACCAACCGGGACTAAAAGTCTTGTTTGAACCGGGACTAAAGACGTGTGACCGTCCTAACCGTTTGAACCAGGACTAGTGCCACATTAGTATCGGTTCGTAATGTGGCCGGGACGAAAGGGCCGAACCGAAGACCCTTTTTCTACTAGTGCTTGTGTCAAACTCTAGAATGAGGGCCCAACTTAGTAGAAATTTGACTAACAAAAAATTATAATGTATATGTCATAATATATTACATAGCAATTGGATATATCAAGAATCACAGTTACATCATGTTTATTTGAAGAATATCACTATTCTGGTGTTATTTGAACAAGTCTAGACTGATTCTTTCCCATGACGAATCAGATATTGATTCTTAAAACACTATAAAAAAGATTAAACAAAATTTAAAGGGATGTGACGTCAATAATGAATTTAAATATTAACACAACTGCTAATTTGATTGCCGCTTAGACGGCCCGCGATCCCTTGCACGGAACTCACCCCATATCTAGTCAAACTGCTGCACTAGCGACCGAGGACCGAAGTACGCGACTGGGATAATTCGGTTGGGCGCTTGGGATAGCCGATCACGCGAGGAAGTCACGAACAAAGAGACAATAGAGAAGACAAACTAGTGCTGCATGGCGTTCTGACACTTAACCTTTCCCGCCTCGCTGCTTGCGACCTAATTGATCATGTAAGTTCGAAACTGGTTGCTTTTGCTCCATTTAGGAATCAGGACTCGAAATTCCATGTCCACGACCGTGAATAGCCGAATGCATGTTAAGACATCTTTAGCTTACCATGTACCATATGTAGATATATGCGAGTCAATTAAAATGGAACGGAGAGAGTATTTCAGAACATATTGAAATAGTGAAGGATAGTACGCTTGATGTGTAGGTTGAAGATATCATACACCTTTTTTTACTGCAAAATGTCATACGCGCTTAGCCTCCTCTCGGAGATTCTTCTATTTTTCTTTTCCACATGTTTCAACGAGATTCCTCGTCTTCCCCGGTCGGTTGTTGATCTTCGTGCTACTGCAGGCCGATGAACCCAACCCAGCCAGCCACCACGTCGCACTTGTTTCGTAGACTGTGGAACGACTCGTGTGACCGGAAATACTGGTAAGCTACACTGGATATCGCTGTGATCCTCACCGAAGCGTCATGAAGAGCAAGAGATTGAGAAAGCTAGCTGGTGCAAACATGCTAGATGAGCCGTGCTGTTGTAGATGTTCTGCCCAAAAGTTCCGGTGAAGACGATCGAATCAGCATTATAGCTTCGCATCTCATTTCATGTTTCTATACAGATTTCCGTTGTCGTTTCGTAAATCTGCATGGCACGTATATACATGGCTTGAGTCAAATATATATACACACATAACATGGCTTGTAGATCATTTTTTGCGGACAGTGGCTCGTGTATCATGTACAATCAGACATAAAAATGCAACCTTTCATTTCAGTAAGATTGTGAATCATCGTCGATAATTTTTGTATGGGCCGTACATGAATATGTTTTCTGCTTTCTATTAAAATTACCCGTGTATCAGTACCATTTAGAATAAAAAATCCTCTTTGGCCTTCTTCTCTTTTGCAAGCCTCTCCTCCTCGAACGAATTCTACACTCCTCCGCTTGCACCTTCCTCTCTTCGGACATAGCCTTTGCTCTCCACTTCTCTTTCTCCATAAACTTTTGCTCGTTCCACCTTGCCATCTTCTTTTCTTTTTGTTCGGCCATCAATGCTCTCTTGGTCTCGATCATCGCTTAGAGCTCCTCTTTGTAGGCATCGACGCATCCATTCCCTTCCTCACTTTTGCAATCATTTTCCCTCCTGGTCAAGTTGAGAGAATTATCATCCTCCTCGTCATCGGCATCAATCGATATGCTAATTGCTCCCCTCTTCGGTGTGGTTTCACAGTTTCTCCTTATCAACTTCTCTTGTCCGGCTAGCTCCTTGTAGCAATGATGCAACCCAAATTGCTTGCCGCCACCTTCTTGTTGTGTTGCTTGTATAGTTCCCGAAAGATAGGCCCATACTCATTGATTGACACTCCACTTGGCGGTCCAAGGTTCACTTGATCAACACAATCGTACAATTGGTTGCATTGATCTTGAATCATACTCCACCAGTGGGCAAGAGAACCTTGAGTGCAGTTGGAAAGAACTGTCGCATTGCTCAAGTAGTACTCTTCAATCCTAATCCAAAACCTCTCCTTTGTTTGATAGGTCCAACCTACAAATCCAGCGAGATAATCAACCAATCAAGGCACAAAGCAGTATCACTTTTGCTATGGGAGTTTGTTGACCTTGTCTTCCTCATGCTTGTTGGTGTCTCCATGGCTTCTCGATCTTCTCCACTTCGAGATCATCCCTCTCATGATCTTCCTCCCTCGCACAATAATTTTCCATCCACAAATATATGTCATCGAGGCCGAGTACGTGTGATTCGTCCAATTAAGAAATGATATTTGCAACATCGTATTCATCTTCGCTATTGTCATCAAGAAAAAACGATCATTGCCGCATTGCATTAC
This sequence comes from Poa pratensis, assembly GCA_947311845.1. Classification (NCBI taxonomy): domain Eukaryota; kingdom Viridiplantae; phylum Streptophyta; class Magnoliopsida; order Poales; family Poaceae; genus Poa; species Poa pratensis. The sequence goes on from CAMZMU010000057.1 coordinate 32,983,474, forward strand.
CCAAATTGGTTGACAAAGATGAAAATGCAAGTTTTCTACCTTTTGGTCATTGCGTCGGAAACTTGGTGGGCATGACAGTCGCAGCAGACGTCGTGGCTGTAGCTAGGGGATGGCAGAGGAGGTTATGGGGTGGCCAAAGATGGAGGAGAAGGCACCGACACCACCGGACATGGAGTACGTGTCTAAGTGGGACGAAGCTTCTTCTTCGCCATCCCCTCATGTAGGGATTTGCCCTCCGGCATCATGGAGAGTTTATTGACCTTGTCTTCCTCATGCTTGCTAGTGTCTCCATGCCTCCTCATTTTAGGAGCTAATCGTTTTTAAGGGTTCGCCGCTATTGATGCTCTTGGTTGGTGAAAATCATTGATGATGACCAAGAATATATAACCGTCATAGTAGGTTTATCAGTTTGACATCACTGGTGGACCACGCCTCCGACTCGTTGGTGGTATAATCCAGTTTGTGATATAATATCACCACTCGCACACCGAGAGTGAATAGGTAGAACACAGGTACATATGAACCCTCTTATTTTGAACGTGCATAGGTGATGCGAAACATGTCCAAACAATCGAAACAAAGTGTGCATGCATAGGTGATGCAAAACATGTGACCTGCACATGAGTTCGTGACGAAATTACTATTTACATTGCCTCCACAAAAAGAGAAAAAATTCAGTTCTATGTAGCAGTATATATGTGACGTATTTTGTCTTTTTTATATTGGCCAAGTTAAAAGTCGTTTCTCCGCGAAACTTTCTGCGCACACATGGAACGTGCAGATGTACACGCAAACATTTTTTTAGAATTTCTGAACATTTCGAAAATGCATTGAGCGGAGGGGATGGCAAAATTGTAGTCTTTGCAAGCTATGCAACCAAGTGGAAGAAACGGCCGCACACCTACTCTTCCAATGCCGGTTCACTAGAAGGATTTGGACATCTTTGAAGGCATCGCTTGGGCTCTCCGATCTTGTCCCTAGCGAGGGATTGCGACCGTCAAAGTTTGGTGGGTTGAGGTGATTCACAAGAAGAGAGACTCGAGGAAGGCTCTAGCTTCTCTCGCTATGCTAGTGTCATGGGAGATTTGGTTAGAAAGAAATGCGTGTGTTTTTCGAAACAAGTCATCCACCGCCCCGATGCTCATTGACAAGATGAAAGAAGAGGCGACTTTATGGTGTTGGGTGGGTGCTAAAGCGTTGGGTAACATCATGCCGCGAGAGTAGAACTAGATGTTTATTTGGCCTTGGCCATGTGTGGCCAAGGTGGTGTTGTAGCACATCTAAAAACCTCTTCCTTAATTAATGAAAATGGCAAGCCTTTTTGCCTCGTTTAAAAAAAAACGAGTTTTCACATAATTGTACTGTGATGTTTTTTTCTTTTTTTTCTGTTTGTACGGCTGTGTGCATCCTAACGGTGCGCAGACCGATATAAACTATTACCAATTGCATCAGCGTGATATTATGAGTTTAATAAATCATTGATTAGGGAAAAAGATGCTTGATTTATTGTAAGTAGAATCGTCGATTGATCTGTTCCGCAAACGTAAATTACTTTTTGATTATGCGGTTCTGCGCAAGCCTACACAAACTGTCTTCCGGCTAATTCATCTATCGCAAAAAAAGGACAAACAAACAGATTCGACCGGCGGCAGAATCATACTGGCACATCCCATTTTCACCCATACATCAAAATCAAGTTACAGAGTTCCAAAGTCTCTGTCATGCAAAAATCAGAAACCAAACGGAAAACTAATGTCATAATTAAGCTTTGATCATCGTGAATTTTTGAGACTTGACTCCTAAAAAAAATTAGGTCTTAACCATTTTAGGATTCGTTTAACTCCCCAAAACAAACTCTCTTCAGGAGTTGAGCATTTTTAGGGTTCGGCTAGAGATGCCCTTAGTTAGTGAAATCATTGACGGCAATATAACCGTCATAGTTAGTGTACAGGTTTGACATCACTAGTTGAACCACTCCTTCGACTTATCAGTGGTATGTTCCAGTCGGTGATATAACATCACCACTTGCACACATAGGAGCGGAGGAGGAGGACGGATCTCTGAATTATGGGGTGCCAACGACGATAGCCTCCACATAAGGGGGCGGACATCATACTTAAAGATTATTAGGCACATAACCACATCTAAAACATGGCTAAACCAAGAATTTTTTCATGCTCCACCGTGTCACAGCCTCACAGGCGGGATTGATCCGTCAGTGATATAATTTTCGTTAAAAAAATTCTACCAGTTGAAGTCACCAATGACCGTTCATTTCGCTCTGTTGCTCCTAGCAATGGGTTGTCTTGAACTCGTCACTGGTGACAGACCTGCTATGATCTTTTTTCAAATAATGTGTAGCTTTCCGCTCAAGTAGACCTTTTCTTTTAGATGTTTCGATATTTTTATGAATCTCCCTTCACCGTCTTAAGCATTGCTACGAGATTTCACATACTTGTATTAGAGCAACTCTAGCAGATACCAGAATATCGTACCGGAAAACTGCTATCCCGTTCAACTCGAAAACATTTTCAGTACGAAATTTTGTTCTCGCGGAACAGATACCGGAAAAAGACTCCCTAATACGCATTGGACCCACAAGTCAGCATGTTTTCCTTTTATTTTTTCTTTTTCTCTTCTCCTTCCTCATGTCTTCCTCCTCTCTCTCCTCCCGCCGCCCGCCTCCGCCTCCCGCACGATTGCCTACAACCCTTTTTTTGTGTGTGTGGATGTGTGCATCCAAAACTGTGCAGAGACGACGGACACGACCTGAGCCCCTTCGGCCCCCACGTCGCTCCGCTCTGGGGCGACATGGGTGGCGACCTAACCCTAGCCCGCCGCCGGCCCCCTTCCTCTCTTTCCCTCACCTCGCCGCCACCAGAGACAGCTGCCGGGCAAGCTCGTCGGCTCGCCGAGGACGGTGGCGGCGGGGATCTCGCCGCTTCCCCGTGTGGAGGGCTTCGGAAGCAGAGGCGGCGGCCTCGGATGGTGTGGCGGCGCTGGCTCTGTGGCGAGCAGCGCGCGCGTGGTGCTCGTCGTCCTCCTCGGCTGTGTGGGCAGCGTGGAGTTGGTGGGCGCAGGACGTGGTGAGGAGCCGCGCCGGCGGCGGCCCGCTAGATCTGAAGATAGGCTGACCCTCTTATGCTCCCCACCGACCGACGCTGATGCCTGGGGGCCTCCGGCCGCCAGATCTGATGCGGGTCTAAGGTGTTGGAGGTGGGCGTAGAGATACGGGAGAAATCCCTGGCTGGCCTGCCAGCCGCAACGGTGGCGACGCCCGCGGGCGCCGTCCTCCTCTGTAGAGGCGCTGTCGAGGTATCTTTCACCCCCCTCCCTCCCCCATCTCGATACCCGGGTGAAAACCGAATCCTAGATTGGGCGGCTGCGGCGCTGTGGCGTCGTCCCCTTCCTGAAGGTGCCGCCTTGGGTGAGTTGGGGGTGTGGGTTTGTCGAGAGGCAATCCAGCGACGAAGTTCGAACCTGGCCGGCGTTTCCGAGCCCTGGGTCTCCTCCCTGCCTCTTGTTTTGGATGTTCCATGTTCGTTCGTTGCGCCCGCTCGCCGGAGGATCGGTGCCCTCGTACCTAGGCAGGGAGAGGAAGGGTTCCTCTCCCCCCGCTTGGAGCGTGGCCGCAAGGCGGCAGGAGCACGGTGCTCATCTTTGCAGGTGGTTCTCAGACTCAGCACTGCCGTGGCAGTTCTTCTTCAACGCATTTTCTATTCGCCGTCCTCGTCCAGCGGCTTATCTCTCTGTGGGTGGATCCATGGATGGCGACAAGACTTCTACAGGTGAGCTAGTTGCAGCAAGCGGCTGGGCTATGTTTCTGGCCTATGCACAGCCGGGTTCCTAGCCCACTCTTTGCTCAGTGTGAGCTTCTCCAATGTCGGCGGTACGGCGCCCTTCGAGCCAGGGCGAGGGGGCAGAGGTCCCTCTCCGGTCATGGAAGAGTCTGGTTAGACAATGGCGTGTCTCCTGGTGCAGACGGCGACGACCACTTCGCTGACGATGCTTCTACCTCAAGATCCTCCTTCGTCGCTCCCTGGTGCTTCGTTCATGTTAGAGGGCATCGATGTCTCCAGCTGGACTTTGTGTTTTATCTTCTGTTTGCTGTAGTCTCTTTGTGTGCAAGCTGTTCATCAGCATCTTTGTATCAAACTTGCCGTTGGGGGCTTTATTAATTTAAAGCTGGGCACATTTGTGCCTTATATTTCAACTGTGCAGAGACCGGATATAAACATACTGGCACCTCCCATTTTTACCCATACATCAAATTCAAGTTACAGAGTTCCAAAGTCTCAGTCATGCAAAAATCAGAAACCAAACGGAAAACTACAGTCATAATTAAGCTTTGATCATATCCTAATGAAGAAGATGCTAAGCTCTGGGCCATTGTTGCCATCAGGGTTGAGCATGTAGAGCGACTCGGAGTCCCGGGACCCCACCACGCGGTCGAAGCGGGCGCGCATGTACGCAAGGTCCCCGGTCTCCTGCCCCTCGGTGGCGTCGCAGCCCATGACGTCGTTGGGCAGCACGCCGGCGCCGACCGAGACGGTGCGCAGCAGCTGCATGACGGTAAGGTCGTCCTCCGTGGGCTCCCGCCGCATGGCGTACCCGATCTTTCGCCCGTTCACGTAAGCCGTCCACAGCGGCTCGTCGAGCAGGCGCGTGCGACCGATGCCGGCGCCGGTCCCCGGCGGCTTCTTCTCGCACTCCAGCGCCACGCGCAGGTGCTCGGCGCCCATCTCCTGCATGAACCTGCCGGTCTGCATCGCGAGCTCCAGCAGCAGGATGGGCACGCTCCCGGGCGTCTCCTGCACCGCCAGCGTCACCCGCGCCTTGCGGTACCCGAACAGGGTCCCCGTCGTGCGCGACGCGCCGCTGACGTGGCCGTCGTGCATCCGCGACGGGCCGCCGTGCCGCGGTAGGAGGCCCTGGAAGCGGCACGCCGGCGCGAGGATCGGGAGGGACCTGAACAGCGCGCGCACGGCGCGGATGGCGCGGAGGGAGCGCGCGGCCGTGCGGCGCTGCTTCTTCTTGGACGGCGGCGCGGTGAGCGTGATCGTCGGCCGGGCGTGTGCGGGGACGGCGGTGGTAACTCGGAGTACGCGTCGGCGCCAGGGGTGCGAGGCGTCGCCGGCGCGTGCAGCGGCGACATCGGCGGGGTGGGCTGCGGCGTCGCGTAGCGTGCCATTGCCGTTGCCGTTCCCGGCTTGATGGACGTGTTTGGAACTGAGATAGCGCGTTGTTCTGGCATCGTCGTCGATCTGTGATGCTTGTAGGAGAGGACTCGGGGTTTTTGAAACGCTGTCTGGCTGGCCTAGGTTGGTGGAATGCACGTACGCCAAGGCTTGATGAGGCATGCACGATGGGTACAGGGGTTTTACTTCGGCATTTTTCTAGTCAAGGACTGTTTCTTAACAGGTGTTTGTTTTTGCTTTGGACTTGGAGGACGGTTCGCATATTCTTCAGCTTTCTTCTCCTTTTCTTAAAAATAAAAGTGTACTTGTTTTATACAGAGGACTTCCATGTGCCTTCTGGGAGTCCTTATGTGATGAACTCCCTGTTTTTTATGAGCACGCAACGATTTTTATTTTTTTACAAGTAGAATGCAATGAACTTTTTTTTTGACAAAAAGGTCCACATATCAGATATTAAACTGATAAGAAATTAAGAACAGATACTACGTTTGATCTTAGCCAGGGGCCGAGAAAGGTACAGAATGCAATGAACTTTGTTTTAGGGCTGCAATGAACTTTTCTATACAAGCATACAGCGGCCGTGCGAAATCACTAATAAAAGGGTTCCCTTCGCAAAGGGAACCCCGCGCACGCTGCTATGTCGACAAGTGTCGGCTTCTCCCTCTACAAGGTCCATGTGGGTGCTTGTATTCGTGACAAGTGGCAACACGAGAGAGTTTTTGGGGAATTTCTGATTTTCACGGGCGGAGTTCGTGCATTTATTTTTTAGATTCGTTTACAAAAAATGAAATATCTTGAAAACCGTTTGTCCAAATTACGAACCGTTTTCACTTTTGACCTTCTCGGGTCGAGATCTTCAAAACTAGATCCCATGTAGATAGGTTTCGACAAACTTTTTTTTTGTACAACCTGTTATGTATAGTTGTACAACATGTGTCTGTGTAGTTGCACAAACTGTGTATGTACAAATTGTGTCTGCGTGGTTGTACAACATGTGACTATATAGTTGTTCAACCTGTGTATATACAACATGTGTCTGTCTAGTTGTACAAACAGTGTCTGTACAACATGTGTCTGTCTAGTTGTACAACATGTGTCTTTCTAGTTGTACAACATGTGTATTTGTAGTTGTACAACCTGTTAGTCCTACCATCGTGTACATCCAATAACAACATGGATGTACGTCCGGTAGAATCGTGTACATACAGTAGAAGTATACGAAGTATACGTGTACATCTAATAGCAACATGTGTGTACGTATAATCAGCTCGTGTACTTCCAACAATAACGTGGGTGTACATCCGTGATCCGTGTATTTAATCACATTTATACTATCTACTCTGTACAATTTGTACATCATACTCTCTTTTTTTTGCATGGTTTGTACATCTGTTGACACTGATTTTGTCTTCAGATATAAAGGAAATTCAAAATATGATAAATGATTAAATAATGAGTGAAATCGTAGAAAACCGGATTTGTCTCATGATAAAAAGGGATAAATTGTTCGACACATAAATCATCGACAGTAATTAATACCTTCATGAAAAATAAAACCATCGATAGATATGTCATTGGTGACCCTCAATTTTCATAAAATATAATCAACACATGAAAAATTCAATCGGCAAATAAATATCGGCCAGTGGGTTTAAACACTCACCATCGACGACATTAAATTAATAAAATATTCGACCGCGGGACAAAATGTCGGGTCGTTCCGACTACCCTATAAAATACGGTCATATTATACTAAATGGATAACAAAACATGTGAAAAATATTTTGAAAAGCTTATTGCGTGGCTACATATACGGCTACGTCGTGCGGGCATGTATGGATTATACGGGGAGATTAACAACTAATGATGGATTAATCACCCAGCCCACTGCCCAAATGCATGCAGTTCTATATCAAAGCCTCCATGCTTGTGCAAAGAACTAAAGCCCAACCTAATTAGTTAATTAGCAGGGATTAGTGGGCAAAGCCCACGCAATAACCAGCCCATGTCACCAAGCGAAGACATGCATGGCTGCAGGCCTACATGCATCGGCCATGCACGCTGATTAATCTTGCCGTGAATACAGAAAACTACATGGTCAAGTTTCCTCGATGCTCACGTCCCGCACGATCAGAAGAACGTGGCCATGCTCCCACGATCTCCTGCACGGCGTAGCGCCTCTGTGCTCCCCTCCATAAATACTGAGCGAGACATAGCGGCAAAGTTGGCCGAGAATCCCATCGCTTCAGTCCATCGCTGCTGCTGCTGCCCAATAATCGCAAATCCACAATCACCAGTCGCGAAGCACCCATCGACCAGTCCATCGCTGATACACGCGCTTTCCATCGCTCTCTCGCCGCGCTGCTCATCTGCATACACGCTGCCGGTCTCTCGTCGTCGGCATCGCTAGTTGTCAGCTGCTCAACAATCACGCTGCCAAGCGCTGGTTGTTTAGTATCTGCCGGCCGGCTGTTCGACATACGCGAGTGTACACCTCGCAACCCGATCGACTACGTCATCGTTCCGTTCGTCTTCGCCGCCAAGGTGAGAAAAGGAGGCCAAAGCTATACTCTTTCTCCTTCGTTCTTGATCATGCCGTCACAATGATCGATTAGCATGCTCAAACCAACTTGTTCCTTGTTTGGTCTGCATGGTGACTCCGGTCCCATGATGATACAAATCAAGGATACAAATATAAATCAAACTAATTAATTTGCTCCTTGTTTGGTCTGCATGGTGACTCCGGTCCCATGATGATACAAATTAAGGATAAACATAAAGGTCAAACCTCATATTGTTCAGGTTTCATAAAATCCTACCTGATAGAAATTAGGATATGTTCTATATTATGTTCATGCCATGTTCAAATAAAACTTGTTCCTTGTTTGGTCTGCATGATGACTCCGGTCCCATGATGATACAAATTAAGGATATAAATAGAGATCAAACTTCATATTGTTTGTACCTCACAAAATCCTAGCCCATAGAAATTAGGATATATTTTGCGCCATATTGCGTTCATGTCATGTTCAAATAAAACTTGTTCCTTGTTTGGTCTGCATGGTGATTCCGGTCCCATGATGATACAAATTAGGGATACAAATATAAATCAAACTAATTAATTTGCTCCTTATTTGGTCTGCATGGTGACTCCGGTCCATGATGATACAAATCAAGGGTATAATAAAATTAGAAACAAAGTTATTGTCGTTTTGGTCTTATATGCCACTGTAAATTAAGCCATGCCTAATAAATCCAAATCATATTCTAATTCCCCAGATGCACGAGCTCCTGGTGCATTATTTGGTGCGAGGATATAGGCATAAAGTGATTAAATAAAATAATATTCGCATCTGTCTAGCTGATAATCTTGATGGATCTAAGCCCACTGCACGCTAAAGTATTCACGTTAGTTCCGAGTAGTACATACACTCCCGGGCTAGTAATTTGATTGATCTAAACTTAGTGCATGCTCGGCCATATATGCTTAGAGTGTCCACTGACCTAGAGTAGTAGCATGTTGTTCAAACAGAGCAAAGTCTGCAGCTTATTTACGTTGATTAATGAACCTGGTCAATCAACTATTAGCTAACCATGCTGCATACTACCGCATTGGCCTACCTCACTCAAATAGATTATGCATTCCCATACATGGATGTACGTATCGGCCATGTAAACTGCACATCCTCTGTTGCATATGACTAGCACACCATGTTGTCAGTACTAAATAAATATGATGATCAAATATACATGCATGATAATTACTCTGCACTGTTTAGTCTCATATAGCTAAACTGAGTTGAATTTGCATCTTGCCCATGAAATATAGAAATGGATGTATACTCTTGCTCGATTCCGTTATGACACGGATGAAGTAAAACTGCATCAAATATGCTTATATAATCATGTCGCTAGTTTCTCATATAAACTAGTGTATTAATATAGGTGTTGGAATCATATTACACTATTAAAACCCATGCATATGCTCAACATAAACTTAACATGTTTAAAAATGATATGTATGTTGCAAGCTTGGTTACATCACAAGCGTATGATTTATGCTACGTCATATGATAATCTCACATATAGATTAATGTCAAACCATGCATTCCTGTCATATAGGTGTGCGCATATACGTAATTAAATGATAACCAGGATCATAACATGTCTTGCACTAAATATAACGTAGTGCATCCTCCATATATACTATAGTCTACCCATATTGGCTTGAGCAATAATATATACGTTGCTACAAGATATTTTCCCATCCTATGCATGCATATAGAAATCAGATGCATGATAAATTCGGCTCACATAATGAGTCATGATTATATATTGCACCCATGCTTATTAGACTGGCTAGTTAACCATAAATAAGTGTTCATATTAACAAAAAGGATAAGACACTACCCATTACTCAAATATATAATGGTTAATGAACTAGGTAAAATATATTCAAGCATGTACGTGCTATATGACGAAAATTATGCTACCCATAGTTTAGCATAGACATACTTCATGGCTCTCCGAGTACGCCGGCGTCGACGATATCGAGGAGGACTTTATTTTCTACATTTTGTAGTTTTCTTTTCTACACTTTGTAGTGGTCGTATGTTGTAATCCTATGTAATAGTTATGTTGGAATTCTTAATCAGGGGTTTTCTCTCCGGAGATGTAATTAACAGATCTTTTATATATATGTAAGAGTTCTGGAAATAAAGTACCTGCAATTTTGATATATTTAATCATTTATGCATTTACGCATTTAAATTATACTATATGTCTCTATGACGTGGACGCGTACGTATTATTATTTGCGATCGCCCCATTTTCCCGTCATCAGATTCTGGCACGCCCGGTGGGACATATTTCTCCCCTCATCTTTGAAATTCCAACATAACATACAACATATGAATTCTCAAAATATATAGCCCAAATAGATCAAATTGCAGAGGACTAATATATGGTTCCTCCAGTTTCGATCGTGCGGAAAATCAATATGTGATTCTGAACATCGGATCCCTTTGGTTTGATGTGCCAATCGGTCCTCTTATGACATTACTAAGCCGAAGTTGACTAAGGAGCACGGCGCCATCACTAACTAAGCAAGACAAAAAAAAAAGGTCTTTTCTGTCGTGTCTTTTTAAAACCAGCAGAGTAGAATATAACATCTGCTATAAAAGTCATCGTCACCAGGTGATGAGACCCCAACTCCAGCCCCATATATGAAAGGGAAGGCTGTCAAAGTGGGACAATCATCCTACTAGCAGACCAAGAAGAAACTAGAAAGGAGTACTAGCGGTGTTCAACAAACATGAGTTTCCGCAACATATTCCCAAGGGAAAATAAAAGATGGCGCATAAACCCATTGCATGCAACATGACGAAATATGTCAAGTCGTGGCCATATTGCCATGGAGATTTGGATCAATAGCAACATCTATGAGTGCTTTGAGTAAACTCCAGCCGATGCTCTAGTGTTTGCTCTTTTAGTGTCCGATAAATCTAGTAAAGGATGCTATGAACAAATGTACAAGTATCCCATGACCGTGGAACTGGTCATGTGGACTCGACCGTGGTGCTATAATATTCCATATCATCATCTCGGCACCTAGTGTACGAGAATCCTTTGAGGGTTCATATGATCTGGTGTACCATCAACATTTTCAAAAAAACAAAAACAAAATCTTCATATCAACCATTGACGTGTTATAGTCGGCAAGGTCCGTGTCCACTTCTCCAAGAATATGGAAAACAACCTCTTGGATCATCGTTTCTGTATCAATCAAAGGTGGCCTCATGATCCACTTAAGTTGACTAGCAGCCATTTAATGCTTGCTGCTTCTATCAGGTTCATTTCACAAATATCTAAATCACGACAAGCATCGTGTCATGGGCATAGACCGTGAATATAATAGATATATCTACAAAAAAAAAGAGCCGCAGAAGCCACTGAGGAGGAAGTTGCTCTCTCAAACAAACAACCCCAACGGGCTGCCGTTTTATAGCTTTGCATGGGCAAACATTGCCAAGATTGCCAGCTATGTCACGCTCATGCAAAGAGTTTCATCCCTCCACTCCTCCGTTGGTTCCTCTCCAATAGCAAAATCTAATTTGCGGGAGTAGCCATTGACAACAACAAAAAAATGCTCAAATTTTATAACCGAGTGTCATAAATGTTGTCAAATAGCAACAACTTGGTAAGATGGTTCTTGGTGACAAAGAAGGTCAATTGGTGTCGTAGAGAAACTGGCCAAGAAGGTGACAAAAATAAAACTCAGCAAAGAAAAAAGTGTTAGTGTGAGCATGTGTAAGGACTCCAACCTGAACCATGAGCAGATCAAGTATGCAACTATGCATGCCTGGATGCGTAAGCGAGCTTCGTCGTCAGGCGGCATCCCAATATAACTTGTTATGTTACGTTCCAATTATATATCCATACCAAATATCTTCAAAGCCAAAAAAAAAAATGTATTATGATATCTCCACCCGTTCATCATCATGTGGTGGCAGGGGTCTGTATATATATTACAGAAGTGTTGATTTGCATGAGGGAGATCATGTAAAGAATATCAACATGGTATTGAAATGACTGATGCAACATTATTTAAAAATAAACCCAATGAAATGTGCCTTGTCGTTTCCAGTTATATATGTTTTTTTCAGTTCATAGTTACAAGCCATGGGTACCATATCCGTGATTTTAAAACTGGAAGCACTTTGCACATACGTGAGATTCCACGTAATTGTTGCAACTGCTACCTCATACAATGCTTTGCTGGATCAACCATGGTTGCACGAGAATCAAGTTGTGCCATCTACACTCCATTAGTGCATCAAATATGTGGAGCAGACGAGCAGTTCGGAGAAACAGTAAGAATATTCGGGGGCAAGGAGTTCATTAAGTAGCTAAATCTTTCTACGTACGCTGATGCAAAATTTTACTTCGAGCCTGTCGTAAAGTACACAACTACACAAGCCAAGTCGATCATAGTATCTGAATCGAATATCAGATAAGATGATGCTGCGGAATCGTCGTAAAAAATCTATAAATTATGTATATACCAAGTAATCAAAGAGAGAAAGGCAACCCAATATTATGTATAAGTCTTTTGTCTTATGCTAAAACAGCAGATGAGATATGATATCTTCATGCTCGTTATTCTGCGACCGGCAGGACCAAGAAAGGGCGTTATCCCAGACTTCATCTCAAGGCTTTGCATGAAGATCAAACTTTGATAGAAAAGGATACAGACAAGGCTATGAGGTTTGCATGACCTCAGCCCAACTTATAGACATGATCGAGGTGTTGCCACGAATGGAAGGTGGTAATCAACCTACAATCGACGACTTGGATGGACTTATGAAAAAAATACCGGGACTAGACCCAGAAGTCGATGTCCATCGTGTCTCGCCATACAAGACGACGTTGCACCGGTAAAACAAGCACAAAGAAAGTATCAGCCCGAAGTACTTCCAAAAATAGAAGCCGAGGTACACAAATTCATAGATACAAGGTTCATTAGAGAAGTCAAATATTCCACATGGGTCTCTAGTATTGTACCTGTCCAAAAGAAAAAATGGCCAAACTCATATATGTGTAGATTTAAGAGATTTGAATAAAACATGTCCTAGAGGTGATTTCCCAATACCTATTTCTGAAGTACTAGTTCATGCCATTATGGACCATGAATTTTTCTTTTATGAATTGTTATTCGGGATATAACCAAATAAAAATGGCGCCTGGAGATGAAAAGTTGACAACATGTAAACTCTTCATCTAAAATATAATCCAATGTTAAATGAAGCTTGACTACACATAACACAAAATTATAATCTACCAAAACAAATTACTTTGTGATAGTAATACCACCAAAGTAAAATGGCTACAATTGTATAAATAGTCGGACTCATATAATGAGCTAATGAAATACTCCAACATCTTATGAGTATAAACTATGATGCAAAAGAAATTAATGATGAGCACTCCAAAGTCTTACGAGTATAAACTGTTGACACCATGGATACTATATTATGTGATATAAAATACTCCAATAACTTACGAGTATAAACTGTGGTATTTAAAAACATCACTTCCATAATTTATGTTGATCGACAAAATTGGGCAAGATGCAAGTTAAATGCTATAGGATGGGTGCCTCCATGCCGGTCATAAGAAGCTAAAGAAAAATTGAGATGTAGTACCACAAATCTCCCACAGGAAAGTAACCTACGACCAGAAAAGGTGCAGGTCCATCAAAAAATTAAATAAATACACAACTTTCTTTTTATGTGCCCATCCCTACAAGTGGTCAAAGTGATGGTTCCACATAAATGAATGTGCTATCGCCATGCAAAAAAAAATTGCAGAGTGAAAGACTCAGTAGCTACATGCATATAAAATGCTGATGTCGTCTAAAAGTAAATATGAAATGAAAATACGTCATAGCTAAGCGAGGACAAATCGTTGGCCTTATATAAAAAAAATGACTCTTATTGCGTCAACGGTTATAAACAAGAATATAAACTGTCAGCCTCGTATATGTGAAACAAAGAAAGTAATGAAACTACTCCAAGGCTACAAGAGTATAAACTGTCAGCCTCATATATGTGAAACAAAGAAAAGAATGAAATCACTCCAAGGCTACAAGAATATAAACTGTCAGCCTCGTATATGTGAAACAAAGAAAGTAATGAAACTACTCCAAGGCTATAAGAGTATAAACTATCAGCCTCATGCAAAAAAATATGAAATTACTCCAAGCACTCAAGAGTATAAACTGATTGCACCATATCAAACAAACGGTAAATAAAACATTAATCCAGTCACTCACGAGTATAAATTGAGTGAACCCTATCAACTAGACAATAAAAAATACTCCAATGCTACAAGAGTATAAACTGTAAGCCAATGTCATAGGACCTTAAGTCATCGCATCATTACGAATGAAAGAAAACATATATCAAATATGCTCCAATGCTATACGAGCCTAAACTATTAGCAAAAGAAATCAAAATATGCTCCAATGCTATATGAGCCTAAACTATTAGCATAAAAAAAATAAAAATATGCTCGAATGTTGTAAGAGCCTAAACTATCATCATAAAACATTTAAAAATATATGCTCCAATTGCTTCATGAGCTAACACTGTAAGCCAACTTTTTTTTCTTCATTGAAAACTAAAGATTAAATTGCTCCAATTGCTTCATGAGCTAAAACTGTAAGACAATTTTTTCTTCTTCATTGAAAATGGAAGATTAAATTGCTCCAACTGCTTCATGAGCTAAAAATGGAAGCCAACTTTTTTCTTTGTTGAAAATTGAAGATTAAGTTGCTCCAATGCTATATGAGCCTAAACTATTAGCATAAAAAATTAAATATGCTCCAATGCTACATGAGCCTAAACTATTAGCAAAAGAAATCAAAATATGCTCCAACGCTATATGAGTCTAAACTATTAGCAAAAGGTATCAAAATATGCTCCAATGCTATATGAGCCTAAACTATTAGCATAAAAAATTAAATATGCTCCAATGCTACATGAGCCTAAACTATTAGCAAAAGAAATCAAAATATGCTCCAACGCTATATGAGCCTAAACTATTAGCAAAAGGTATCAAAATATGCTCCAATGCTATATGAGCCTAAACTATTAGCATAAAAAATAAATATGCTCCAATGCTACATGAGCCTAAACTATTAGCAAAAGAAATCAAAATATGCTCCAACGCTATATGAGCCTAAACTATTAGCAAAAGGTATCAAAATATGCTCCAATGCTATATGAGCCTAAACTATTAGCATAAAAAATTAAATATGCTCCAACGCTACACGAGCCTAAACTATTAGCAAAAGAAATCAAAATATGCTCCAACGCTATATGAGCCTAAACTATTAGCAAAAGGTATCAAAATATGCTCCAATGCTATATGAGCCTAAACTATTCGCATAAAAATCAAAATGTGCTCCAATACTATACGAGCCTAAACTATAAATATAATGGAAAAAATATAACTCCACAACCTCACGAGTATAAACTGAGGAATTCCAAAATTACTCTGTACCCTCATGAGTATAAACTGGGGCATACAAAGAAAAAATTACTCCATACCCCCATGAGTATAAACTGGGGCACCAAAAAGGTCACAACAATATAATATATACTCCAATAAACTAAAGAGTCTGAAATGTGTCAACAAAACTAGTACTCCAATAACTTACGAGTATAAATTGTGACATCAAAAATATATTACTCCATACCCTCATGAGTATAAACTGGGGCACCAAATATATTACTCCAATAACTTACGAGTCTAAACTGTGACATCAAAATATGTTACTCCATACCCTCATGAGTATAAACTGAGGCACCAAAATATATTACTCCAATAACTTACGAGTATAAACTGTGTCATCAAAAATATATTACTCCATACCCTCATGAGTACAACTGTGGCACCAAATATATTACTCCAATAACTTACGAGTCTAAACTGTGACATCAAAATATGTTACTCCGTACCCTCATGAGTATAAACTAAGGCATCAAAATATATTACTCCAATAACTTACGAGTCTAAACTGTGTCATCAAAATATAAAACTCCATACCCGCATGAGTACAAACTTGGGCACCCAAAATATATTACTCCAATAACTTACGAGTCTAAACTGTGTCATAAAAAATATACTACTCCGTACCCTCATGAGTATAAACTGGGGCACTAAATAAAAGTAATACTCCAATAACTTATGAGTCTAAACTGTGTCATCAAAAAAAATTCACTCCGTCATAAATAAATTTACCTTGATAAGCATAAAACATAGGGAGTAGAAAATGTGCGCACTCTAACTTTATAGCCCAAGGCATAAATATCACAATGAATTTAGAAATAAATGTTTCATACTACAAAAAATAAAGTGGATGCTCAAATAAATGCATCGCACAATCAAGCTCCAATATTATTAAGAGCGCAAAAAAATCAAGATGCGCAAACAATTTGCGTGATGCATATAGATGCTTGGGTAAAACATGCGAAACTCACCAGGAAAGAGATGACGATATGATCTCTACTTTGTGAGATTGCCAAACCGTACCGAAGCACTGACACCTCCTACGCCAAAGGAAAGAAGGAGATCGGGTCAAATAATCATCACAACAAAGATCTAGATGGAAGAAAATAAACCATCTAATGGCATACGTGCTCAATGGCCAAGGGATGCAAACAGCAAACTCGGTCGAGGGGTCAAGCTCTTGATTGGAGTACGTCCAGGAAGTTGAGAAAAGAAAGAGTAAACCATGCCTAACATACGAAAGGAAAGGATGGGATAAGATATATCTGTTAGCTGCGCCGTGAGATCCTGCTGACGGCCACATTAGCTCATTGACAGATTTTTGGGGAGCTCGGTTAATATCCAAGCCGAAGGCTCCGCTCATCAGCCTTTAAATTTGACGGCTGGGTAATACTCCAGTTATATATATAAAAAGAAATCTAGCCCTTATCCCAAACGACATGGATACTTAAAAAAAATGCACATGTATGTATAGGTTTCGAGATCTAAATCCGAATTAAAATATAATTCGCATTTAGACCTCGAGGGGCATCTGTTGACACTGATTTTGTCTTCAGATATAAAGGAAATTCAAAATATGATAAATGATTAAATAATGAGTGAAATCGTAGAAAACCGGATTTGTCTCATGATAAAAAGGGATAAATTGTTCGACACATAAATCATCGACAGTAATTAATACCTTCATGAAAAATAAAACCATCGATAGATATGTCATTGGTGACCCTCAATTTTCATAAAATATAATCAACACATGAAAAATTCAATCGGCAAATAAATATCGGCCAGTGGGTTTAAACACTCACCATCGACGACATTAAATTAATAAAATATTCGACCGCGGGACAAAATGTCGGGTCGTTCCGACTACCCTATAAAATACGGTCATATTATACTAAATGGATAACAAAACATGTGAAAAATATTTTGAAAAGCTTATTGCGTGGCTACATATACGGCTACGTCGTGCGGGCATGTATGGATTATACGGGGAGATTAACAACTAATGATGGATTAATCACCCAGCCCACTGCCCAAATGCATGCAGTTCTATATCAAAGCCTCCATGCTTGTGCAAAGAACTAAAGCCCAACCTAATTAGTTAATTAGCAGGGATTAGTGGGCAAAGCCCACGCAATAACCAGCCCATGTCACCAAGCGAAGACATGCATGGCTGCAGGCCTACATGCATCGGCCATGCACGCTGATTAATCTTGCCGCGAATACAGAAAACTACATGGTCAAGTTTCCTCGATGCTCACGTCCCGCACGATCAGAAGAACGTGGCCATGCTCCCACGATCTCCTGCACGGCGTAGCGCCTCTGTGCTCCCCTCCATAAATACTGAGCGAGACATAGCGGCAAAGTTGGCCGAGAATCCCATCGCTTCAGTCCATCGCTGCTGCTGCTGCCCAATAATCGCAAATCCACAATCACCAGTCGCGAAGCACCCATCGACCAGTCCATCGCTGATACACGCGCTTTCCATCGCTCTCTCGCCGCGCTGCTCATCTGCATACACGCTGCCGGTCTCTCGTCGTCGGCATCGCTAGTTGTCAGCTGCTCAACAATCACGCTGCCAAGCGCTGGTTGTTTAGTATCTGCCGGCCGGCTGTTCGACATACGCGAGTGTACACCTCGCAACCCGATCGACTACGTCATCGTTCCGTTCGTCTTCGCCGCCAAGGTGAGAAAAGGAGGCCAAAGCTATACTCTTTCTCCTTCGTTCTTGATCATGCCGTCACAATGATCGATTAGCATGCTCAAACCAACTTGTTCCTTGTTTGGTCTGCATGGTGACTCCGGTCCCATGATGATACAAATCAAGGATACAAATATAAATCAAACTAATTAATTTGCTCCTTGTTTGGTCTGCATGGTGACTCCGGTCCCATGATGATACAAATTAAGGATAAACATAAAGGTCAAACCTCATATTGTTCAGGTTTCATAAAATCCTACCTGATAGAAATTAGGATATGTTCTATATTATGTTCATGCCATGTTCAAATAAAACTTGTTCCTTGTTTGGTCTGCATGATGACTCCGGTCCCATGATGATACAAATTAAGGATATAAATAGAGATCAAACTTCATATTGTTTGTACCTCACAAAATCCTAGCCCATAGAAATTAGGATATATTTTGCGCCATATTGCGTTCATGTCATGTTCAAATAAAACTTGTTCCTTGTTTGGTCTGCATGGTGATTCCGGTCCCATGATGATACAAATTAGGGATACAAATATAAATCAAACTAATTAATTTGCTCCTTATTTGGTCTGCATGGTGACTCCGGTCCCATGATGATACAAATCAAGGGTATAATAAAATTAGAAACAAAGTTATTGTCGTTTTGGTCTTATATGCCACTGTAAATTAAGCCATGCCTAATAAATCCAAATCATATTCTAATTCCCCAGATGCACGAGCTCCTGGTGCATTATTTGGTGCGAGGATATAGGCATAAAGTGATTAAATAAAATAATATTCGCATCTGTCTAGCTGATAATCTTGATGGATCTAAGCCCACTGCACGCTAAAGTATTCACGTTAGTTCCGAGTAGTACATACACTCCCGGGCTAGTAATTTGATTGATCTAAACTTAGTGCATGCTCGGCCATATATGCTTAGAGTGTCCACTGACCTAGAGTAGTAGCATGTTGTTCAAACAGAGCAAAGTCTGCAGCTTATTTACGTTGATTAATGAACCTGGTCAATCAACTATTAGCTAACCATGCTGCATACTACCGCATTGGCCTACCTCACTCAAATAGATTATGCATTCCCATACATGGATGTACGTATCGGCCATGTAAACTGCACATCCTCTGTTGCATATGACTAGCACACCATGTTGTCAG
This sequence comes from Poa pratensis, assembly GCA_947311845.1. Lineage (NCBI taxonomy): Eukaryota > Viridiplantae > Streptophyta > Magnoliopsida > Poales > Poaceae > Poa > Poa pratensis. Next base: position 33,002,610 of record CAMZMU010000057.1, read on the forward strand.
TACTAAATAAATATGATGATCAAATATACATGCATGATAATTACTCTGCACTGTTTAGTCTCATATAGCTAAACTGAGTTGAATTTGCATCTTGCCCATGAAATATAGAAATGGATGTATACTCTTGCTCGATTCCGTTATGACACGGATGAAGTAAAACTGCATCAAATATGCTTATATAATCATGTCGCTAGTTTCTCATATAAACTAGTGTATTAATATAGGTGTTGGAATCATATTACACTATTAAAACCCATGCATATGCTCAACATAAACTTAACATGTTTAAAAATGATATGTATGTTGCAAGCTTGGTTACATCACAAGTGTATGATTTATGCTACGTCATATGATAATCTCACATATAGATTAATGTCAAACCATGCATTCCTGTCATATAGGTGTGCGCATATACGTAATTAAATGATAACCAGGATCATAACATGTCTTGCACTAAATATAACGTAGTGCATCCTCCATATATACTATAGTCTACCCATATTGGCTTGAGCAATAATATATACGTTGCTACAAGATATTTTCCCATCCTATGCATGCATATAGAAATCAGATGCATGATAAATTCGGCTCACATAATGAGTCATGATTATATATTGCACCCATGCTTATTAGACTGGCTAGTTAACCATAAATAAGTGTTCATATTAACAAAAAGGATAAGACACTACCCATTACTCAAATATATAATGGTTAATGAACTAGGTAAAATATATTCAAGCATGTACGTGCTATATGACGAAAATTATGCTACCCATAGTTTAGCATAGACATACTTCATGGCTCTCCGAGTACGCCGGCGTCGACGATATCGAGGAGGACTTTATTTTCTACATTTTGTAGTTTTCTTTTCTACACTTTGTAGTGGTCGTATGTTGTAATCCTATGTAATAGTTATGTTGGAATTCTTAATCAGGGGTTTTCTCTCCGGAGATGTAATTAACAGATCTTTTATATATATGTAAGAGTTCTGGAAATAAAGTACCTGCAATTTTTGATATATTTACTCATTTATGCATTTACGCATTTAAATTATACTATATGTCTCTATGACGTGGACGCGTACGTATTATTATTTGCGATCGCCCCATTTTCCCGTCATCAACATCATACTCAGTTTTCTTTAATTCGCTATTCTCCCATCCAATTTTTTGCTTCCATCCCAAACAGGAGCCACAGGCCTCGCTCTCTACATCACGTGGGCAGCAGCGTACAGAACAGCCGGAGGCACGCATGGCCTCGCATGCATGGGACGGCCGCCCTTCGTGCACGCTCAGCTCGCGTACAACGTCCGGGAGGCTTCGTACGAGCTGCCATACAGCGCACCGGACGCGCGCCTCAGACTGTCGCGAAGGTGCCGTGTCAAATTTGATTTTCGCTTCTCGCTCGTTCGTACGATCGACACGTGTTGTACTGTGCGGTCACGGGTCCTGCGCAAATTGACCTTCCTAAAGGGAACCCTCTAACTAGTTATACCCGCGGCCGTGATAATTTTGTTTTGTGCACAACAGGCCTAATCCCTGGGTCGGAGTGGCTGAGCAGTGATCAGGCCCGTAGTTGTCTTGGGAAGACAGATGTCCATGATGGCCAACCGGGTGTCTCGCTCCGCGCATGAGGCCCAGTGATATATGGGCCAGGATTGTTCTGGCCCTGCGGATCATCGGCTGTAGATCCAGTGGTCTAGACCTTATTTTTTACAATGAATATATTCCTGCTTGTGTGTTTTGGTTTTTCCATCCGACATACTTGGTCCTTTGTAGAAACTAGTTGACATGTACGTGCAACGCACGTCTTCATGATTAAGGGACAATTTGGATATAGGAAAGACCGTACCAAAGTCTAAATGGATTACTTCTTTTACACTTTTACATCGATCCTATATTTTATATTGCAAAAAAAGATTCTTATGTAAACATCATGTAACACACAAATCTCACACCGAAGCCAACATAAGTGCTTATCTTATTTGTGGTTTGAGACATGCCCAAAAGTACTATTACATTGTTCGTTTGATGTATTTAATTTATACAAACAACCCCGTTAACTACAACTCTCTAGGCTAACAGAAATTAACCTGAATATATTCAAGCTAATAAAATATAATCAATTTCGTTCAAATGTAAAATCACTATGTTTATAAAGTTGAAAAGATGAACTAATGAGCAGTGTAGCACGTGCTATTATTCTAAAAAGTCATTTGCTGGCGCTGCATGATATGCTTACAACAATGTAAATAATACACGGTTCTATACAACAATGCAAATTAGTTCGTTCTGAAAATATTTGGTACAAGTGATAATTCTGACACATAAATGATTCCGTTCAAAAGTACCCAAGATTTCTGGTTGAGGCTTCCGCTAAATTCTCAAGAGCACACTAACATCTTCTGAACTTTACACACAACAGTATTTTAACTCGTACCAAGCAGGCTCAAAAAAAAAACTCGTACCAAGCGTATACATAATATAGCTACATCTTCACACGGCTACATAAGCGTGATGCAAAACTTTATCGATACAAACAGCTAAGCTAATACATGCTGACCTCTAAATACTCTTAAATTTTGCCTCGGTTTTAGGCCTTTCAGCGAGTCCTGATGATGGGCTTGAGTGATGCTGCTAGATATCCAAACAATCTACAGAAGAAAAGCTTTCTCTGCTGGAACGTGCAAAAAATTAGCCACTCCTCTTGCTCAGTCCCATGCTCGTTTATCATCTATAGTTAGGCTAGGATACTAAGTCTGACGGAGTGACAATGCATTACAAATCACACGCTGTAGCTGTAGAGTCAGTTTGAGAGACTGAAAATAAAAGGACGGTACATTATCTGCAGTGGAGTCAGCTTGGGCAGTTGGATCTGCAACAACACTGTCTTCAGCTGAAGGCGATGATGCATCGTACCCAACCTGGTCTTTTTTTCTCCTGGCAGAAAAAGAAGAATTAGTGATGTTATTTTCACTGAAGATTAAGGATGACTGCTACCTTGGAGTGCTTATGATTCAAGGAGTTGCTAAAACTTGAATGAAAGAGTGTGTGTGAAAAGCCTTTACCTTGTCGGCGCTGCCGTCAGGTTTAGGCTCGTCCGTCGCCTGGCATGCTACTCTTCTGCTCCTATACCTTGAACGAAATTGATTGCGCAATAGAGGAAGGCTGAGAAATCAATGGAAGTAAACACCTGAAGTTTCATGTCCAGGACAGACCAAGAAACGCCCCTCACTTGCTGCTGCGAGGGCCGGCGGCGAGCGGAGGGATGAGGAGCGGAGCGTGACCGTGAAGCGAGCGCTTCTCGCCGGCGCGGAGGTGGACGCGAGGAGGAGCCTGTGGCAGAAGCGTCCGTACGACGACGCGGCCCGCGGCGGGCAACAAGAAGAACGCATGGCGGGAGGGAGCTCGCGGTGGAGGGGAGGAGGAGCGAGCGCCTTATCTCTTTCTCTCCTTGGAAACGGTGAGAAAAATTAGAGGCTCGACCGTGCCCTCGCGACCGGACGCCTCCCCGGCCGGCCGTGGTCCCCGTCGCGGTCGCCGAGGCCTTACATCCGGCCGGCCACGCCTTGCTCGTCGCCTGCTCTTTCCTGGACGCTCCTCCTTCCTCCGCTCGTCCTCCTCCTCATGCGTCCGATCGCCTCGGCCTGCAGCCACCTCGAGGAGCTCGCCGGGGCCATGGGAACGGCCGAAGACAACGGAATCAGAAGGCAACGTCGAGGGGAAGCCATGCCAGTGAGCGGAATTGGCCGGAATTGGCCGGTTAAGGTGGGGCTAGAACTTCCGGATTCTGTCCTGGAGATGAGAAACCGCGGCACCTCCCGGCCGTCCCTGCCACCACCCGCTCCCCGCCCATGGCCGCCAGATTCCGGGTATTGGGGGTTGGTCCTCCACCGGCCGCGCCGTTGTTGGGGCCGCCGCCATAACGCTTCCTCTTGTCGTCGGAGGTGGTGGGGTTGGTGGCGACGAACGGTTTCGGTGGCAATTCATGTAATTCCCACGATATGAAAAGGTATGTTGGGTGTGTTGAGCTGCTCAACATTGTTGGAACGATCTGATTCGTTGATCTGACATTGAACGACTCAAATTTAATGTATCCGAAACATGTTTGCACTTTTAATAGTAGTATAGATAGTTGGCATGTACGTGCGTGTCTCAGAGTTTTCCCCAATTAGTTTTTTTTAGCATCATCATGCATCATGCCATTGTATATTTGTCCGATAAAATTATTTTTTCTAAACCCTATTTTGTTTTTCCAAAATTATGCTAAATTTTTTTTGCCAAACCTTCATCTCCGTGTTCGAAATTATTTTATCAATCGTTTTGCAAAAGAAAAATTAAAAGCAAAAGTTTTAGAGTGTGAGAAAGGGCAGACCAGCCGGCCAGGCCCAAAAGACCCAACCGGAAGCCACCAGCCACCCCAGCAAAAATCCTAAGGTTTCCTTGGCATTTTCTGTTCCCACCCCCTACAACTTTGCAGCCGCCCCCCCCCCGATATTCTTTCGTTTTGCTATCCAGTAGCTTTGTGCATCATAAACCGAAGTACTGATGCTTGCCAATTTTGTATGTGTACTGAAGAAACAAATGAGATAAGCCCATTGTCAATTTGATAATGTTCAGTAAAGATAAAATAAGTTAGAAATACAAGAGAGAAAGGCTAAGCTGTGCTCTTGTGCATCAGAAACAGAATCAATCGAGCTGCTATTGGCTTTTCCACGGCAAGATGCTACCTAGCACAAAGTAAAAAGGATACACAACAGATAAGCCCACTAGTACAGAACGATACATCGGAAACGGGCCAAAAAACCCTTCGGCAACGGAGAAAGGGTCCGTGTCCCCGCTTCCGATACTGATGTGAAGGCCCTCATCGGTAACGGAGGCCAAAAACCGTTTCCGATGAGGTCTCCATTTGGCAACGGTTGTGCGCAGACCTCCGTTTTTAGTTTTCCTACATCAGATACGGAGTTTTCCATCTACCCGTTTGCACTGAGCTTTTCTCATATTTCGGTTATATGCCATAATACATGAAAGGCTGATTGCACAATGCACTAAAACGTTATTCAATTCATAACATAGAACAAATGCCATCATTACATTGGTATACAATAATATCACCGTTTTTTACAATTTGACTACAATCATATCTATCACACATTGGCATAATGTAATATCACCTATTACACTTTGACTACAATCATGAACTCTAAACCTATAAGCAACTAACCTAACAAGATGGAAGGCTGGCTTAATTAAGCCAGCGTTCCATCTTTGACTTGGAGCTCACCTTCTATGAGCTCTCGGTCGTCGCTGTACCCACTCCAAGACCAGTATCCACGAAATTTCCTTGCCTTAAGGTTTCTGGTTCTCGGAATGATACATTGGTACTTTTATGCAGTGTTGCCGAAATAAACTCCTGCGTGAAAGAAAAAAACTATTAGCGAAATGTACAAAATACATCTGGATATTAAAAAAATCAGTGGCTATTTTCCAGCAACTGCTTTGTTCGGTTGCCATTTTCGAGAAACTGCTAAGATCGACGGCAAATATCCAGGAACTGCTCTGTTTGGTGGCAGACAGTTCGCATTCCTTCCTTCTCTTCTTCCTCGTTCCACCCCAATCCCCCACCCGCCATGGACGACCGCAACAGAATAACAGAGACAACTACCGTCCGTACCCACGGCACCGTTCTGGAGGTGGTGTACACGAACGAGGAGCATACCGTGGAGCGGATCCTCGACAAGTACGAGGAATGGCTAGCAGAGGAGAAGCATCGGTTCATCGGCCTTGACATCGAGTACACCCGTAATCGTCGGCACATGTCTGTCCTGCAACTCGCCATGCGCCAGCATGTCCTCGTGTTCCACTGGTGCAAGTCCAAGAAGAATTGTCCAGAGTTGGGCAAATTCTTTGAACGCAAGAATATCACCTTCGCAAGCGTGGACATCACCAACGACAGCAAGGTGCTTTCTTCTGCCGGCTTCCACATTCCACCGGAGTACTACGTGGACATCCAACTCGTATACAAAATCAAGGGTGGAGACGAGAGGGACGGAATGGGTGATCTAGCGGCAGACCTCATCGACAAATCATACGCCAACATGAAGAAGGAGTTCCCATCCAACCAGCACGATTTTTGGGAGTGGATGCCGCTGCACAAAGTTAACCTCGACTACGCAGCAATAGATGGGTACGTGACCTACGAGTTGTATCGCAAGATCCTAACCTTGAAGGACAGGCTACGTCCAACATGGCAGGAAATGCTCTGCCCTAGGTGCAAGAATGCCCTAGGTGAATTGCAATAGGCTTTGGATGTGGGTGTTTAACTAGTTTGTACAGTTGGTGCTTTAACAATAAGTGTTTGTAATTATCAGAACATGTATGTGTGAATTTGCACTAGGAATTTGTTTATGTGATGAAATGCTCATACGTAGAACCTAGTTCATCGGCATCACAGCCGGTCACAGAAAGATTTATACCTTTCACCCGGCGGGAGAGGAGGTGCAGGCCTCTGCCAGATGCGCTGAGATGCTACCAGCGCGCTGCGACGCAATCACCTCCTCCTCCTTCTCCTTCGTCGACATCCACCTCCTCCTCCTTCTCCAGATCAGACACCACCTACAGATCCTCCACCACCTCCAGATCGGCCACTTCCTCCTCCAGATCGGCCACTTCCTCCTCCAGATGGGTTTCTGCTGGTAGATCCGCCGGAGGTGCTGCACCACCACCTCATGAATGACCTCCTCCACATCGGCCTGGCTCAGAAGAAGCCGGGCATCACCGGAGGAGGAGGGCGTCAGATGGTGGCGCTGCCGCATCATTAGCGGACGCATGGCCGCCTCCAGATCGACCTTCCCCTCACGAAGGGCTGCCGCTAGAACGGTGCTGCCGCGGCGGCTAGAGCCGCGGCCGCGATGGCCGGATCTAGAAGCGCCGACAGAGGAAGCCATTAGAGAGAGTGAGGAGAGTTGAAAGCCACAGTGTGCGGCGGCTAGGGTTGGAAGAGAGACAAGTGAGAGAGTGATAATGAGACCGAGCCGGCAGTATATATAAGCGCCACATTGGCAACGGACATTTTATATAACCGTTTCCATTGATTTTACACCAGCGAGAGAGTAAACTTACTAACAGGTACTCTAAATTACATATGAACGCAGAGACCACTTAGCAGCTAGTGCTACTACATACGGACTTGATAATGAAGTAAACGATTACATATATGCTACTACTAGCTAATGCTACTACTAGCAGCTGCTGATGAAGACTCGGGCTCGTCGTCGCTGTACACGAGTGCGTCCCTCCGGCATAAGGTACCGTCGAAGATCTTGATGAAGAACCCGTTGTCGCCGTCGAACTCGAAGCACAAAAAGTGCCCCTGCTCAAGCTTGTACGCTTGGGCGAATGACTTCCATCCCTGGCCGAGGTACAAATTCCCCCCGGCACTCACGGCCGTCTTCACCGCCCAGCTGCCGTTCTCGCAGTCCTCCATCTTCAGATGCATGGTAGCTGCCACCATGCCTTGGAGCTTCTCTGCGAACGCCCTCGGGAGCCTCAGGCGGCTCTCGATGCCCTTGTACAGGATAACCAAGAACTCGAAGCCGCGCAGCTCCGGGGACATGTCTTCAGAGGACGGTGAGGGCGACACCGACGGCGTGGCATTGCGGCTGCGCCCCCTACCACGGCCGCGCCCTCGTCCACGGCCGCGCCCACGTCCACGGCCGCGACCGCTGATGGTACCTCTCGCCGGGGACATGTCTTCAGAGGACGGTGAGGGCGACACCGACGGCATGGCATTGCCGCTGCGCCCCCTACCACGGCCTCGCCCTCGTCCACGGCCGCGACCGCTGCTGGTACCTCTCGCCATGGATTTGGACGGAGGGGATCTGGCGAAGTTTGAATAACTATAGGCGATGGACTGGGGCTTCAAAGAGACCGCTGCTGGTACCTCTCGCCATTTATACTCGCGGGTCTGCTCCGCCCACCTCCCCATCTGCCCATTCGCTAGCCTCCACGTATCAACATTTTCAACGGTTGGAAAATTCTATCCGTTACCATAGAGGCAAATATTGGAAACGGACAATTTTATTAACCGTTGCCAATATAATAGGTGACGGAGATTGGAAAGGGTCCGTTGCCAATGTAGGCGGGCCTGGTCAGGTTTGTACGCACCGGCCGCGCGGAAAGCGCGATTCTCCGTCGCCTAACACCTGCCGTTTCCATAGAGGGGTATCCGATGTGTCGTTCTGTACTAGTGGCCCAAGCAGCATGTTTACTGAAGAACTGCTGATGCATGCGTGCACTGCTGCTACTTGCTCGAAGTAAAGGCACGAACTGCGCAGCTCGTTTGCCGGTGAGAGCACGTGGACGAAGAAGTGGAGCGCCCACACCAAAAAGGAGCCAACACACTAAGAAGCTCAGCTCGCCTTGCAGCGGGCGGCGGGAATGGCTCGAGAGATGCAGAGATCGTGAGGGCGACTGCATAGGGAGATTCAGAGGTCGTCAGGGTGCCCGACTCGGCTTCTATAGATTCCATATTAAAAGTCAACCAAATCGGCGTTGATGAAGAGCAAAACAGACGGAGAGGTGAGGCCCGTAGGGTCATCACCTTGAGGAGGTTGGCGTCGGATGGGCGGCGTCGTCAGAGTAGGCCTCGGGCCGACGCGGCCGGCGGCCGCGGGGATGGAGTCCGACCGGCGGCGCGTTGCGCGTGGTCGTCGGGCAGCCCTGGTCGGGCGCGTCGGGCACGCCATGTTGTCCCGGCGACGGCAACTTCCTTGGGAGCATGGAGCTCGCCCTCCATCGCGTCGGAGTTTCTGCCAGCATCGAGCGCGGCGATGGACATTGACCCGTCGGCAAAGTTAACACAAAGATAACGTTTCGCATGGATTGTGTTGAGGTGCTCAACACCGAACGTGCAATCTCAGCCTTTGATCAAATATTGGACGCGTACGATTTAATGTATCCGGCATATGTTTGCTCTTTTAATAATAGTATAGAAAATTGCACTAGTTATTTTAGGACACGATTATGTAGTACTCGCAGCATGTTAGTCTTCCTGTCTTGTCATCCCACATCCTCTCTCGCATGCATTCAAATGATGACATCACTTTTGTACCTTTCAAAACTTTATTCTTTTCAACCACTAACTCGATTGACGGTCCCTTTTTTACCAATTATTAAAACTAGATTCCATCTTAACATGCTTCAGTAACATTTTTTCGTTGATAATTGACAGATTGTTGTCACATACTTGTCTGATTATGTACTATTTAGTTCTCAAATAAAATTAATGTTGTTGTCAGTTTCCTATATACCATTATATATGGATGTAAGGTTGTGTAACACTTTTTTTGTGCGGATAACATCTCTTGTTGTTGGGTACGCTTCAATGCAGAGTAGAGATTTTTTTGCTCCTGGGCACCAGTGATCCTTCCCTTTTAAAAAAATAGAAAAAAATATTTATAAGTTTCAAAAAATCTGAAAAAAAAATCCAAATGTAGCCACTGGTGTATTCTACAGATGTGCCCGAAATCAACTTCAAATATTGAACTACACAAAAATAATAAAAGGGTGGATCTGAGTATGCTTATTTTCGTATCTCTAAGTTTATTATATTTTGTCATTTTTGTGTAACTCAAATTACAATGTATTTTAAGTTGATATTTTGCACCGTTTGTAGAACACACCATTACCTACGTACAGGGCTTTTTTTCAGATATTTTTGAAACTCGTAAATAGTTTTTGTAATTTCACACAGCGGAATCACTGGTGCTCGGAGCAAAAACACTTTTCCGTTCAACGCAGGCTCCCTAAGTTTGCAGCTCATTTGATGACTAAAACATGTAAAAGCTTGTTTGTTTTCAATAAAGGGAACTTTATTACTTAAAAGTTTTAAGCATGTACCCGGCCTCTGCATAGGTAAGATGCACACAGCCACACGTCCACATAAGTATCAAAACAGCAAAAAGAAAAATAGGCGAGTTACATATCATCATGAGAAATTGTAGAAACGCCTAAACTACTGGAGGGCCAATCCGTAGATTATGCTGCCATCCATGTTGGGGAAAAAAATCCCTCGCCGAGTCCTCCAGCCGCGTACACGCCTCCGTGAACAATGTGCGGTGCTCCGCACGCTGCAGTGGCGCCCATGAGCGGATCAAAGCCGTACACCGGTAGATGACCTGCATAAGAGAGGCATTTTTGTCATTAAACACCTTGTCATTTCTACATAGCCACAGCGACCAAATAGCAGCAATCGCTCCCACCCTAATTAGCTGCTTAAACCTAGAATCTACACCATTGAGCCAATTGCCAAATATATTGGCAACACTACTAGGTGGATATAAGTTCGAGGCTATCTGAATGACTGACCACATAGACCTAGCGAAATTACAACGAAAGAAAAAGTGTTGTATACTCTCGTGGTGATGACAAAAGACACACGATTTGTTTCTACAAAAGCTTGTTTGTTAAGTATGGAAAATTATGTTTGTTGATAATCTGGCAACCATGATAACATACTCTGACAACTGCGCATCAAAAATAAATCTCCCAAATATAGCAACGCTAATCGGATTAGCGGTTTGTAAGATAAATCATTTTAAATTTTCATATTTAGCAATTAATGAGATGGTATCAGCATGAGAGGTGACAGATTTCTGCATTCATGCATCACTCTCCTATAGGAGAAAAGGGCATGTGCCTAGGAGCACGGAAAGACTAATTTGTATGTGTACGCTAATTAGATTTTTCATTATTTATTCTAAAAAAAATTATGGTGTTTTTTGGTCTTATAGATTTTGGCAAAGATGTTGAGTTTCTCTTTTTAGCGCATCTCCGCCGTTGTGGCTATTGGGCGCGCTGACACGAAAAAGTCTCCCACGGGGATTCCCAATAGCAGCAAAGTTACCCGATGGGTTTAATATCGCGTCCGACAACTCTGCTTCGTGCACTGTCCGTAGGGAGGCAACTAGCCGTGCCGGCAACCGGGAAGGTTGGCCATCCCGGCATCAGTGGCGCGCGGCCATCTGGGAGCGTTGCCTGCGCCTCTCGCCGACGCGCCTGGAGTACGCCGAGAACTCTGGCTATTGCAATGTAGAACCGCCCCGAATTGTAGCATTCGTGGAGAGAAGGACTTGTACGATGTCCTGGCGCTCCACGGCTTGCAGCCACGGTACGCTCGAGGACTTGGAAGCCGTCACAACTCTCGCTCTGGGCTAGAACCGGACTGCAGCATACGTACAGATGCTCTATTCGGACGAACAGGCACATCTGCAAAATAATTGGACACCACATAGTATATACCATCACGGCCGTACCGTAACGCGTCCATCGCACTGGCACATCTGTGGCTAGCTATTCGGACGAGACCTCGATGGCTCATCGGAAGCCATTCAATCATGTTTATTGAATGGGCCAACACGTACTAGGTGAAAAAAGGACACTACTTTCTCCTCCTTATCCACACTGCACTGATGGACGCGTGGCGTCGCATTCGTACGTCTTCTTGGCGCTTCATCCTGGTCCCGGTAAGTAAATTATGCTGCGACATTTCGAGCAAACGATCGAGCTGTAACAAACATCCAAACTTATCCATCCGCCACATAGTGCAGTGGAGTACGTATTTCCCAAATCCTGTTTGAAAGGACACGCGCACATGCTACTTAATTAGTTCTACCAAACCAATGATAGAATACACCAGGACCAGGTCATGCCTGAGGTCGATCGACGACTGTAGACCCGTTGATTACTTTCCTGCCCGCCCATCATGCCCAAACTACTTGCGCGATAGACGGCGCTGACCACTAATAATTAGGCAACGCGGCGGCCGCCGATTAATCCAAGACAGTAACAGCACGGGGCTTTGCCGGTGGACGGCGTCGCCTCCTCGCGTTGGCATGGCAGACCCAGATACAGTAGTGATAGCCACGGAAACGGAATGATATTGGGACATGGCACGCACTCATTCATGTGTACGTGTGCCGCAAATAACACGGTTCACTTCTTCACACCCCACATGATGTTCCCGTCACGTCGCATGGGCTCTAGTTTTAATCCATCCAGCTGGAGTGAAGCGGTCACACCACCCAGCCACCAACACCAAGGTCAATAGGGGCCGCAGCTGCACGCCCCGCCCCATCAAGTTTAGTTAAGTTTCAAACATTAATATGCCTCACATCAGCGTGAAGGCAAATATTTCAACTTTCAACATAAAGTTATATTTCTCATTGTTCCTCTTAATTACAGGTTTAAATAAGATAAGAAGTACTAGAAGACTTTAGTATAGTTTTAGAAGTTTAGGAAATTTCCGTAAATTTTCTTTTATATTATAACTTGTTGAATTCCAAAATGTATCAGATCATGTAATTATAATGAGATGATCAATAAAATAAATCGTTCCTTTGTATTTCTCCTATTTTTATTCTATCTTTTACGAAATATTTATCATGTAATAATTATTGGGAAATTACTTATGAAAATATTGGAATTAAATTATTCACTTGTCTAAGAAATCAAAAATTTCAAATGTTTGAATGGAATGAGTTTTAATCTTTTGCTTATCACTGGTATATAAATGAAATAATTATGTTCGCTCGTATGATGTTTTTCCCAAATAAGGTAGTTAGCGAATGTCACATCGAAACTTATCGTGTTGACAATCTATGAGAAATGGATCCTTGACTAGACTGAACCCTTTGACCACTTTGTCTATTTTATTAAAAAAGATTAAAATTCGTCACAACTTCATATGCATGCATGCATGCCAAATGCACATATCTAATATCTACCCTTACAGACAGTACAGGGGCGGAGCTGGAGTGAAAGCTCACCTGAATGCGTGATGCACTTTTTTCAGCCTAACCTGATGCATTGTCCTTATTAAGCTGATAATTACCACTAAATTTTTTGTGAAGTCGTTGCAACTGGAGAACTTTTCTTACAATCCAGGTGTTGCCCGCAGTGGTGGTTGATATTGACGAGTGCCGTTGATCGTTCTGCCATGTCATTTGGGAGTGTTCGCCAGCGCGCCCATGGGCCAACACGTAGGTGAAAAAAGGACACTACTTTCTCCTCCTTATCCACGCTGATGGACGCCCGGGGCCTCACACGCTCACCACGCACGCCTGAGACCTGGCCATATTTGATGGGCATGCGTGGCGTCGCATTCGTCTTCTAGGCGCTCGACGAGACACTTCATCCTGGTCCCGGTAAGTAAATTATGCTGAAACATTTCGAGCCAACGATCCGCAGGCCAACAGCTGCAACAAGCATCCAAACTTACCTGCTTGAAAGGACACGCGCACATGCTACTCCTTAGAGTGAGTTCATCGATCACTCACTCGGTCAAAAGGAACATCTATAGAGCCAACACGATCTCATCTCATATCAGCTCAGCTCGCGATGCAAGGAAACCAACAATAATAGGATGCACCGGGTCAGGCTTGAGGTCTACGCCGGTCGACGACTGTACACTCTTGATTAGTTTCCTTCCCGCCCATCCATCGGACTAGTCACAATGGGAAGTATCATATAGTAGTATCATGCATATGATACTAGTGTATGTTACTACTTCCACAATGGGTAGTAACATATGTGTGGTATCATATAGTACTACATTTATTATGTTGTAGACTTATCTGGCATTGAAATCCGTTATGTTACGGTATCTACATATGATACCACTATCACCTCTCTCTTCATTAATTGCACTGCCACGTCAGGTTTTTGCCAACATGGCATGCATGATACCACCTATGATACCCCCATTGTGGCTAGTCTCACGCGCAAACTACTACAGTACTCCACTACTACTTCCTTCCGCGATAGGCGGCGCTGATCAGGACCTGATGAGGCCGTGACCATGCTGCCTTAATAATCAGGGAACGCGGCGGCCGCCGATTAACTGAAGTATGGGGCTTTGCCGGTGGACGGCGCCCTGTTGGCGAACCAATATAGTGATGGGCTGATGCCTGATGGCCCTCGTTCATGGGATGCTAGTACAGGTTCAGTTCAGGTATTGTCTGTCACCTCGCATGGCCCTCGTTCAAGCTGGAGCGAAGCGGTCAACACCAAGGTAATAGGGGCCCACCGCCCGCCCCCATGAAGTTTCCTGCAGCAAAATTCATGTGCCTGGCCGGAATGTGACGACAGCGTCGCCCAATTTTATCGGCCCAACTTTACAACTTTTCACTAGGCCCTTTCGGCAAAGAGAGATGATAAACGTTTTGGCTTACGAGGGTTTCTGCTCCAGGCTTTCGGACGACAGTCGACCAGTGCAGTCGACACACTAGCCTTTCGGCAAAGAGAGATGATAAACGTTTTGGCTTACGAGGGTTCACGTCCAACGAAGTTTCTCGGTGACACACTAGCATCGAATCGAATCTCCACGACCACGGGCCGTGGATGCAAAAGTACTTTTCTTAATAGCATCTCCAAGACATAATGCAATCACGCAAAACAAAAAGAGTATCAATCAAAGACATAAAAACAAGCTCTAACAGATGCCATATCCATAAAAAATGACCCAATTTTTTTCATCATGCCCTAAAATTTTGCATCTCGTGCTGCAAATTTGGGGCATCAAACATGTGCCCTATCACATAAAACCGGCTGCGCCTGCGCGAGACCGTTAACCGTCACTTTATTCTCTCCCTCCTCTCTCCCCACCGCGCGTAACCACAAGCTGCTCCCCGTGCCTATCCACCACAGTTCCCAGCCGAGACGCTCCACAAAGTTTTAGCCACTGATTCGTGTCCACGTGAGAACCAGCACCGACTTCTGTGGCATCCGCCGGGACGACAAGGTGGTGATGGAGAGGTTCCGCCGTGAGTACACGGAGCTCGTGCAGGTGCAATTGGAGTACGACGTTGAGTTGGACGCGAATAAGCGAGCATGACCAACTTTAGACATTATCTAGCCCCTTTGGTTGCCTTTGTGATATTTACGCACACTAATCTATCTAGTGTTGATCGGGACTGAATTTTGAATGACCTTAGTTAAGTTTCAAACATTAATATGCCTCACATCAGCGTGAAGGCAAATATTTCAACTTTCAACATAAAGTTTTCTTTCTCTTTGTTTCTCTTAATTACAGGTTTAAATAAGATAAGAAGTATTAGAAGACTTTAGTTTAGTTTTAGAAGTTTAGGAATTTTCCATTCCTATGTAAACTTTCTTTTTATATTAATTTGTTGAAATCCACAATGTATCAAATCATGTAATAAATATGAGATGATCAATAAAATAAAGTGTTCCTTCGTTTTTATTCTATTTATATGAGTTATTTTATCATGTTAAAATTATTGGGAAATTACTTATGAAAATTATTGTAATTAAATTACTCTATATACCATCACGGCCGTACCGTAACGTGTCCATCCCACATCTGCGACACCCACTATCCATCCCAGTCCCAGGCTGTTCGGACGAGACCTCGATGGCTCATCGGAAAAGCTATTTTGCCCGTTCAATCAATTCATGGACCGCGTGGCAACCGGGTTCGCCAGCGCGCCAACACGTCGGTGAAAGGCTCCCACTACTTTCTCCTCCTTATCCACACTGACGGACGCGGGCCGCATCACACGCTCACCACACCTGACCTGGCCATGCGTGGCGTCGCATTCGTCTTCTAGGCGCTCCATCCTGGTCCCGGTAAATAAAAGAAAAAAGTCCAAACTAAACCTTGAACTTGTATGGATTAGCTAAATCAAACCCTGAACTTGTATGCCTACCGCGACCGCCTCGC
Organism: Poa pratensis; assembly: GCA_947311845.1. NCBI lineage: Eukaryota > Viridiplantae > Streptophyta > Magnoliopsida > Poales > Poaceae > Poa > Poa pratensis. The sequence continues at coordinate 33,018,351 of CAMZMU010000057.1, forward strand.
CGCCCCACCCTGCTCGAATCCCCTCCTCCGCCGCCCCCGGACATCCCTCTAAACCCCCCACCACCACAAAATCTCGTCGCCGGCGAGCACCCCCACCCCCTCGTTAAGTTTCTCCTTGCCGGCCGCCTTCTCCGCCGCCGGCGAGCCACAAAATCTCGCTCGTTTTTAAGGTGCCAGCATCGACGCAAAGTTCGTTTCGGGTGAAAGCAAGACGAGAGAATTGTCAAAATAGGATCGCAGATATTACCAGTGTTGGCTGGTCACTTGCGACGAAAAGTGTCTTGTGGTTTGGCAGGTCTGGTGTTGGCAGTTAGCAATAAGTAGTTGTCCTCACTCACCGTCCACCAACTGCCTCATCTCCTCCTCCGATCCTACAAAAGAGAAGAGAATATCGATCGCCACCATTGCAGCCACCTTCACCCAACCAATTTCTACCTAAGCCGAATCTACACTCCACCAACCAAATCTTCTGAGTGGTTAAAACAGAGTCGGAGAGACACAACAAACACATGCAGCAGAAGCAGTTCGTGTAAGCAGAGCACGGCCAAACCCACCACCGTGTGCCATAGTGTAGTGCTGCTACTGTGGGTGGCTTTCCAGTGGGGCTAGCTGAGCTGACTCCTCAAAAGCAGAGGCAACAAGTGAAGTGAAGGCGAGGCGAGGCGGGGGCAGAATCATTCGCCGCAAAGGTTGCCGGCGCCACCTCGTCGGCACTGTCCCCGCTTTCCTGGGCCGCGTGGGGGCCTATCTTCTCCGCTGGTCCTGCTTCCTGCATGTGATTGGGTTTCGGTGTGCTGCCGCTGTCGTCGCACCACCACAACCGCACCAGCACAAAGGAAGCAACGAGTGCCGTCGTACGTCCAGTCGGGCTCCTAGCTTTCGCCGGAGATGCTTCCGCTTCTCCTTATATCCACGCTCCCGGCCTTCACGCTGCTCCTCGTCGCGCCCGCCTCCTACAAGCCCTGGAAGCTCGTGCGGGAGCTCGGCCTCGTCGCGCTGCTCCTGGCGCGGGAGCTGCTCACGCACTCCGCCGCCGCCGCCGCCGCGGGCAGGAAGAAGGAACACTCTCCCGCGAGAATGCCGCCGCCGTCCAAGACCAAGACGGCGCCGCCCGCATTGGCGGAGGACGCGCTCCCGCTGCTCGACCTGCCAGAGCTGGCGCTGGACCGCGTGCTCGAGGAGCTGTCCCCGGCGTCGCTCGCCGCGATGGCGTGCGTCTGTGCGGGGCTCAGGGACCGCTGCTCCATGGACACCCTCTGGGAAAGCCACGTCCGCGGCAAGTGGGGCCGCGTGCTCGGCGCCAACGCGCGCAAGGAGTGGCAGGCGGAGCTGGCCGCCAGAGCGGCGGCGGTCGCCCTCCCTCGCCCGACCAGGCGGAGGAGCTGGGCGGATTCTCTGGCGTGCGCCTGGCCGTTCTCCTGGATCAAGGCGGGCACGGGCACGGCCCCGGCCCCCGCCGCCCATCCGGCGCCAGCGCCGCCGGCCGACACGGTGGCCGCGTGGTACCGCGCGCTCGAGTGCGGCGAGTACTGGTTCCCCGCGCAGGTGTACAACCGCGAGGTACTTAACAAACACCTCTACTAACAGCACATACTCTTCCCATTTTTGATCAGTCTTGTTGTAAATTAAAGTTTAATCAGCTGTAAACAAAGCACAGCTTGCGAAAAGCTCCATTTTTTCTAATGCCCGGAGAATCTCTTTAGCAGGACGGGCATGTCGGGTTCTTGCTGTCCTGCTACGACGCCCACCTCCGCTACGACAGGCGAACCGACACCTTCACCGCCAGGTACTTGTCAATCCCAAACTCGAAATGTGTTAGTACTATGATGATCCATGCCGAGATCGATGGAACTGACCGCTGTGACTGACGAGGCTGTTTGATCCATACAACTTATATTGATCGAGATATAACTTAATACATGAAGGCGATGCGAGCATCAAATGTTTTGGTTTTGGATGTGAGTTGCTACGGTTGCGATCGCCTTAAACTGAATCAATTTCGGTGTTGACAGGTACCCGCCGCACGGCCGGAAACCGGCCAAGGAGGAGGACGGCGTGCAGTGGTGCAGGGTCCGCGCGGCGCCGGTGAGCACGCCGGCGCAGGACCTCCATGCCTCCGGCTGCCTGGACGGCCTGCACCCCGGCGATCACTTCGAGATCCAGTGGCGGAAGAACAAGGATTTCCCCTACGGTATGCATCACACATTCAAGCGCTTGCAAGTGCTCTACTGTAGTAGGCATACGACAATGTGCAAAATCCAATTGGCGCTTGGTAACAGACTAACAGTGGATGCTTTGTGATGGATCACCACAGGCTGGTGGTATGGCGTCGTGGGTCACCTGGAATCCTGCAATGCCAACGAGCATCTCTGCCGCTGCCATGAAGACGGTAACCACTTCCTCTACCACTCTCCTGTTTGTACAGTGGAAATAAATATATTCTGCGAACAATTTGGAGACAACGAAGATTCCTTGTCCCGAGGTTCAACTTGCGATAAACAGGCGTCGTGCCTACAGTCTTATGCCGTTCATCATATCCGATGTCTGTTCATGTATCTCTAGGCATCTCGTGCCGTTCTTATCCATGTCCACAGCATGGCCGCACCGCACTTGTGCCATTTCTGTGTGTGCCCATCTGAATAATCTTGTGTTCTGTCAGATACGATCATGCTGGAGTTCAAGCACTACGCGGCGGGCTCGAGGTGGAGGCAGACCACGGTGAGCCGGAAAGACCACCGGGAGAAAGGGGACGAGACCGATGGTTTCTACGGCGGCATCAGGAAGCTCAAGACCAAAGACGAGATATCCACCTGGCGAAGGTTCTGGCCCGTTGATGTCCTCAGCTGAACATACTATCCATCGCTGCCGTGCTGTACAGTTACTGCTGCCGAACTGCAGCGTTCTGTGCTCCTCTGAAGAATCCTCACCTCTTGCTGCCGCCCTTCTTCCGAATACTTTTTGATAGAGATGAAGATTAAGCACTGGATGTGTTCTCTGTGGTCGAAGATCCAGCAGAGAGGCGACAATAGGTTATGTCAATGATAATGTACAGCTTTATCAAGTTCTCATCGTAGTTGATATGCACAGTTGTAGTTCTTCTGAATGCTACATGGTAAATCGATGTGCAGTTGTATTTTGATGATGTTTCCTGTAATGCTAGTCAGGGGTTATCGACTTTCATGATACGCCAGCAGCGTGACTGCGTCATTTTGCTATAATTCTTGCGTGGATCTAACGATCAGGCGCCTAACTAAATTCTGACTAGCCAGCGCTGATTAGTTTGCAAAATTGCAAGCCTTTGCGGATGGATGGGGATAGATGGTGACTGCTTATGAATCATGATCGAGTTTGAGTCGTAATAAAGCAATGTTGTTCAGAGTGTCGCCCTGCCGCCTGCCGCCCTTCTGAATATTTTTGGTACAGATTAAGCAAAGAACAATATTTTCTCTGTGTTGTCAAAGATCTAGCAGAGAAGCGACTAAAGGTTGTGTGAATGATGAGACCATTCCCAATTGAGCGGCTGGTCGGTCAAAAATTTGAAAGTATTTGTGGACGGCTCCGTGGAATAGAGATAAGTGTCACAAGAACTTCCTCTAGCTCCGCCTTTCTTTCACCTTCCTCTGCTATTTTTTGAACTCTCTGGTTGTAAACTCTCTCGGCCTCCTTTTGGCTGTTCTCATCTTCTTAATATAACACATGCAGTTCTCCTGCATGGTTCGGAAAAAAAAGTGTCACAAGAACTGCAGCAACTCCACAATTTATCTTTCTCTCCGTGTAGTCGCATGTGGCTTTCAGACACGGATATATAATATACACATGTCATTTTGGTTATATGTCATATTAAGCCACATGACTGTAAAGAATGAAATCGGACGTAGTAATGAAACGCTTCATTTACTGCACTTACAGTCGGTACGCTACATTCAAACATATGTAGCTCGTTTTTCATTCCTACAAATAAATAGGTAGTTCTATGCAATGATAAAAACCAGAAAGCAAATTGTAAGGATGACTCCAACGGGGCGACGCATCGAGTCCGCGCGCCTCCGTTTCTGTCCGTGGAGGCCAAAAACACGGCCCAACGGGGCGACGCAAACGGACCGCGGTCCGTTTTTTGGTCCGCCGCGACTCATTCTTGGCCCAAATTTGGGCCACCGATGCGTCGGCCGCGGACGCGAGCGGAGCTCTTTTGTGTCCTGCCCTAGTCCGCCCCTGGCCCGCAAATCAGACAATTCCCCACCCCAACCTCCTCCTCCTCTCTCGCCCCTCTCGCCGTCACCGCGCCGTCGCTCCCTCGATTTGGCACTGCAGGCCATTCCGGGGACGCCGTCTGCTGCTCCTCTTCCCCGCCGTCACCGGAGCAGCTTCCTCCCCGCGACGGCCGATGAATCTTGCGGCCATCTCTCTCGCAGCGCCCGCGACACACACGCCGCCCACAAGGTGTTCGGCCGTTCGCCCCGGCAAGAACTCAGGTACGAACTCGGCCATGGATAGCTCGGATGAGTGGTACTACAGGAACTACATCCTGTACAACCCGTCATCATCGGACGATTCCTCCGACGATAAGAGTGACGGCCTAGTTGTCACCCTCATCGTCAACGAGTACATAGAGAGGATGCGGCCGGTGTTCCGAGGGTCGTTGCCGGGCCGTTCTCCTGCTCTGGACCGGAACCGGAGAGCTGGCCAAATCCAGCTGTATGGGGACTACTTTTGTCCCCATAAACCCACGTATCCTCCCAAGGTTTTCCGGCGCCGTTTCCGGATGAGGAGATCTTTGTTCAACCGTATCCGGTTGGGGGTGATGTATTTTGATGACTATTTCATATGCAAGCCCGATGCATGTGGTACCCTCGGCTTCTCGTCGTACCAGAAGTGCACCGCCGCCGTTCGCATGCTTGCATATGGAATTGCCGGTGATCTTGTGGACGAGTACGTGCGGATGAGTGAGTCCACGTGCCTAGAAGCAATGTACAAGTTTTGCAGGACCGTGGTGCAGGTGTTCGGCCAGGAGTACTTGAGGGAGCCCAATGCCGCGGACATGACCCGGCTCTTGGCCATCAACGAGGCCAGAGTCTTCTCTGTGATGATTGGCAGCATAGATTGTTGCTGCGGCCGTCCTTATGATTCTTTCTTTTTTGGAAGAGATTAAGATAAAGCGCATAGTTGCTCTCTATAGTTGAAGATCCAATGGTGAAGCAACAATGGGTTTCTGAATGATGAGTTATAGCTTTACCAAGCTCAGTTTGTACCGCGCTGCTGCCAGATCCTAGATTTGTACATTTTTCTATTGTTACATGGAATATATCATTTTGCGCTGTATTTTTCTCAATGTCTTTTCAGTCAAATTAGATGTATCTAGACACTCAGTTGCGGCGGACGTGGAAAGCGACCTTTTGCTTGAAATCTTGGGCGGAACACGCCATCCAGTGCCTAATTTCTCGTGAGTGCCGATCGATACTAAGTTTGCAAGTCCCCGCGGAAATTTTGCGGAGAAAAAAACATGCCTAATCATAGTCATAGGAAATGTAATTTTTTATGTACAAGTCCTTAGTTTAGTCAAGTGTGTTTGAAATTTTCTCTCCGGTTTGTTCATGTGGCATCTATAGCAATTGAACACTGAGGGTTTCTTTGGATTGTATGAATTTCAAAAGATTTTCATAGCATTCTAATCCTTAGTAATTTTTCCTATGGATTGCCTTTGGTTCAAACGAATGGTGTTACCAAAATATTATGGATTGGATTCCTGTGCCTCAATTTCATTGGAATTTGAACATCCACTTCAACCTCTTTTCTAAACTCAAGTGCATAGGATCGAGACACTTTTTCTGTGTTTTTCCTGCTTTTTATCCAAACGACAAATCCTGCAATTTTTCTGTGTTTTACAATCCTATGTTTTACACTTACAAATTTGTGAAATTCCTGTGTTTTTCATATTCCTATGTTTTTCGATCATGCGATCCAAAGAGTTCCTGATATTATAAGCATTCGGCAGTAAATAATCAAATATTCAAATCAGTGGTAGCTGAGCTGGTTGGTGAACCTGTGTGCCACACTCGTCCTTGCTAGTGTTCCATTCGGGCAAATAAATAGCTTGTTTCTGCGTACAAAATAATGGGAAATTTGAGACAGCCACCAAAGCAAAATGGTTAGAGGAAGAGTACGTGTGAGGGTGGAGAAGAGGAGGGTCATTGTGTTTACTCCATAGTGGGATCCCGTCGGAATGAGACGCATGCGAAATTTGAGCGGCACTGATTTGTTGCGAACTTGCTCATCGACTCGCTATTCAATGGAAAGGGTCCTCATTGGTTCAATATTTGAGCGGCACACTTGTCCATGCTAGTGTTCGATAGCTCGCCTCCTTGTTGTCTCCACCGTGTCCGGTCTCCGATCCTCCACTGCCCCCCTTCTTCAGTCGATGTCTATCCTCGTTTGGTGGTGGACTGGTGTCTGTTGGCTGATGGCCCATCATAGAGCTCGCAGGTGTAGTTTATTCCTTATGGCCGAGTAGTATCGTTGTGGGCTTCTGAGTGACCTCAACAATGTTTGAATAGGGAATGGACGGCCAGGATCTGATCAAATGTCTAAAGGATGGCCAGGAATGGCTGTGCAATGAGAAGCGTCCTGGCACCCCCAAGGATGTTATCTTTAGATGAGTAATGTTCAAAACAAAACAAAACAAAACTAAGGTCGATTTTAGATGCCTAAAGACCGACCTTATTTTCATACTGGAGACGCTCTAAGTGACAACCACTTCAATGCATGGACTATTAAATTTTATATCTAATTCTTGTATGTGATGGAAGAATAATGGATTTTTACCTATGGTAGCGTGCAAGGGTTGTACTCCATCTCTTCCGGTTTAGATCGCCAATTTTACCAACGTAATATGAATTGTATAACATAAAAGTTAAAGAGACCATCATAGAAAAATGTTGACGTGGAGTATATTCAATGGGAAAAGAGAATAATGTTGTATCTTAGTTAACATACAAACCTTGCACACTACAATATGTAACAATCCATTATTACCCAATCGCATATAAGAATTTCTTCAACTCGCTCTAAATAAAGGTGTGATGTGACATACTAAGACCACAAAGAGCATTGGGAGTGGTATTTGTTTGGTAGCGGGCATCGTTTTCCACATGCACCAACTCGGCTAAAATGTCTAGAATGATTCATCATAACAAGTACTAGTTAAATTTGGCGCGACGGCATGCCGCGCCCTTGCTGAGAATGTTTTGTATTAATTTGTGTATTTTTTAGATGTGTTATATATATTTTAAGCAAGGCTAGTAGTTTTAGTTTGTATAATTTGTGTAGCTGAAATTTAGTTTGAATTCAATCTGTAATTGGAGGGAACGAATTTGTATTTTATAGAAATATTTATCTAGTCTAGATTTTTTTTTTCAAAGTGTGAGTACATAATTAGATAGATTTAAGTTATATTGTTTCCAAATATGTGCTGCGCGCATGTTTTTCGAATTTGAATTTGGTAATGACGGCGTTCTAAAGTTGTCTAAGTTTGAAATCGATGAAATTGAAAACTGATATCGTTCTAAAAATAGTTGGATGTTGGAGATTGCTCAAATTTGAAAATTATAGTAATTCAATTTAAAATGTGGTTGTTTGTTTTACGTTAAAATACTATGAAATAGTTTTTTTTTTGTTTTTTTGTTTGAGTGTTTTCGCATATTTTAAAGTATTGTTAAATGTTTAGCAAGTTGGAGTGGTTGTATATGTTTGTATTTTGTCAAAATATTTGTTTGAGTTTCATAATTGGAGGATGTACAGTACATGAGTATATGTTAGAGGCAATCTATAATTAGAGGGAATTGTTCTGGATTTTGTACTAACATTCTTTAAATTAGAGTAGTGAAGTGCTATAAATATTTATTTGAACTCTATAATTAGAGAGATTGTATATTTTAGAGAATCTTTTTTTTTTAGTAATTTAAATTTTCCAAATGTGTTGTATGCATTTTTTTGCGAGAATTATGATATATTTTATCGTAGAAGAAGCAATTTGTCATGTCGAGTATTTTTCAGATATTTAGAGAATTAGAGTGTTTGGATATAGTTGAAATAAAACATAAATATTTGTTTCAACTTTATAATTAGGGGGAATGCAATTTGTGAGATAATATGTGGGGTACATATAATTTTGGAGTATTTTTATTTATTTTTGCGAATTGAAATTTTCAAATGTGTTGCATGTATTTTTTTTGTAGGGACTTTGATATATTTTATTGTAGTTGCAAATACTTAGCAAATTGATGTCATAAGTAGTGAGCATTTATTGTGTGTGTATGATGATATATTAGTGACATTTGTAAATACTGTGGTGTAAAAAGTTAAATTTGAAAATGTTTGCAGTAAAAAATTTCTTAGTTTTGAATGCATTGATTTTTTTTTTTTTGAAAAAGTTTGCTTTTGTAAATAGTTGAATTTTTTAAATTGGTAATAGCGAGAAGTTATTCGTATGCGATTTACTCTGTTCAGAGGGTAGAAGAATCTAATTATGTGAATTTGTTAAAAATTCATGGGGAAAAAATATTTGGGGGAAAAATTATCTGGGAAATTGTTGCATTTTAATGCTAACTTTGACGTTTTTTTTGCAATAATTAAAATTGTAGATCAAAAGATATGTGTTTTAAAAATTGTAGGATATTTTGGAATTACAGAATTGCTGACAGTTGGACCCACAAATCACATGCAGTAAATTTATTAATTTGAAATATTGTTTATGGAAATGCTTATGATGGATAGTTTTGAAATTATTGGTTTACGATTTTTTTTTTTTAAATTGTTTAGGTCAACTCCATAATTAGGAAAAAATGTGTTGAGGATATTTATAGTATTAATTACATTTTTTTCTGTTGTTAAATAATTTAGTTGTGAATTTATGGAGTCTAATTAGGGGAAATATGTTTAGAACACTTAATCATTTTAGCATTTATGTTGATGATCATATTGATATATTATTTTTTTGTGTATGATGGATAGATTTAAATTTATTGGTTTACAACATTATTATTTGAAACTGTTTAGATAGACTCCATAGTTAGGAAAAATGTGTTTAGGATTTTTACAAATATCTACCATCTTGAATTGGTAAAACATGTACTAATTTCGACACAATCCGATTGGATTTATTTTTTTAAACATTTTGATATATTGAACACATTTTTCTGATAAGTAGATCAAAAGTTATTGGTTTTACAACATTAACAATCTTTTTTTTGGATTTATGTTAAATAGGCTGGCCCCACATGTAAGATTCTTATTAATTTTCGAAACCATTAAAAATACTGACAGGCTGGTCCCACCGCTGACGTCATGCTGACGTCAGCAATGGCAGCACGGTGATGAACTCGAGCTCGTCGATTTGAGCGCGAGAGGGCGCGAGGGGTCGCGTGACTTAGAGCGTTGAACGCGCGCGTCATACGCTGCCGAAAGGTGGCGGCGCCGCCAGCCAAAGGTCGCCGACGGCGCCGGAAATCCGCTGCAAACCCGGCGGCCGGACCTGTGGAAGAACGCCGGATTTACCCGCCTCAGGCCATCCCAGCTCGCGAAAATCGATGGGGAGGAAGATTGGAGGACGGCGGAGCTTCTGGATGGTTCGATTCTCTCTAGGGAGGCCGGAGACGGCGGCGCCGCGGCGGAGCCCGTGCGGCTAGGGTTCCGCCCAGAGGAAGGAGCGGAGCACGTGGAAGGAGATGAGTTGGATATTTTACAGTAAAGCCACTGAGTTTTCGCAAAATCACGAATAGGTCCTTCGTGCGTAGAAGCTGTGGGCTACAGAGTAATTTCCAGAAAGCATAGGTTCTTTTTTGTAAGGAAATCGCGGGGACCGTCGGATCGACGGGATCGGACAGCGCGGAAGTGTGCTGGTACGGGAGCGGGGCACAGTAACGCGGGTACTGTTCCTCGCAACAGTGAAGCAATGTGAGGGCCTGAATCTTCTCAATCTTAATATAGTTAGGTAATGATAGTGAGCTATGAACAAAGGAAAGGGTTGACTTATGGCCTGCGTAAATTTTGGTTAGAATGATAAAATTGCATGATATCATAGTTCATAATAAGTTCCATACACAATGTTTGAGAAAAAAACATATCATGTTAGAATAGAGGATATACAAAATACATATGCTAGAATATAGTTTACAAATATATCCCGGAAGACCGAACAATGCAAGGGTCGTGTAGACTATGTCAAATTGCCGATTGCCGTGTGTTGTCCGTTTGTGCCCGCTCTACTATGCATTGGTCGCTGGCGTCTGAATTTTGGACGTGTGGGATGGGCTTGCGGATAAGCAGAGTGGGGGTATCACACGCGTCTGCCACCAGAGTGTCTGTCGGTTGCCCGCCAGGAGCGGCAAGACTCAATTTGGCAATGGATATCCATTCCCCGATAACCGGTGGTTAATTCACCTATTAGGGGACAGTTTTGGTTGCATATTACTCCCCGTGGGGCTCTTATCAGTGCTAAAACACTACCCAGCGGTTATTGCGGTGACGGATCTGGTACAACACTATCCATACCCGACATACCCGGTACCCGCTATGACATGTGGGGCCAGGATACCAGAGAGAGTTAGACACATATATATACCCCCAAAAAAACCCTAAATCCCTAACATTTTCCCCTCCCTAGCATTTTCCCCTCTTCCCCAGCCGCCGCACGCCCCCCTAACCCTAACCCGTGCTCCCCACTCCCCACTCCCAGGCTCCCAGCCGCCGCACGCAGCAGCAGCACGCTGCACGCCCTACCTCGCCTCGCCGTCCCGTAGCTCCTCTCTCTCTCCGGCCGCCACTCCCGCCCCACCGTCCCTCTCCGGCCGCCCGCCCGCCCCGCCCCGCCGTCCCTCTCAGGCCGTCCGCCCGCCCCGCTCGCCGTCGACCCAGGACCAGCCGTCGACCCAGGATCGGCCGCTGAAATCCCCGTCAGCCGCGGAGTTCATCGCACCGCCTCCTCCATCGTCGACCAGCTACGTCATCCAGATAGCGTGAGCACCCCCGGTCGTCGGCCAGGTGCCAACGTCCTCCACGCCGGAAAATGGCTTCTCCATCGGCCAGCTCTAGCGGTACCGTCAGCAAGGCCCGGCTTGCTACCCCGAGTCCAAATCGGTGAGGAAAATTTTGAGTTTTTCATATTTTGTTACGATGCATCTGGGCGAATAGTGTTGTTAAAGGTTCTCGGTTATGGTTAGCCGCTGGTTATCCGATAACCCGATGGTTATGGGGATGGGAGAATAGTTGTCCCCGTGGCAGTTAATGGGGATGGGGATGAAGAAAATTTTATTGGATGGGGATGGTTATGGTTACGCAATAACCGGTGGTTAGTATCCCCGTTGCCACATTGAGGCAAGACGGTGAGAGTGCGACAATATGTGCTTTGGAGGATCTCCAGTCGCGCCCCCAATAGTCTGTCCGGTATCAGCGCTGCAGGAGCGCTACTGGGAGCGTCGCGAGATGTTGCCGCATATAGGGAGCACATTTCTCAGCGGCGCCCCAGTAAGGCCCTCGCAATAGTTTATTTTGTCATCGAATTCAAATATTTTAGCAAATACAGATCAAAACATTTATAGTTTCATAGTCTTCAACACATAAAAATAGTTTTACACTAATTAAAAATAAAGATAAAATAATTCATACAATTCAAATAAAATGAAGTCCAACTAGTTTGCGGTGGCCAATCCTTTGTGCGTCCACAAATGCACTATGCCCACAAATCCTTGTTCATCAGAAAAAGTCGCCGAAAATCGTTTAAAGTAAATGTTGGCACGTCGGTAAAATAATCAGCATAGAGCATGCAATGCCCCTCCATTCTCTGCCTTGTCTTGGTCTTGCTCCTCCCAAACTTCGAACCTCCGCGTTTGGGGTACGCATTGGCGGCATAATCCCCTTGAATTTCTAGAAGACAAGTGAGGATCGCCAAATGCTCCTCTTCATCGACGGCAATATTGGCTTCTTCTTGCATCAACAGGTGAACCATCAACTCATTGTCTCTATTCATGATCTATGCGAATCAAACAATCGAGCAATCAATTAACCACTCATCGGCGCTGGTAAAATTCTTGACATTGAAGCCTACCAGGCAATGAGCCGAACACCCTGCGCACTAGACGGGGGTAGGGATGGAATTAAAACTCCAAACTCGCGAGTTAAACGAGTAGCTCGGAGCTCGACTCGGCTTGGCTCGAACTCGTTGCTAAACGAGTCGAGCCGAGTTTTCATTCTTCACGGTAAACGAGTTCGACTTAAACGAGCCAAGTTCCGAGCTACTCGCTTACCTCGTTTAACTCGATAAAAAAAAGTCGTTACCTATATTCTTATCTTTGTGAACAATTTTTCCTGACTATTATAGTTTAACGAGTAGATATTACTTGATAGTGTCATATTATTATTGATCGTTGTGATAATAGCATCATACATGCCCAAATAATTAGAAACAATTATATATATAAACTATTATAATACATGTTCATTGTTTTACCGAGCTAAACGAGTTAAACGAGCAAACTCGCGAGTTTAGAGAGCCAAGCCGAGCTAAGTCGTCAGTTGACCGAGCTTAAACGAGTCGAGCCGGCTCGCTCGGCTCGGCTCGAATTTCAGGCTAGGCGGGGCCGCGAGGTTGCCGGTAGCTATGTGCATGGTGAGTCGACGAGAGACGGCACAGAGAGGCCTAGGCGAGCTAAAGGTGGGCCGCCACATGATTTCTCTGCCCGGTGAACACCGGCACGGCCGAGGCGAGGTGATGGAGAGCGGCTACCAGATGCCGCCGAGAACAGGCGGTAAAAATGAATTGACGCGGTGGGAAAGAATATTAAAATAAGGTTTGGTTGTGTCAATGACAAGGCTGGTTTGTCCTGCGCTATTGGAGGGTTGTTGGGAGCACGACCGGAGATGCTGTTAGAGCTGAAATAGACACGATCGATCATACGGCTTGGTTGTTCGTCAAGTATCTTTTGCTCCTGGCCACTAATGCTCTCGCCACTTAAAAATATCGAAAATGGTATTTCTGAGTTTCAAAAAATTCTGGAAAATTTTTAAATGTAGATAATGGTGTATCCCACAAACTTCTAAAATAACAATCTCAAATAGTTTGTATTATGGGCTACATAAAAATGACAAAATCTGATAAATTTAGAGATTTAAAAGTATGCATACTAAGATCCACACTTTTATCATTTTTGTGTAGCTCAGAATATAAATTATTTTAAATTTAGTTTTTGCGGGTTTGTAGGATACATCATTGACAACATCCGAAATTTTATTCAATTTTTTTGAAACACATAAATATGATTTTCGATTTTTTTTTTTAAATGGCAGGAACACCGGAGGCAAAAATCTCCACCCTTCCTTTTTTTTTTAGGGAAAGGCCATCATGGCTAGATTTATTAAAACTCAAAAAATATTCACATCATCCACCATCAACCTAAGAACACTACTTGGTGGATCATCCAACCACAGGCCGGCTGGATTCACTCTACCAAGTTGAGCTAGCTCATGAGCAACATAATTAGACTCCCTATTACAATGCTAAAATATGACCTTTCTGAAATCTTGGACGAAGTTTAGACATTCTTGCAAAACTGGACCTTCAACTGAAGAAAAGGCGACATATGAGTTCATGGCATCAATTATTGAAAGGCAGTCTGATTGAACTACCAGGTTATAACATGCCACTCTACTAGCTAAAAGGAGCCCAAGTCGCAGTGCATATGATTCCGCCGTGGTGGCATCATGTACTTGAACAATTTTGCTGCAAGTTGCCCAACAAAATCTCCAGCATCATCTCTCACAATTGCCCCCACATGATCCAGTGCAACTCTTCGTGGTTGTTAGCTTTTTTTCTTTCGATTCCTCGTCTATTATCGTTTTGCACAATGCCACGATGGGTTGCTCGCTGCTTTTTTTTTTTTTTTTTGAGAATTGCACGCTGCTGGACTGTTGACTTGGGTGGCTGGGATGGGCTGGATAGCTAACGAGACCAATATATGTATATTACCAAGTCCCTTGTGCAGCTGAGTTGGACCTCTGCTTCAGCCCGTCTAGCACAGGCCCTAGGTCTGTCCCTGGCACAGTCGCCAGATACAAGTGTCATCATTCCCCTCTTCAGGCCTCTTTGATTCAAAGGAGTTCATAGAAATCTTAGATGTTTCATATTGAGTAAAACGCCTCGGGAGTCTACCAAGTTGTGGAGTTGGAGCGGATTGGTCACCTACTGGGAAAATGCTAACTATTGGTCACTAACTTGTGCAAATGTTGGACGTTAGTCATTCCGTCACTACCACCGTTAAAATGCTGACGTGGACAATGATTTTTTTACAAAAAAGACCTTAACCTTCTATTTTTTCTTATTACTCGGTCCCTGTCGTCATCGTAAAAAACCGGGGGTCCTGATCGAGCATTTTCCCAATAGAAGGCGGCCACCGGGACGCGTTGTACTCTCTGGCCGTCATCCAGTTCAACGGCAGCAGCGGCAGCAAGGACGACCGCGACCTCCGCGCTGGCGCCGCGCTGTGCGCGCGCGCGGCGTCGCTGGACCACGTGGACGCGCTCCGCGAGCTCGGGCACTGCCTGCAGGACGGCTACGGGGTGCGCCGCTCGCTGCTCGACGGGCGCCGCCTCCTCATCCAGGCCAACGCTCGGGAGCTCGCGGTCGCGGTCACCGCGTCGTCGGCCTCGCTGCTCCGCGGCGCCGACGCCGGAAACAAGGTCTCGCGACGTCACTCGTGCCTGCTCAGCGACTTCGGGTGCCGCGCCGCGGCCGGCGAGGCGCACGCCGCCAACCGGTTCCTGGCCGAGTGGTTCGCGTCGCGGCCGCTGGGTGCTGCGGACAGCGCCGGCCCCGCGGCGGCGCAGGAGGAGGACGGGGGCGGTCTGCAGCTGTGCTCGCACGCGCTGTGTGGGCGTCCGGAGACGCGGCGGCACGAGTTCCGTCGGTGCTCCGTGTGCGGCGTGGTGAACTACTGCTCGCGGGCGTGCCAGGCGCTGCACTGGAAGATGGCGCACAAGGCCGAGTGCATGCCCATGGACCGGTGGCTCGACGGCGGCAACGCCAACCCCGACCCCAATGCCGGTTCCTGGCCGTGGCCGCGCCGGCGCTGTGATCGTCGCCGTGTCTTTTACTCACCTTAGTTTTTCTTTTTCTCTGTACATGGTCGCTGCGGTAAAGGTAGAGCGAGTCAGGTGACCTGCGGTACTTTCGTTTCAATTAATTTAGCTCTGATTTTTTACGATGACGACAGGGACCGCGTAATAAGAAAAAAATAGAAGGCTAAGGTCTTTTTTGTAAAAAATCATTGTCCACGTCAGCATTTTAACAGTGGTAGTGACGGAATGACTAACGTCCAACATTTGCACAAGTTAGTGACCAATAGTTAGCATTTTCCCAGTACGTGACCAATCCGCTCCAACTCCGCAACTTGGTAGACTCCCGGGGCGTTTTACTCTTTCATATTTGTAGTCCTTGCAGCTTTTATGTGGGTTGTGTGATTTGAAGTATTAAATCATATCAATATGAAAACTCTAAGGATTCGAGAATTCGAATGTACTATACTTTGTACAAAATTTTATATCCACTCAGACTTCATGAAAATACTACATTCACCTATCCAATTAGAACATTCTACTATCCTCTTACAAATCTACTCACATGTCAATACCCATCTGAATGTTTTTGGTCAGATTATTAGATTAGACGAACCACAAAAAAATCTTTGTCTTCAAAGATCCAACATAGAGGCAACGATAGGTTATGCCAGCGGTGTACAATCCTACCAAGTGTGAAGTTTCCACTTTGCGATCATAGAATTGTAAATTATCTGAATATTATATGGTAAAATCGTTGTGCGGTTTCATTTTTCCTATGAATATAGGTTAATGGTTGGGTTTAGGGGCGACTTACCGAACCTCGCCCCGGGCATGTGTCAGGCTTTTAAGTTGGGCTAGCCCCGCGACTGGTGGTTGTGTCGAACGTGTTGTATGTTATTGTAGGAACTTGTACGGATATGACCATCTAATGTCTCAATCCTGACGAGTGAACACTTCATAATTGCTAAGTATGTGATCACGCATTATCGTGTAGTTTGAAAGTCTTTGCGGACGTTTCTGTGTGACAGAGGCGTGCCTAATTATGGTTGTAAGATATGCAATGTAGGAGTCTTTGATTTTGTTGTGAATGTTTTAACTTTGCCTCTGGACCGTCACATTTGGCTTTCTACGGTAATCAAACACAAATATTATACATGCGTACATTTTGGCAACATATCACATTAGGCCACGCGACAATAAATAATTAAATCAAAAGTAGCTAGGCTGGTTGGTGAACAGTGATGCAGCTGTGAAGTGTTAGTTACTCCACTTATATGCGGACACTACGCTAGCCCATACGAAGTTGGTGTTACATTCCCAGGAATAAATAGCTACTCTCTCCACACAGCGTAACCAAAAATTGGAAACGACCACATCAGACTAAATTGTAAGAAGAGGAGTTGGAAGAGTATAGGTGACGGGGAGGAGAGAAGGCTTCGATTATTGGAGTGTTTGACTGGTAGTGGGATCTAGTAGGAATGGGATGCATGAGAAACTCGATTCGACCAATGAAGCTGACGCAAAGTCTGCTCATTGTGCGACTCTATGGCAGGAACAGGCTTCGCCGTGAGTTTCGTGGCCTACATTGCTTTTGTAATCCAAACATGGTAAAATTGTGTCTCTCGGTTGCCTGGTTAGCTCATCCCAATTTGGCTAAACGGTTTTTATTCACTTCCTTGGTATCATTTTGAGCCGAGCAGATACAAGTGGAGTTACCTCGAGTATAGGTTGTTTTTTAGATCTGAGAGCTATATGCAGTGTAATACTTGTGGGAGAAGAATCCCACAATTTATTTATTTTTGAAATATCACTAATGGCATGACACTTACCTCGTGTCCAAATAACAAAAATAATTTTTTAAATGTGCACTTATGACTTACCTTTGCTTGAATGTGAAATAAGTTGGAATTATATGAGCATTTGAGTTAACAAGTGAGCACTGAGAGGGCGCCTACTTGAAACCGGGTACTTAGGGCACCTCCAACGGTGGGCTGCATACAGGACAGCCAAAACGGACCGATTCTGTCCGTTTGGGGCGGAGCGCAGACAGATTCTGGGCCTTTGTCCGTTTGGGGTGGGGGTGCCCCCAACGGCCCGGCGCAAAACTGGTCTGTTTTGTAAAAAAAAATAGCAAAATGTGTCTCTTTGCCAAACTTGAAAAACAAATAACCCATAGAATGACATTCAAATATAAAATATAAAATATTTGTCAACCAAGCATGACATAGACATGTTCCAAATGAGCAAATGATACATAGTTCAAAATACAAATGATAGCAAATGATACAAAATAGTTTGACTGTGTGCCCACCTCTTGCTAAGAGAGCCCTCGTTCCGATCACTCTCAATTTGGTAAGGACGCAACTTTCTTATCTCATGGAAGTGCTTGTGAACCCGAATCCAAAACATTGAGCCCTTTTGTTGAGCACCAAAGGTGGCATTTTGGCCGACCGTCATCCACGTCTCACAAAGGACTTTATCCTCCGTGTCCGTGTATGATGCCGTGCAGGCATTCCTCTTCTTGAGGTTGGCGACGAGGTTGGCGTGTTCCTCATCAAAGTCGAGTGGCTCATCGTCAATTGAGACACCCTCGGGCTGAGGCTCACTCTCGAATTGTGTCTCACCAAGGCCGGTTGGGTCTTGTGTCTCGGCGTCTTCGGGGTTGATGAAGGTTGTGCCGTTGTAGATAATGTCATCCATGACATTATCGTCATTGTCGACCTCATTGAAGAAGGCCGGGTTGGACGGCGTCACGGGCGCCATCTCCTCAAAATCAAGCTCCCGAGGATCGGGAATGGTGCCTGCCTTCAACATCGACCGGGTCTTCGTCTTGCCGCGCTCGCTCGGGCCGCGGCCTGAGTGGCTATGAGGTCGGCCGCCGCGCGGGCATGGATGGCGGCCATCCGCTCCTTCTCCTCGGCCGCCAAGACGGCAGCCTTGGCCTCGGCGTCCTTCGCCCGCTTCTTCTCCCTCCGCTCTGCCCTCTTGTCGGACGCCGGCAACCGCTCCTTCTTCACCTTCAACAGGGCGGCGCCGGTTGCGGCCGTGGCCTCCGAGAGTCCGTCCTCCATCGTGGGCGGAAGCAAGGGCGGCGGCGGTAGCTAGGGCGGCGGAGGAGGGTGGGAGGCGGGGAGGGTTTGTGTGGCAAGGAGAGAATGTTTGGCTGGCTCCTGGGCCCGGCGCGGACAAGGGAGGACAAGGGCGGACCGAGAGCCTGTCCGTTTCTCCCCCAAATCTGGACCAAACTTGGGCCAGGTTTGGGACCAAAAACATGTCCACGCGGACAGTTGTCCCTTTGTGCCGGCAAGTTGGAGCGGCTCCTCTGTCCGGAAGGACAGATTAGGACAGAGCATGTCCGTATGCGGGCCGTCGTTGGAGGTGCCCTTAGGGCATGTACAAAGCGAGCGTTTAGAGAAGCGCTAGGGAATAAAATCCCGTCCGTGTCCCAGTCCCAAATATGTGGATGCATGGGTGGGCCAAGGCCTTAACTAAGCGCTCTTGACTAGATTTTTCATTGCACTAAGTATTTGTGAAAGTGTCTGCTTTGTTTTCTTCGTTAAGAATCAGGCTAAGCCTCTCCTATTGTCCATGTCCTTATGACCATTTGTGGCATGTGGGAAAAGCATGACAAGTATTTATGCATCGCGCTCACGGTTGCCCTACTAGGCGGAAACGATGGTGAAGAAAATTAATTAGACGATAACCGACAACCAAACAGAATTTGCACAAGAAAAAAAGTCGACCAAACAGATCTGGCCATCTGGGCAGGAAAGGACTGCCTATGTCTCGGTAGATTTTACAAGATTACTCATACAATTCTAGAATAATATTTAACGTGTTGAAATACTTGTTCGTATGGTGAAAAAGTTTTGTATGATCTCAATCGACTGAGAAACGTTATTGTTTCTCAGTCAAGTTTATCAAATTATTCCTTTTTTTTAACACAGTACAACAATAGACGCTTAGGGCATCTCCAGCCGTTCGGCCCCCCCAGGTTTCGATCCGGCGCTTTTTTGTCTTAGCGCCGGCCGTCTCCAAAACCTGGGGGGGGGGGGGGGGGGGGGGGCGAACTCACCAGCCGTTCGGCGGCCCAGGAAACGCCACAGTTCATATCATTTGAAACGCCTTCTTCCCGCCCCCAAAATATAGCCCGAGTTCGGCGATCACGGCAGCCACAGTTGGGCAATATTACAAAAAACGCCACAGTTGGGCGATCAAAGAGTCTCGATCAAGCCACAGTCGGGCGATCCACGGCCACATGCGGCGTTCTGCTGATGCACAGATCAGATAGAGGCCGGCGACGGCACAGCAGTGTCGGCGGCGTCCAGGTCGATCGGCGTGGTGGTCGGAGCCGGCGCAGAGCTCGGGGCAGCAGTGTCGGCGGCGTCCAGGTCGATCTGCGCCGTGGACGGAGGCTGGGCAGGCGGTGTCTCGGCTGGACTGGCCGAGCTCGTCTCGGTCGTCTCCGTCGGGGTGCCGTAGGTAGTGTCCGACGGAGCCGTGCTGATGTCGCTGAGGATGAGCCGGCGCTGCGCCATGTACCATGTCCTCAGCTCGGGGTCCATCGCGTCCGGATCGGCCCCCGTGAGGAAGGCGAGGTCGTGGTTCCTCTTCTTCGCCACGGTGCCGGTCCTGAGGAGCTCGATCTTGACCTTGGAGTTGGCCATGAGCGCCGACCACCTCTTCGCGGTGATGTCCTCCCTCTTGCCGGCGTTTGCCTTTGCGTCGGCGAGACAGGCCTGGATGGACGCCTGGAGCTTTGCCGCTGCCGGCGAAGGGGAGGGAACGGCGCAGCGATGGCGAAGTTGCGTCCGGCGCTGAAGGTTCTCTTGTTTCAGGCGCGCCTCCTCGGCGATCCAGGCGGCGTTGCTCATGCCCGGCGGCTTCTCCTTCGGCGCCCTCGGCTTCCGCGGCTTCTTGCCGATCATGGAGGCGCCGACCATGGAGGCGGAGGAGGAGGCGGAGGAGGAGGCGGCGACGGCGCGGGGGCCTGTGAATCGGGCGGGAGCCATGGCGGCCAGATCTGTGCAAATGGCGCGAACGGGGCGGGGGAGAGGTATATGTGGGGGGAAAAAATAGAGGGAACGGACAAATTATGGAGGGAAATCGCCTTCCCTCGCCGACAAGCCTGGCCCGCGGACGCCTTTTGCTCCCCCAGGCCGAACCCAGCAGGCTGGGGTTGGGCTGGGTTCGCCGGCGCGAAACGGCGCGAAAACCGGCGCCAAATCGACTTCTGGGGGGCCGGCTGGTGGATTTTCGTTACCGCCGGCGCTAAAAAGGCCTCCTGGGGGGGCTCTGGGGGGGACGGCTGGAGATGGCCTTACAAACACGCACATACACTTGGGGTTGCAAGTGGCCGTTCCGCAAAGACCCCCATTGTATGAGTTTAGTTCAAAACGATCAAAATCTGGCATGATAATTACAACACCCCTAACCCTATAAGCATCTCCGAGAGATGAAGCCAGCTCACTATCGATGGGAACATCGTCCCCGCTAAACAATATTGCGTCTTAATAATAAACACATGTGTCAAAGTTGTAGTTTGAACTCAGCAGAGCTAGGATATAACCCACTTTCATAACCATCCAAGTACAGGTTGTCTGTCCTTGTAAAATTGTTCCTACATATCTAAAAAATAAAAATGTTCATGGTGTTGTAATGGTTCATTCATCTAGTAAAGAAAATGTACTGTATGCGGTCGTAGTTGGAAAAGAAAAAAATGTGAGTTTTTTTTTTAAGAATGAGCAAGTCTGGAAAATTTATAATTTTAAGAACTCTTAAAGTAAAATTTGGTGGAGTATTCTTCGAGAGAACAATATTTGAGAGTATTTTTTCACCCACAAAAAAAAAATCCCGGTGGCGCTCCACGTTTGTTCCACAGGTCAGACTTGGCTTGGTCCTGAAGCTGCTCCGTCGGCGCAGCCTGCCCCGCCGCCGCATCCACCGACCAGAGCCCCAGCCCGGCGGCCACTGAGCCGCTCGTATCCTCCAGGCCGCCGGCGATGACCGGCGGGCTTCCGGGTTTCCGTACGCAACCTGCTGCCCTGATTACTTTCCCCAACTGAATCGTAGTCTCGATTCCCCTTTTGCCTTATTTCTCCCTTGTTTGTCTACTGCTGTGACCCACAAACATTTGTAGTACGATCTGACCAGCAAGCCGGCTGTTGCCTTGTGCAGACAATGCGCCGGTGTCGAGGGCCGTGGTCGTCGCCGCCGTGCTCTTCTCCGTCCCCTTGGGCTTCCGCGGCCGCTTCCTCGACCTTGGCCTGTCCTACCAGGCAAGTCGCCCTACCCTACCCAGTGCCTGTACTAGATCCTACCTGGTGTCTGCTCCTACACTTGCTTGCTGTGCTCTGAATTAAGGGTGGGGACTGAAGGCAAATTCTGTGTGATGATATCTAACTGGGGTTTTGACGATGCAAACTTAATGGAACTCCCGTTGCCTGTGTCAATTTGTTCGGTTTGAGATGCGGTTGGCTAAGTGTCTGGGGATCACATAACAATGTTGCGAAATGCAGCTGATTGAGTTCACCATGCCTTTTAAATGCAGAATGTTTACGAAAATCTGCGGATATGGAAGGTGATCGCCTCGCTGTTTTCTTTCTCGTCGACGCCTGAGCTAATCTTTGGAGTGGCCTTGCTGTACTACTTTAGGGTGTTCGAGAGGCAGATAGGGTCGAACAAGTATGCTGTAAGTAAAGATTTTGCTTAAGACACTGCACATGCACTTGTCACAGATAGGTGATCGCCTCGCTGTTTTCTTTCTCGTCGACGCCTGAGCTAATCTTTGGAGTGGCCTTGCTGTACTACTTTAGGGTGTTCGAGAGGCAGATAGGGTCGAACAAGTATGCTGTAAGTAAAGATTTTGCTTAAGACACTGCACATGCACTTGTCATATTTCATTTTCTGAAGCTGATGTAGTTTATTTAAACATGTAGGTATTCATAGTATTCTCCATGACCGTGTCTGTACTGCTTCAGATCCTAGCTTTAGGATACCTGAAAGGTATGCCTCACTGCTCTTTTTATGTTCATAATGCCTCATCCAGTGAAATGCTGCTTTAAATTTTTTGCTGTCCAGATCGGTATTTTTGCTTCGTATGAGTTGGTTACACTTGATACTAGATGGGAAATCTTAGGTTAGTTTCACTTGGTACATATAGGAATGCTTATCTGTCATCTAGATGCATATAAATTGGAATTTTTTCCTTGAAGATCACAAGGGTCTTTTCATGGCCCAAACATGGTTTGTTTTCAACATATCTTGTTTTCAGTACTCTTGACATAAAGGATTTTTATATCCCATCTACCTAAGCCTTCCTGTGACGAGCTTCGCATGATGGATTCTAATAAAGTACAGCAAATGTAAAAAATAATACTAATAGTTTTCACCACATTAATTTCAGTGTTTCTTTCTGTACCTAACTGTTGTAATATATTCACCAGTTGAACTGTTTATATTTACTTTTGTCTTATTTATTGGACTCGCACTATTTCTTTTTCATGCTTATCTAGTTATTCGATTTTTTTTATGACACCTTAGTCTTGGAAGTGCAGATCCATCTTTCAATCCATTGACATCTGGACCATATGGTCTCATATTTGCATCTTATGTACCGTTCTTCTTCGACATTCCCATCTCAACAAAGTTCCGCATATTTGGACTGCATTTGTGTGACAAATCATTCATATATTTGGCAGGACTCCAGGTCAGTTCTGAGATAAATGCTATCCTTGTCTTGAATCTTCCACGGTTCTGCTGTGTTGTAGATTTATGTTTTGATTTTTTACCTTCAGCTTCTTTTCTCATCTGGAAGACGTTCTGTTATACCTGGACTGTCTGGTATACTGGCTGGGCTTTTGTACCGTCTAAACCTATTTGGTATCCGCAGGCTGAAGGTACTTAACATCTTCCAGAAGTGTGAATAATTAGACTCTACCGAGTCTTTCCAGAAGTAATAGCCATGCGTTCTATGTGCATTAATTATGCTCTATGAGTCTATTTGTACATATGATCGAAGTGTTGGCATATTTATATAGTTACATATGTGCAGTTTCTAAAAATCATGTTTAGATTTCGACTGAAGCTGTCTGACGGCATTGACATGAACGATTAGCTATAATCATTGGTTAGAATATTTTATGAATGACATTTTCCTTCATTGGATATTTGCTCTTTCTTGGTAAAATGTACTATATGTGCATATACAATATGCAGTTCTACCTGTCTATAAATACTTACAGCCACGTTGTAAAGGGAACTTTGATCATTTCAGGTCCCAGATTGTGCAACTTCAATGTTCTCGCGGTTATCGTGGCCATGGTCTAACATCTCTTATCAAAGATTGCCAACTGTAAGAACTGATGAAAGAATTCCTCATCACCAAGCTCGTCAGATGGAGGCAAGTATTTGCAATATATTGATTCTTTGTTTATGGATAAGCAGATTAAAGCCTCAATATATCGCTAATGAAATGCTCCTTTAAAGGCCATTTGTTCCGTTTAGTATTTAATTATTGAATACAATAAAAGAGTGCTCAAGAAAATTCGGATTGTGTGGATATAACTACTTTATTAGTTTTCCTGCAGACTGTATATTTGGAATAAGCTTGATATAGCTTATGACTTAGCACCTTGTGGCTGTGTTGTTTGTAGCTTAAGATGTTAGTCTATGACTAGTCCTTTGTAGCTGAATTAGGATATCATGCCAATTCTTCCAAGTTTGTTGTATTACCTTGTGTTTGGTAAAAGAAATATTGGTTCTGTGAAACTTATAATGATTCTAACAAGCATCTATGGATGTGGAATGGTCTTGTCAACGTGGAACAGTCATCAGAGCAAGTGTCCTCCACGGCAATTTAAGATAAAGTGGCGTTATCGGATCCTTATGTAGTTAGTTTGCTCTTCTATGATGTTAGATCGTCGTCATTTCATCTATGTTCTGATTATTACTCTTAAGTTTTAGCACAGCTGACATGGTTTATTCTGACCCCTGGTTCAGGGCGTACTCGCAACTACCCCAGATCCAATGGAGTCCTCAATCACCACGCTAGTTTCCATGGGTTTTGATCGTGCTTCTGCAGTTCAGGCTCTTGCACTGACGAATAATGATGTCAATCTGGCTTCGAACATCCTTCTCGAAGCACAATCCGCGTAGAAATCATCTCATGTAGCCGAAGATCGATGTTTTGTAAATGAAAGAAGGTGAAGCAGCTCTGGTACAGAGAGTTTTCAGGATTTATTCAGGGAACTAAACTCCATTGTGTAACATAGAAGTTAGACAGTTGAAAGAAATATGCGTCGGAACTTTGTGCAAAATGCTGCTTTTGTCCCCGTATGATCTTTCAGAAGCTGGGTAGGAAATATCAAGAAGACTAGAAATATGGTTGAGAACTTTGTGCAACACTGTTTTTGTCCACTTATGAAGTTGCAGAAGCTAGACGTAATTATATGTCCATTCTGAAGATGCAAAGGAGTTATAATAAGTACTCCCTATGATTGGAAATGATTGACACATATTTGTCTAAATACGGATGTATCTGTACATATTTTAGTGTGCAGATACATACATATTTTGACAAATCTATGTCAACCATTTCCGAAAGGAGGGGTAGCATCAAAAGGCACCCTCTAACTTGTGAATTCAGTGTCTCCACATTTTCCTTGTCCGATTTGCCAATTGTGAAGTTTCGGTTACAAATATGTACACGCTACTTATCCATCTATATTGGTGAAAAATCTAGTTAAGACAAGGATTAAACAGGAGCGTATCAACCTTCTTGCAAGCCGTACAGAAGAATCCAGGTCACGGACGGGGAAAACAACAATGGTATGATGTAACCATTGCACTCTCTCCGTTCCTAAATGTAACATGTTTTACCTTTTCTCAATTTTCTTAGATTTAATATGCAAGTAGACACGTTTTAGTGTAATATTCACTCATTTTAGTCCGTATATAGTCCACACTGTAATACCTAAAACATCTTATAATTACAGAGGGTGTTGCTTGCCTTAGCTGTTGCTCTCTGTGGTTGTGTGGGCTCCTCCCTGTGTTGTTGGAGTGTGTTGTATGGTAATGCATACAGTTTGACAAAATCATTTGCAGAGATCAATGCAGAAAGGCTTTCAGTTCACCACATTTGCAAAGAAAGATGAACGCAGAAACGCTTTCAATTCACCACCACAGGTCCAGAAACCTCAATGCAGAACATACCGAACAGCATCAAGCAATACAATACCCGAAAGGTTCCGAAACATGGAAAATACAAAGCGCAGGACAGGATAGGAAGAACAGCAGCAGGATACTAGTGGTATTGCGGTGATAATATAGAAGGAACGAAGTACCAAACAGATCAAACTCTGCCCTAGATCAACACCCAGCAAAGCCACACGGATCTCCTTACATGTCCTCCTCTGCCTGCAGGTCCTCCTCTTCATCCTCGTACTCACCCTCCTCATCAGCGGTCGCATCCTGGTACTGCTGGTACTCTGAGACAAGATCGTTCATGTTGCTCTCTGCCTCAGTGAACTCCATCTCGTCCATGCCTTCACCAGTGTACCAATGCAAGAAAGCCTTCCTCCTGAACATGGCAGTGAACTGCTCGCTCACCCTCCGGAACATCTCCTGGATGGATGTTGAGTTGCCAATGAAGGTTGATGACATGGAGAGGCCTGTTGGTGGGATGTCACACACGCTGGACTTCACATTGTTGGGGATCCACTCCACAAAGTAGGAAGAGTTCTTGTTCTGAACATTGATCATCTGCTCGTCAACTTCCTTTGTGCTCATCTTTCCACGGAACATGGCCGATGCGGTGAGGTAACGGCCATGGCGAGGATCAGCAGCGCACATCATGTTCTTGGAATCCCACATTTGTTGTGTCAGCTCTGGGACTGTGAGGGCACGGTACTGCTGGGATCCACGGGATGTCAGTGGAGCGAAGCCAACCATGAAGAAGTGGAGACGAGGGAAGGGGATAAGGTTCACTGCCAGCTTCCGGAGGTCAGAGTTCAGCTGACCAGGGAACCTGAGGCAGCATGTGACTCCACTCATGGTAGCAGAGATGAGATGGTTCAAATCCCCAACTGCACAAAATAGCATATGTCAGAAATGTTACATCGTGTTCTAGGTAAAATAGGAG
Source organism: Poa pratensis (assembly GCA_947311845.1). Taxonomy (NCBI): domain Eukaryota; kingdom Viridiplantae; phylum Streptophyta; class Magnoliopsida; order Poales; family Poaceae; genus Poa; species Poa pratensis. The sequence goes on from CAMZMU010000057.1 coordinate 33,044,593, forward strand.
AAATGCTACAAACAAGTGTAGTCTAAATTTTATTTTACAATGCAGCATAAATACAAGACAGTAGAAAATATAAACAATTTTGTTCAGCACAAATTTGTATGCAATAAATAATAGAAACGAGAAAAAAATGAAGCAGCTTACAGCTAGGTGTTGTCAGCTTGAGAGTCCTGAAACAGATGTCATAAAGAGCCTCGTTGTCAAGAACCATGCATTCATCAGCATTCTCAACCAACTGATGGACTGAGAGAGTGGCATTGTATGGCTCAACCACAGTATCAGATACTTTAGGCGAGGGGAACACTGAGAATGTGAGCATCATGCGGTCAGGGTACTCCTCCCTGATTTTCGATATCAACAGTGTACCCATGCCAGATCCAGTACCACCACCAAGAGAGTGGCATACTTGGAATCCTGAGAGCAGAAACAATATGGAATTAATTATCAACAGAACATGATGAAATGGAGCATATACCACTAAAAATACAGTACAATATATCGTTTGGATACACTTGCGACCAGAATACAATACAAAAACAATGTTTCATAAATGGGTGGATTATGCAAACCTTGTTGACCAGTAGATTATCACACAAGAATATGTACATTGATAAAAGGCATTTAATGCTAACTAATTAGTTTGCAGGCAAATCTGAAGAACACTATCACCTAAGGCTAAGTATAGCCTGCACCCTATATCATGGATAACAAAATGGGTGCTAGAAATCACAAATATGCTACCCACTTTACGAAAGACCACTAACACAATCATCTCAATACAACTATGACATACATTGCAAGTACAAAACCACTCACACAACCAATGCCATTAAGATCAACACATAATGTATAGCATAACACACATGCAATATATTGTCAAATAACGATAGATTACATAAACATCTGCAATCAATCTGAATAAACAAGCCATCCAGCAATAGTCAGAATTAAGTGATGGGCTCATTTACCTTGCAGGCAGTCACAGTTCTCAGCCTCCTTCCTCACGACATCCAAAACAGAATCGATAAGCTCAGCACCCTCAGTGTAGTGGCCCTTGGCCCAGTTGTTACCCGCACCAGATTGCCCAAAGACAAAGTTGTCAGGGCGGAAGATCTGCCCATAGGGTCCAGTGCGGACACTGTCCATGGTACCGGGCTCAAGGTCCATGAGAACAGCACGGGGCACAAAGCGCCCACATGAGGCCTCATTGTAGTAGACATTGACACGCTCCAACTGCAGGTCAGAAGTGCCGACGTACCGCCCAGTTGGGTCAATGCCGTGCTCGTCGCACACCACCTCCCAGAACTTGGCACCGATCTGGTTGCCACACTGCCCACCCTGGATGTGCAGGATTTCCCTCATCTTCGCCCTAGAAACAGAAGAGAGGCACATACAAAATCAGACATTGCAACAAGCATGGATATATTAAGGAAACGGTGTAACAAAAGTGTAGTCGATATATGCTATCCTTCTAAAGATACTTAGATAATGCATGCCTACACCATTTAACAATCAATCAGGACTTCAATCCGTCTCAAGCAATCACAAATCTAACATCGCAAAGAGAGGGAGAAGCAAACGGTACAGGGTGCTACAGATCCCAAACCTCACTGATGTCCTGTCCACATCACGTTTAACCCAATACATATCCGGAGTTTACTAGTTAAAATGATGTGAACCTATGGTACACTACACGAAGCACAGTCACCTAGTGAAAAGCATCATCAGGTACACCAGATCTCCTAGACAGTGACTCGGTGTTACATCTGCATTAACTAAATGTGCACGAAATGTACTAAAAAAACGGAGCAAAACTTTAACTCCAGAAACATACTACAGAAACCAGATCGAAACTAGATCTAGATCTGAGAGAAACCACAGACCCCAGGAGCCCTCACAACGTCTAAACCAAACAGATCAAAACTAAATCTATAACAGAGAAAACTACGGAGTAAACCAAGGCATTGTTCTACAGAAACCAGCAGAGCGCACGCAGATCTCATGGCGACACCCCATTCCGCCGCCAAAATAATTCAAAAAAACAAACACATCTAGCAACTGCCCGAACAAGCACCACATTTCCAATCCATCCGATCTACACAGTTGAAAGTAAACATACAAGAGTGCTAAGAGAGAGTTCGCTTACGAGAAACGAGATGATCAACGCAGGCGAGACGACCGTCGGCGGCGAGGGAGAGAGAGGGGGGAGCGGGCGAGGGAGGGGTGCAGAGGCCAGGGAGGAGCGAGCGGAAGGCAGTGTGTATTAAATAGCCGTAGGTTGCAGAGAGTGGGGCCAGCATCCGACGGCCCACACGCCCTCTCGTCGGGCCCCGGACGGCCCGGATGGATCGACCTTGAGTAATTTTGAAATCTTCCCCCCTTTCGGGGCGAAATGACTGCACTGCCCCCACGGATAACTTCGGTTCGCTGGCCCTCACCTGTCGGCGTGACCGGCCAGCGGTGGACCGAGACGCCAAATCCACACGTACGAAGTCACTGGCAGGTGGGGCACGGATAATGTGGACCCACATGTCCGTCAGCGTTTGAAGATCAGACTCTGCTTGGCTGGCCCATGTGGGAGGTTGGGTCGGGTTCAGATGCGGTCGAGAATTGCGTCGTGGGGCGGGATAATTGGTGGGTTGGTGCGAGGTCCAGTCTCCAAGGCGTCTGACCTACGGAGAAACAGCTCGGCTGGTGGGCCCGAGAGAGCAGGGACATGTGACCTCGTCGTCCCCTCCCGGCTTTTCTGGGGACCGCACGTGCGACGCATATACACCGCGCCCCGCGTACTGTACTGTGTGTGACATGCCTGCCTTGCTGTTTGTGGACCATGGAGTGATGGAGACTCGATCTAGCAGAAGCAGAGTGCTGTTCGAGTGTGTATGAAGCGAGTCTTCTTTTCGTTTTCGGTTATCGACTGGATGGCATTTTCCAATAATCTCTTGCGAGGGCAGGCCATGTCATCGTTTCCACCGGTATTGATTCCATGCTCCCGAGATCCAGCGATCTCGTTAAGTGTATTAGACTAGCCATAGTGGGAGTAACATAGGAGTAAAAAAGATGATGTGGCAGTTAATTAATGTGGAGAGATAAATAGAGTAACATACTAGACATACCCCAAGACAAAATGAGTCTACAACATAATAAATATTATCATGCATGACACCACAAATAAGTACTACCCACTATGAAGATAGTAACATAGGGTAGTAACATAAATATGTTACTCCCCACTATGAGTAGTCTTACTAACTCTGCTCCATAATGTAAACCTTTTTGGCAAGACTTTAATTGTGGAACAGTTATAATGTTGAAACCATGTCCGTGATAGTGAACGATAGGGATATCAACGGGAAAATTTTGTGATTTGAGAATATTATGTGTTCATGAAACGATAATGCCTTGATTCGGGCAATCGAAAAAATGTCATGCTTAACTATGCTAAGTTTTTTAAGCGGCCCCTGAAATTGGATGGGTAGGATAATAAATTTTGTGCAAGTTCTTCTTAGCACTGAACCCAAGCATACTTTCAACAGAGTTAGGGCTAAACACAATGGTATTTGTTATGATATTGCATGAATCTATCATCCATGCAATGTCCCATTCCCCTTAGGCCGAAGTGTTTGGCCTTTACTTCAGGGGATCGTCACTGACGTAGAACTTTTTACTTCTGCAAGTAGAGACTTAATTGACTGGGTAAAAAGTTTGCGAGCAAATCCTAAACTATTGCATTATTTTTTTTAAAGAGGTCCAACGAAAGCACAATCCCTTTCTCTTCCTATACAAAAATTATTACATGACATTATTGCAGTTTTAAATTTTCCGCCTCATAATACTTGTCAAATCATTTTGCTATTCTCTCAAAAATATTTTGTAGATGACTAGTTTCACCGACTCTTTCGAGAAAGGACCTACCAGGACCATGACACTAGGGAGTGACACTGATTTTCCCATGGCATTGAGAAACATCATGAGAAGCCTAGATCTCGAGGGAGATGTCGTCTACAAGGGATACCCCTACATGAAGGCCGGACAAGAAGTATGGATGGTGCAAGCCCACTTGTACAAGAGCAAGGATGATGACTCGAAGGGAAAGGGGTACCATATCTTCTCCGCTACAGAGCACTATCCAAGTTTCTTCGACTCCTGCAAAAGCGCCGCCTGGAACGCAATAGATATTCTGGGAATGGTTCTAAATGCAAGACTTCGCCTGACGCAAGATCGCTTGAGGGAAGTGGAAGGAGAATTAGAAGCCATCAAGAAGCATAGGACGGGCAATAGGAAGAAGTATCTCGCTCAATTCAAGTAACTGCACATCAGAGGATTTCATCAGTAGTAGATTGACCACCATTTATCCTTTAGTATCCGTTTTGATTTTAGTGTTGACCATACTGACCCCTGTGGTATAACAATGTCGATACGTTTGTTTTCCAAAACTCCTTAGTTGTTTAATTTGAGATTTATTAAAGTATTAGTTTGAGTTTTAAAAAAAATTGGTTTGATTGTGATGCTTGCTTGGTGTGTTGCCTTGTTATGTGTGAATGGGTAGAAATTATTCTTCTTAGATCTTTCTATCTTGATTCTCATCTATGCTAAACCCACAGATGCCTCCTCACCGCAACAACCGCAACAACAACAATAATGAGGAGAACAATGGGAACAACAACAATGATGCAATGCAACAGCTGATCACTGCACAAGCCCAGTCCATGCAATTCATGACTCAGTTTATGATGAACAACAACAACAACCAGAACAACAACAACCAGCACAACAACAACAACAACCCGCCACCACCCCAAGTTGACAGACTCGCTAGGTTCCTGAGACTGAGACCCTCTAAGTTCTCTTCTGCCTCTGAGCCAATAGTGGCTGATGATTGGCTACGTTCGGTTCACAAGGATCTAGTGACATGTGAATGCACTGAGGCTGAGAAAGTGAGGTTCACTGCTCATCTGCTTGAAGGACCAGCAGCACTTTGGTGGGAGACCTATCAGGTTACTCATCCCCTAGATGGAATGACCTGGGAAGCATTCAAGGAAGGATTCCGCAATGCTCACATTTCCTCCGGAATAATGAACTTGAAGAGGGATGAATTCCGAAACATGAAGCAAGGTAACAGAACACTTAAGGAGTACATGGATGATTTCTGCTCACTGTCAAGATATGCACCTGAGGATATTGATACTGACACTAAGAGGAAGGATAAATTTCTCAATGGGCTCAGTGCTGAACTGAAAATACCACTGTCAGTGGCATACGCCCCAAACTATCAAGCCTTGCTGGACCAAGCTATCACTTTGGACAACAACATCAGGAAGGAAGAAAATAGGAAAAGGAAGCATAGTGTTAGCAAGTACCACTCAGAACCTTCACACAAGAGACACCACCATTACGAGGGAAGTAGTGGCTACAACTTCCACAATCATGGGAACCATCATTCTGGTGGGAATGGTCATGACAATGACAATCATAACAAAAATGAAGGATTCAATGGGAGCAACGGTGTCTACAAAAGCAATGGACACAACAATGGAGAGAACAATGGTCAGAGTCACCAAAATCAACCCGTCAAGAAGGATATCAACACGGTGATGTGTTACAATTGCAAGAAACTGGGGCACTACACCACAGACTGTCTAGAAAAGAAGAAGAATGCTGGAAACTCTAATGGGAACAACTCAAATCCGTTCCAGAAGGGACACATAAACCAGATCGAAGTGGAAGAGGTGTTTGAAGTGCCAAATCCAGCAACCCGTAAGTTTTAATCAACTATTCTTCAACACGCGTACTTTTGATACTGGTACAGGACATTCATGCATATCAAGGAGGTAAATGATAGAGATAAGATAGACTACAGGGATCTTAACAATTACTAAGTAAGCTCTCGACAAGTGAGTAGGTAACACCATTTGGATACCAAGCAGCAGGCCCACAACCAAATGAAACCTTGAGAATCAGTTGAGTCAGCTTCTTTTAAGGGTGGTAGCACCCCAGAGCATTCTGAACCCAAATCTTTTCTTTTCTTTCTAGCCTTCTCGAATCTCGGGACGAGATTCCTTTTAAGGGTGGTAGTCTGTAACATCCCAAAAATTTGGAAATTTTGAAAAATTTAAAACCATGCATGCATTCATCATCATCATGTCATCATTGCATATAAATCACAAAATTTTAGAATTTAACTTCCATTTATCAATCCCTAAATATAAATTTCTATAAAAAGGGCCTTATTAACCCTATAGAATATTTTGTTTTCATTAAATTATTTTGTGTCCAAAGTAGGACCAAAGAGTTCCATTTTGGATAAGTTTTACAAAATATATTTTCGTATAATTTTCTGAAAACTTTTGAATCAAGACTAATTTGAAAATTGAGTTCAAATAACTAAAACAGAAAAGAGAAAAAGAAACAGAAAAAAAGAGTGGATTGCCACTGGGCCGAATCGACCCAGCTGCAGCCCAGCTGCGGCCCAGCCCGCGCGCCCCCTCTCTCTCGCTGACAGGTGGGGCCCACCTGTCGGACTCTTCCCCAACCTCCACCCCGCTCTCCCCGCGCCGGAACCGCCCGCCCACGACGCGCACGCTCGCCACGCTCCCCACTCCCCCACGCCTCGCAACAGCGCGCCGAGCCCCGCCCTTAAATCCCCACCCCTCCTCTTCAATTTCCCTAGCACACACGCCCCCATACGCCGCCGGGCGGCCGAATTCGAGCTCGTCGTCCCGCCCCTGCCGCCGACGAACTCCGTCAAATTTCGGTGAGTCATGCCATCCCCTCCTCCTTTCTTTTGCACCCGATGATCCCCCTCACCCGTGCACGTCTTCTGGACAAGGTGGCACGCCCCAGATAGACCAGAACCCCGACGCCATCAACAACCGAATCCGCCGCCGCTGCCCCAACTCCGGCGAGGAATCACCGGCAAGACAGGACGTCCCCGCCGTAGTTGACCACACCACCGACCTCGCCACGTCCTCCTCTTCTCCCTGGTATGCACAGAGCCGCCCCTAGTCTTTCTTTTCGCCGAGCCCACGCACGCCGGCAATGGTGCCACCGTCACCGGAGTTTCTCTGGCACACCGGCGCCGCCCACCTCTGGTCGCTAGGATCTGAACCGTCAGATCTAGATCTGACGGCACACTTTTGTTTAAATCCCGAACCGGTACGGGCCAATCAGATTATGCCACGTCGCCGCTATTTCATTATTTTCGTCTGTAAATTATTAAATAGACAGAAAACATAATAAACATCAAAAAATCATAACTTTCAAACCACAACTCCAAATTTAACAAACTTTATATCGTTGAAAAGCTATGAACATGTAGTTTAATTTGGCATCATTAGTTTTCCTTTTTGTATCTGTTAAAATTGATCAAAATCCAGAAAGTCATTTCGGCCATTAAATTCATTACCTGATTTTCTAAAAATAATTTAAAAGAGAACCCTTTTCTTAAATGTCAAATTCTGCATCCTCTGTCCAGAGAAATTTAAACCCAATTATATTGACCAATAAATTACAGAAGCATTAATTTTGCATGATAAGCCCTCTAGTGCTTCAAAAATGTTTTCAAATAATAAAGTTGCATTAAAACTTGCTCATTGGTCATGCATCATTTTAGCAACCAGAGAACTAATAAAGTGGTTAACTCAATTTAACAATGTTGTTTGCATCCATACATGCATATCATGTCTTGTTTGCATTGTTCATGTGTTGATTGTGTGTTGATTGCGTATTATTCATTTTTTAGATTGTCTGGAGTGCCATTCCTGTTGCTGCTGTGATAGTTAAGCGTACTCTCGCGGTTACCAAGGCAAGTTCACTTTGATCATTCTCACAAATATTCTTCATGAGCAGTTAAATGTTTTAGAGTAATGCCTGGATAGGATGATGATAACCCCCAAGAGCAAGGGATCACTGTAGCACCTCTCAATGTGGAAGTAAGGTATCGATCCGCAGGAGCAAGAAGGAAAAGTTATCTATTCCCTACAACTAAAGTGTCACAAGTTTTAGTTGATTATGCACTAAACAAGTTTAGAGAACAAGATGGTTGGTTTGATGGATGTAAAAGTGTCCCAATCCTCTTCTTTGCAAGAGGACAAGACAAAGGTAGTAGCAAGTGAAAGCTATCAAAGAGAGAAAGCCCAATCCTCTATGTAGCAAGAGGACAAGCTCAAGTGTGTGTTTCTTATAGGAACAATGGACATGGTTCATGGGTTCACTTAATCCTCTCTCTCTCTCATCTACGGTGATCATCATGTTATAGATAAAGTACACACAATTGTCATGTTTTAATGGTAGCTTTTTATGACGGCTATATGTCCTAAAACACATAGTTGAAATAAATACTCATTTGTGTTGCTAGGTCACCCCTCGTAAGGCTAGCGTGGTTTCTCTCACTCCCACATCATACTCTTTCTTTTTACCCCCAGATAAAGGACGTTGGGCGGTACTGTGTCACTCAATACCTATGCCGTGTCACATCGGCCATCCCGTACCCACATACATCATACTTCAAAGTATGACAAATCACAAAAGCTCCAACACAACGGTAAATGCATAACAAATCATCTCACACCACAATATTCACCACAAAGGTATTACATACATGACCGTAATCATGTTCAGCAGCTCATACGGTACTAATTAGTGAAGCTCAGGAGAGAGGAGAGATACAAAAGTTACCACCACAAACCCTAGTCCAGGGGGTGGACTACTCCCCCTTCATCATGGTGATGATGGTGGAGAAGTTCTTGCTGTAGATGTTGATGATGAACACGCCGGAGGGGGGTGGAGCCCTCCGGAGGTGATTCCGGCGGCGTTTCCCCCTCCGATCTTCTTCGGCGGCAGCCTTCTGACTCTCTGTTTCGTGGTTTTGTGTTTCTCCGCTGCCTCCTTTCGCGAAACGTCATGGGACCTTTTTATAGGCGTTTTTAGGTCAAGACGAATTCGGTGGACGAAAGATCGACGGCCACGGAGCTCCGAGGTGGAAACGAGCTGGGCCCACGCGGCCATGTACTTTAGGCCGCGTGGGACCCTCCCATTTCCAGCCTGTTGGGCTTCTGGTCTTCAATTTAAGCCCATTGCCTTCGTCTCGAAAATTCTGAACCGTGCTCTTTGACCTTGCCCTTTTTGGAGTCCCGAAGCTCCCGGAAAGTCTGAAACACTAAAAAAGACGTTTTCTGGAAAAACAGGGTTAATTCCAAATAAATGGGAAAACTATGAAATATTCCCAAAATCATTATAAAACATTGATATAACCCTTATATGATGCAAATATGATTGGAATATAAGCAATTAAAGTGCAAAGTTCATGTATGCATTTTACATGCATCAACATCCCCAAGCTTAATCCATGCTCGTCCTGAGTATGAAGATGATAAAACTAACATGGACTTTGCAATTTAATACTTAACAATGAATATCAAAGATGATTACTATTGCTACATATAGTCAAATGATTCATTCTTCAAAAGAGTAGCAATATGCAAATAGTTTATGAAGTGATATCAAGTATTCAAGACAAGGATGTTCATTGATAGTTCACAAAGTGTAACATAGTGATGCATGTAAAATGCATACATGAACTTTGCACTTTAATTGCTTATATTCCAATCATATTTGCATCATATAAGGGTTATATCAATGTTTTATAATGATTTTGGGAATACTTCATAGTTTCCCATTTATTTGGAATTAACCCTGTTTTCCAGAAAACGTCTTTTTTAGTGTTTCAGACTTTCCGGGAGCTTCGGGACTCCAAAAAGGGCAAGGTCAAAGAGCACGGTTCAGAATTTTCGAGACGAACGCAACGGAATTAAATTGAAGACCAGAAGCCCAACAGGCTGGGAATTAGAGGGTCCCACGCGGCCTCTGTACCTAGCCGCGTGGGCCTATCTCATTCCCCCCTCGTGGCTCCGATGCCATCGTTTTCGTCTCTGTGGCTTCGTCTTGACCTAAAACCGACTATAAAAATAGCCCCCCGAGGAGTTTCGCGAGGAGGCGGCGGAGAAACAGAAAACCACGAAACAGAGAGTCAGAAGGCTGCCGCCGGAGAAGATCGGAGGGGGGAAACGCCGCCGGAATCACCTCCGGAGGGCTCCACCCCCCTCCGGCGTGTTCATCATCAACATCTACAGCAAGATCATCTCCATCTCCCCACTGTAAACTCTTGGCAAACATGATGTGTGATGCAATATACTATTCCCTTGATCTATTGTGTCTCCCATCTGTGTTTGAGAAGTGATTTGTTCATGGCACTTGTGAAATAGTTCGTTGATTGGTTGCATACAAGTGTTGTTATCTTTTATGATTGTCTTTATGTACAATATATGAGTGCACGCATATGTTGGGGAATGCATGTAAGGTGATCACCGTAGCGTAATGGATTGAGTAGGACATGTCGGAGTAGAGAGAAACCGGTGTCTGAGACTTGAAGTTACTTTATGGGGGATATATATGGGGGACCCTAGAACTTAAGGCTATGGTGGGACAATTATGTCTTAATAATTCTTGTGCTGCACATTTATTTGGCCATGAGATCCATCATAAGAGTTGTGTTATTGCTCATTTACTTGGCTACACCTATTTATGGCTCCCACCTAAAAGAAACAACTAAGACTGAAACATGTGCTTCACTAATTGTGACAACCACGCGAATGAAATAACAATTGCTAGAACATTTGCTCCCTTGAGATATTTGCTACTTGAGATATTTGATACTTGCTACTTGAGAAACTTGCTTGAGAAAACTGCTGAGAGAAACTTGCTCTAAGAAACTGTGTCTGAAACTTGCTTGAGAAACTTGTTACTAGAAAAACCCATTCCACATCACTTGCTTCATTAGTTATCCTTTCATATTTATTGCTTTGCATAAAAGGCCATATAAGAGGGTTATAGGGCTTTAGAGAATAGATAGTTTACCTTCAGCTCCTCGTGGGTTCGACACTCAATACTTATCGAATTGTGCTACAGTGATTCCTTGCTCTTGGGGATTATCAAGTACTTTTCTGGCGCCGTTGCCGGGGAGCGTTGTGCTAAACTTTTATTCTTGTTTGCATTGCATACTAACATATAAATCTAAAACACAAAAAAATTAGAAAATGGAAAAGAACCAAAAAAAATTAGAGTTGTATAATATCTATCTTGAGTTAGGACATGAAGTGTTTGAGGAGAAAATTAAATTTTATTTGCATAACACTCATGTTTGTGGTACTAACTCTTTGAACACCTTTATTGCTAATGCTCTGGAAAAGTTTAAGCTTGGGGAAGCCGTTGAGGATGAAAGTGATTTAATTGAGTTTGATGATCCATTATGCTCATTAGATGATAAGTCTTTATGTGGTGATTCTATTCAAAACTATGTGGGTATGTTTAACTTTAATGCTTGCAACTATTATGAGAGAGGAAGAGATAAGAATCCTCTTTATGTTTCTATGTTATTTAAAATGCAAGCTACTGATCACTACATGCATTGGTTATCACAAAATTGCTGCTATTTATTCATATATAAAATGCCAATGCATAGGAAAAGAGTTAGACTTAAAAGTTGATGGTTTGATATTCTGTGGTGTGTTCTTTATGCTTTAACTTCCTATTCGGTTTGAGCACACCTTTATATCCTCACAACATGTAAAATATCTTTACCTACTGATTTGTGACAATTAGTTTAGGATTTTCATTTTTTATAAAATTTGGGAAAGTTAATGAGAAGGATGAGTAATGGAGAAGTTGGGGTCGACCTTGAACATGTGTTGTTCATGCCAATGGAACCATTGCAAAGTCTCTATCATTTAAACTTTTCCCAAAGCTAAAACCAAATAAAAAGAGTGATAATAGTAATTCGCTGTCCAGTTTTTGACATATCCTGTCTTTATTCTGCATTACTCTCATTACTTGTGTTTTGTGCGGTTCTTTTGATCAAGGAGCATTACATAACCATAGTAACAGTAGCTAATGTTTAAAATCAATTCATGATATGTCTTTGCTGAGCCTATGTGGATTTAATTTATGAAGGCACTAACCCCTCTAATCAAGTTTGTGACGAGTGTTGTGTAAAGAGAATTTTAAGGTGGAAGAATTGAGGGTGATGAACAAGATCAAGAGGGACAAAAACTCAAGCTTGGGGATGTACCCCTAGGCTCACCCTACATATATCAAATAAGTACAAGAATTTAAGCTTGGGGATGCCAAGCCACCTCACTTCAACCATCTTGATACCAAGTAAGTAAGCCTAGCTATATGGCTATAAAGAAAGCGCTTTGCGGGAGGCAACCCGGTTATTTTTGTGTGTGATTTTTCTTTGTGTCCTCTTGCTGTAACAAGAGATTTTGTGTCTAGTTAGTTTCTGGAGTTTTTAATAAAGTGCCAAGTTTTACCCATGTTGGTCTTGAAAAGTTGCTATTTGAGTTCGGAGATTTTATTCCTGCACGAATCTGTGCACGGTATGATTTTTAATTCTTATTCTGTAACTCCGAATGAGCTCATATTTGAACTGTAGTTGCAACTTTTCATCCTCTGTATGCATGAATTTTTTCGGAATTTTTCGAGAAAGTTTGGTAGGGTAGAAAAATACGTTTTGCTGCTGCTGTTTTTCTGGACAGATTCTGTCCCATTTTGTTTGATGCATGCTTTGAGCTTTTAAGTTGAATCTTTTTGATCCAATTGAGTTTATGAGTAGGCATACAACATTATACACTCTCTGGACATCTCATATGAATTTTTGTTCAAGGATTATATGCAGCAAGAAACCTATTTGTTTATCACTATTAATGCACCCCACAGAAAAGAAATGGGAGAAACGGTGTTTTGAAGTTTTTTCACAGGGATTGGAGGAGATGCACCAAGAGCTATCCAAGGATGGTGAAGACCATAAGCTTGGGGATGTGAAGACAACCCCGCTGGACCTACACACTCTCGGTTTGCACACGTCCAACTTCTGTTTTTCGATCAAAACACTTTATCGCATAAACTTGGAGCGTCGTTTTTGTTTTTGTTTGAGTCTTGAGAGACCACCACACTATCAATTATATATGAGAGAGCTACTGGAAATATGGGTTGAAATATGATGGATGCTATTATCATGATGGGAAAAGGGATGTTTGAGTTGATTTTTAATGATACATATAGTTGCATGATTCATGAGCTTGTTAATGAGTAATAATATGTAAATGCTTTATCAAGAGTTATCACTTATTCATGTTTTGATGCTGAAAGTTATTTCACTTTGTTTAACATGGATTAGTTAGTTCTATGGACACTCATGCATGCATCTAGATGGTCAACTTTCTCCCTTTTGCTAGCCCAAAAACTCCAACAAGCAAAAACTTGTTTCCAACACCTTCAACCAAAGTTATTCCAGTGAGTCCACCATATCTACCTACTAGCTATATGCTATTCCGAGTATGTTCATCATGATATTTGTGTTATCTATACCTCTGAATGAAAATGATTATGTTATTGATTGCCATGGGAAAAGTTGGTTATATAGCTCTCACGAACTTGATGCACATTTTACTATCATTGCAATAAATAAAACATGACCCATTGTGATTAAGATTATGATGCTAGTGGCTTGATAAATGTTCGAGGTTGGGAGTTAGCCCATATGTGCTGTCACATGCAAAGCTTTCAACATGCTCCTTCATCTCATTTAGTTGATATCATGTACTTTTGTTTATGGATGCCTATCATGGTGAAATGAGGTGGAAATGAAGAAGTTTAAATGAGTTTGTATAAATGGTTAGAGAGACGCCTGGGCCGCTAATCTAAGCCATGCATTATTCATGGTGGAAATTTACTTACATGCTATGGTGAATTATCTATGACGCACCTTACAATAAAAAGCTATTCCAATGGTAAATAAAAAGGGTGTTGAGGTTTTTCATCTTGTTTGTTTGTCTTGTCATTTTGATATGGGCTTGTTCCATATCCTGGGACAAGAGGTACCCCAGTTGACGCTCTTGATGATACTATTATTACTTACAATGATATATAACTTGAACTTGCTTTGTTTCCTAAGTTGAGTAATCATGGTGTAGGTACTTGTATTCAAGGGGCATGAGACATCCAACCTTTACTTTGTCAAGCACACTACTCATATTTGCTTTCACTTTAACCTTAATCATTCAAGATGCTATGATAGGGGCAATGAGAGCTTGACACCAATGAATACCTTATTGCAATCATTAACTTAAGTAGAAGAGTTTGGAAGTTGGATGAAACTTATGCATGCTTTACCTCTACTCACATATACATCTTTCCAAAGTGTACACCTATCATATTCAGATTTCCATCTACACTCTATGACCATTGTAGGATGTTCTACTTATCATTATGCATACATGTGTTCCATATTACTTGCTACTATGTTACACTTTGTGAACTATCAATGAACATCCTTGTCTTGAATACTTGATATCACTTCATAAACTATTTGCATATTGCTACTCCTTTGAAGAATGAATCATTTGACTATATGTAGCAATAGTAATCATCTTTGATATTCATTGTTAAGTATTAAATTGCAAAGTCCATGTTAGTTTTATCATCTTCATACTCGAGGACGAGCATGGATTAAGCTTGGGGATGTTGATGCATGTAAAATGCATACATGAACTTTGCACTTTAATTGCTTATATTCCAATCATATTTGCATCATATAAGGGTTATATCAATGTTTTATAATGATTTTGGGAATACTTCATAGTTTTCCCATTTATTTGGAATTAACCCTGTTTTTCCAGAAAACGTCTTTTTTAGTGTTTCAGACTTTCCGGGAGCTTCGGGACTCCAAAAAGGGCAAGGTCAAAGAGCACGGTTCAGAATTTTCGAGACGAACGCAATGGGCTTAAATTGAAGACCAGAAGCCCAACAGGCTGGAATAGAGGGTCCCACGCGGCCTGTACTGGCCGCGTGGGCCTATCTCGTTTCCCCTCGTGGCTCCGATGCCATCCGTTTTCGTCTCGTGGCTTCATCTTGACCTAAAAACGACTATAAAAATAGCCCCGAGGAGTTTCGCGAGGAGGCGGCGGAGAAACAGAAAACCACGAAACAGAGAGTCAGAAGGCTGCCGCCGGAGAAGATCGGAGGGGGGAAACGCCGCCGGAATCACCTCCGGAGGGCTCCACCCCCTCCGGCGTGTTCATCATCAACATCTACAGCAAGATCATCTCCATCTCCCCACTGTAAACTCTTGGCAAACATGATGTGTGACGCAATATACTATTCCCTTGATCTATTGTGTCTCCCCATCTGTGTTTGAGAAGTGATTTGTTCATGGCAATGTGAAATAGTTCGTTGATTGGTTGCATACAAGTGTTGTTATCTTTTATGATTGTCTTTATGTACAATATATGAGTGCACGCATATGTTGGGGAATGCATGTAAGGTGATCACCGTAGTGTAATGGATTGAGTAGGACATGTCGGAGTAGAGAGAAACCGGTGTCTGAGACTTGAAGTTACTTTATGGGGGATATTTGGGGGACCCTAGAACTTAAGGCTATGGTGGGACTTTATGTCTTAATAACTCTTGTGCAGTCATTTACTTGGCCATGAGATCCATCATAAGAGTTGTGTAATTGCTCATTTATTTGGCTACACCTATTTATGGCTCCCACCTAAAAGAAACAACTAAGACTGAAACATGTGCTTCACTAATTGTGACAACCACACGAATGAAATAACAATTGCTAGAACACTTGCTCCTTGAGATATTTGCTACTTGAGATATTTGATACTTGCTACTTTGAGAAACTTGCTTGAGAAAACTACTGAGAGAAACTTGCTCTAAGAAACTTGTGTCTGAAACTTGATTGAGAAACTTGTTACTAGAAAAACCCTTTCCACATCACTTGCTTTCATTAGTTAGTTCTTTTCATATTTATTGCTTTGCATAAACGGTCGTATAAGAGGGTTATAGGGCTTTAGAGAATAGATAGTTTACCTTCAGCTCCTCGTGGGTTCGACACTCAATACTTATCGAATTGTGCTACAGTGATTCCTTGCTCTTGGGGATTATCACATAGTAGCAAGTAATATGGAACACATGTATGCATAATGATAAGTAGAACATCCTACAATGGTCATAGAGTGTAGATGAAAATCTGAATATGATAGGTGTACACTTTGAAAAGATGTATATGTGAGTAGAGGTAAAGCATGCATAAGTTTCATCCAACTTCCAAACTCTTCTACTTAAGTTAATGATTGCAATAAGTATTCATTGGTGTCAAGCTCTCATTGCCCCTATCATAGCATCTTAAATGATTAAGGTTAAAGTGAAAGCAAATATGAGTAGTGTGCTTGATAAAGAATGGGTTGAATGTCTCATGCCCCTTGAATACAAGTACTTACACCATGTGTTACTCAACTTGGGAAACAAAGCAAGTTCAATTAAATATCATTGTAAGCATAATAGTATCATCAAGAGCGTCAACTGGGGTACCTCTTGTCCCAAGATATGGAACAAGCCCATATCAAAATGACAAGACAAACAAACAAAATGAACAATCTCAACACCCTTTTTATTTATCATTTGGAATAGTTTTTTTATTGCAAGGTGTATCACAGAAGGTTCACCATAGTATGTAAGTAAATTTCCACCATGAATGATGCATGGCTTAGATTAGCGGCCCAGGCGTCTCTCTAACCATTTACACAAACTCATTTAAACTCACTCTATTTCCACATTTATTTCAACATGATAAGCATCCATAGACAAAAGCACATGATATCAACTAAATGAGATGAAGAGCGTGTTGAAAGCTTGCCATGTGACAGCACATATGGGCTAACTTCCAACCCAAAATATTCATCAAGCCACAAACATCATAATCTTAATCACAATGGGTCAAGTTTTATTATGCAAATAAAAGAACATTGTGCATCAAGTTCGTGAGAGCTATATAACCAAAAAAAAAAAATTCATTGCAATCAATAACATAAACATTTTCATTCAGAGGTAAGATAACACAAACAACATGCTAAACATACTCGGAATAGCATAAAGCCAATAGGTAGATATGGTGGACTCACTGGAATAACTTTGGTTGAAGGTGTTGGAAACAAGTTTTTGCTTGTTGGAATGTTTGGGCTAGCAAAAGGGAGAAAGTTGACCATCTAGATGCATGCATAAGTGTCCATAGAACTAACTAATCCATGTTAAACCAAGTAAAATAACAATAAGCACCAAAACATGAATAAGTGATAGCTCTTCAAAAAGGATTTGCAAACTATTACTCATAAACAAGCTCATGAATCATGCAACTATATGTATCATTAAAAATCAACTCAAACATCCCTTTTCCCAATCTTATAAAAGCATCCAACATATTTCAACCCATATTTCCAGTAGCTTTCTCATATATAATTGATAGTGTGGTGGCCTCTCAAGACTCAAACAAAAACAAAAACGACGCTCCAAGTTTATGCGATAAAGTGTTTCGATCGAAAAACAGAAGTTGGACGTGCGCAAACCGAGAGTGTGTAGGTCCAGCGGGGTTGTCTTCACATCCCAAAGCTTATGGTCTTCACCATCCTTGGATAACTCTTGGTGCATCTCCTCCAATCCCTGTGAAAAAACTTCAAAACACCGTTTCTCCCATTTCTTTTCTGTGGGGTGCATTAATAGTGATAAACAAATATGTTTCTTGCTGCATATAATCCTTGAACAAAAATTCATATGAGATGTCCAGAAAGTGTATAATGTTGTATGCCTACTCATAAACTCAATTGGATCAAAAAGATTCAACTTAAAAGCTCAAAGCATGCATCAAACAAAATGGGACAGAATCTGTCCAGAAAAACAGCAGCAGCAAAACGTATTTTTCTACCCTACCAAACTTTCTCGAAAAATTCTAAAAAATTTCATGCATATAGAGGATGAAAAGTTACAACTACAGTTCAAATATGAGCTCATTCGGAGTTACATAATAAGAATTACAAATCATACCGTGCACTGATTCGTGCAGGAATAAAATCTCCGAACGCTATAAGCAACTTTTCAAGACCAAAATGGGTAAAACTTGGCACTTTATTAAAAACTCCAGAAACTAACTAGACACAAAATCTCTTGTTACAGCAAGAGGACACAAAGAAAAATCACACACAAAAATAACCGGGTTGCCTCCCGCAAAGCGCTTTCTTTATAGCCATATAGCTAGGCTTGATAGTTTTAATGATGCTCCCATAGGAATAAGAGTTGAATATAAAAGAGCATCAAGAAGCAAATATCAAACACATTTAAGTCTAACCCACTTCCTATGCATTGGGATCTTGTAAGAAAATAAATCAATAAAGAGGTCCAACGAAAGCACAATCCCTTTCTCTTCCTATACAAAAATTATTACATGACATTATTGCAGTTTTAAATTTTCCGCCTCATAATACTTGTCAAATCATTTTGCATTCTCTCAAAAATATTTTGTAGACGACTAGTTTCACTGACTCTTTCGAGAAAGGACCTACCAGGACCATGACACTAGGGAGTGACACTGATTTTCCCATGGCATTGAGAAACATCATGAGAAGCCTAGATCTCGAGGGAGATGTCGTCTACAAGGGATACCCCTACATGAAGGCCGGACAAGAAGTATGGATGGTGCAAGCCCACTTGTACAAGAGCAAGGATGATGACTCGAAGGGAAAGGGGTACCATATCTTCTCCGCTACAGAGCACTATCCAAGTTTCTTCGACTCCTGCAAAAGCGCCGCCTGGAACGCAATAGATATTCTGGGAATGGTTCTAAATGCAAGACTTCGCCTGACGCAAGATCGCTTGAGGGAAGTGGAAGGAGAATTAGAAGCCATCAAGAAGCATAGGACGGGCAATAGGAAGAAGTATCTCGCTCAATTCAAGTAACTGCACATCAGAGGATTTCATCAGTAGTAGATTGACCACCATTTATCCTTTAGTATCCGTTTTGATTTTAGTGTTGACCATACTGACCCCTGTGGTATAACAATGTCGATACGTTTGTTTTCCAAAACTCCTTAGTTGTTCAATTTGAGATTTATTAAAGTATTAGTTTGAGTTTTAAAAAAAATTGGTTTGATTGTGATGCTTGCTTGGTGTGTTGCCTTGTTATGTGTGAATGGGTAGAAATTATTCTTCTTAGATCTTTCTATCTTTATTCTCATCTATGCTAAACCCACAGATGCCTCCTCACCGCAACAACCGCAACAACAACAATAATGAGGAGAACAATGGGAACAACAACAATGATGCAATGCAACAGCTGATCACTGCACAAGCCCAGTCCATGCAATTCATGACTCAGTTTATGATGAACAACAACAACAACCAGAACAACAACAACCAGCACAACAACAACAACCCGCCACCACCCCAAGTTGACAGACTCGCTAGGTTCCTGAGACTGAGACCCTCTAAGTTCTCTTCTGCCTCTGAGCCAATAGTGGCTGATGATTGGCTACGTTCGGTTCACAAGGATCTAGTGACATGTGAATGCACTGAGGCTGAGAAAGTGAGGTTCACTGCTCATCTGCTTGAAGGACCAGCAGCACTTTGGTGGGAGACCTATCAGGTTACTCATCCCCTAGATGGAATGACCTGGGAAGCATTCAAGGAAGGATTCCGCAATGCTCACATTTCCTCCGGAATAATGAACTTGAAGAGGGATGAATTCCGAAACATGAAGCAAGGTAACAGAACACTTAAGGAGTACATGGATGATTTCTGCTCACTGTCAAGATATGCACCTGAGGATATTGATACTGACACTAAGAGGAAGGATAAATTTCTCAATGGGCTCAGTGCTGAACTGAAAATACCACTGTCAGTGGCATACGCCCCAAACTATCAAGCCTTGCTGGACCAAGCTATCACTTTGGACAACAACATCAGGAAGGAAGAAAATAGGAAAAGGAAGCATAGTGTTAGCAAGTACCACTCAGAACCTTCACACAAGAGACACCACCATTACGAGGGAAGTAGTGGCTACAACTTCCACAATCATGGGAACCATCATTCTGGTGGGAATGGTCATGACAATGACAATCATAACAAAAGTGAAGGATTCAATGGGAGCAACGGTGTCTACAAAAGCAATGGACACAACAATGGAGAGAACAATGGTCAGAGTCACCAAAATCAACCCGTCAAGAAGGATATCAACACGGTGATGTGCTACAATTGCAAGAAACTGGGGCACTACGCCACAGACTGTCCAGAAAAGAAGAAGAATGCTGGAAACTCTAATGGGAACAACTCAAATCCATTCCAGAAGGGACACATAAACCAGATCGAAGTGGAAGAGGTGTTTGAAGTGCCAAATCCAGCAACCCGTAAGTTTTAATCAACTATTCTTCAACACGCGTACTTTTGATACTGGTACAGGACATTCATGCATATCAAGGAGGTAAATGATAGAGATAAGATAGACTACAGGGATCTTAACAATTACTAAGTAAGCTCTCGACAAGTGAGTAGGTAACACCATTTGGATACCAAGCAGCAGGCCCACAACCAAATGAAACCTTGAGAATCAGTTGAGTCAGCTTATTTTAAGGGTGGTAGCACCCCAGAGCATTCTGAACCCAAATCTTTTCTTTTCTTTCTAGCCTTCTCGAATCTCGGTACGAGATTCCTTTTAAGGGTGGTAGTCTGTAACATCCCAAAAATTTGGAAATTTTGAAAAATTTAAAACCATGCATGCATTCATCATCATCATGTCATCATTGCATATAAATCACAAAATTTTAGAATTTAACTTCCATTTATCAATCCCTAAATATAAATTTCTATAAAAAGGGCCTTATTAACCCTATAGAATATTTTGTTTTCATTAAATTATTTTGAGTCCAAAGTAGGACCAAAGAGTTCCATTTTGGATAAGTTTTACAAAATATATTTTCGTATAATTTTCTGAAAACTTTTGAATCAAGACTAATTTGAAAATTGAGTTCAAATAACTAAAACAGAAAAGAGAAAAAGAAACAGAAAAAAAGAGTGGATTGCCACTGGGCCGAATCGACCCAGCTGCGGCCCAGCCCGCGCGCCCCCTCTCTCTCGCTGACAGGTGGGGCCCACCTGTCGGACTCTTCCCCAACCTCCACCCCGCTCTCCCCGCGCCGGAACCGCCCGCCCACGACGCGCACGCTCGCCACGCTCCCCACTCCCCCACGCCTCGCAACAGCGCGCCGAGCCCCGCCCTTAAATCCCCACCCCCTCCTCTTCAATTTCCCTAGCACACACGCCCCCATACACCGCCGGGCTGCCGAATTCGAGCTCGCCGTCTCGCCCCTGCCGCCGACGAACTCCGTCAAATTTCGGTGAGTCATGCCATCCCCTCCTCCTTTCTTTTGCACCCTATGATCCCCCTCACCCGTGCACGTCTTCTGGACAAGGTGGCACGCCCCAGATAGACCAGAACCCCGACGCCATCAACAACCGAATCCGCCGCCGCTGCCCCAACTCCGGCGAGGAATCACCGGCAAGACAGGACGTCCCCGCCGTAGTTGACCACACCACCGACCTCGCCACGTCCTCCTCTTCTCCCTGGTATGCACAGAGCCGCCCCTAGTCTTTCTTTTCGCCGAGCCCACGCACGCCGGCAATGGTGCCACCGTCACCGAGTTTCTCTGGCACACCGGCGCCGCCCACCTCTGGTCGCTAGGATCTGAACCGTCAGATCTAGATCTGACGGCACACTTTTGTTTAAATCCCGAACCGGTACGGGCCAATCAGATTATGCCACGTCGCCGCTATTTCATTATTTTCGTCTGTAAATTATTAAATAGACAGAAAACATAATAAACATCAAAAAATCATAACTTTCAAACCACAACTCCAAATTTAACAAACTTTATATCGTTGAAAAGCTATGAACATGTAGTTTAATTTGGCATCATTAGTTTTCCTTTTTGTATCTGTTAAAATTGATCAAAATCCAGAAAGTCATTTCGGCCATTAAATTCATTACCTGATTTTCTAAAAATAATTTAAAAGAGAACCCTTTTCTTAAATGTCAAATTCTGCATCCTCTGTCCAGAGAAATTTAAACCCAATTATATTGACCAATAAATTACAGAAGCATTAATTTTGCATGATAAGCCCTCTAGTGCTTCAAAAATGTTTTCAAATAATAAAGTTGCATTAAAACTTGCTCATTGGTCATGCATCATTTTAGCAACCAGAGAACTAATAAAGTGGTTAACTCAATTTAACAATGTTGTTTGCATCCATACATGCATATCATGTCTTGTTTGCATTGTTCATGTGTTGATTGTGTGTTGATTGCGTATTATTCATTTTTTAGATTGTCTGGAGTGCCATTCCTGTTGCTGCTGTGATAGTTAAGCGTACTCTCGCGGTTACCAAGGCAAGTTCACTTTGATCATTCTCACAAATATTCTTCATGAGCAGTTAAATGTTTTAGAGTAATGCCTGGATAGGATGATGATAACCCCCAAGAGCAAGGGATCACTGTAGCACCTCTCAATGTGGAAGTAAGGTATCGATCCGCAGGAGCAAGAAGGAAAAGTTATCTATTCCCTACAACTAAAGTGTCACAAGTTTTAGTTGATTATGCACTAAACAAGTTTAGAGAACAAGATGGTTGGTTTGATGGATGTAAAAGTGTCCCAATCCTCTTCTTTGCAAGAGGACAAGACAAAGGTAGTAGCAAGTGAAAGCTCTCAAAGAGAGAAAGCCCAATCCTCTATGTAGCAAGAGGACAAGCTCAAGTGTGTGTTTCTTATAGGAACAATGGACATGGTTCATGGGTTCACTTAATCCTCTCTCTCTCTCATCTACGGTGATCATCATGTTATAGATAAAGTACACACAATTGTCATGTTTTAATGGTAGCTTTTTATGACGGCTATATGTCCTAAAACACATAGTTGAAAGAAATACTCATTTGTGTTGCTAGGTCACCCCTCGTAAGGCTAGCGTGGTTTCTCTCACTCCCACATCATACTCTTTCTTTTTACCCCCAGATAAAGGACGTTGGGCGGTACTGTGTCACTCAATACCTATGCCGTGTCACATCGGCCATCCCGTACCCACATACATCATACTTCAAAGTATGACAAATCACAAAAGCTCCAACACAACGGTAAATGCATAACAAATCATCTCACACCACAATATTCACCACAAAGGTATTACATAGATGACCGTAATCATGTTCAGCAGCTCATACGGTACTAATTAGTGAAGCTCAAGAGAGAGGAGAGATACAAAAGTTACCACCACAAACCCTAGTCCAGGGGGTGGACTACTCCCCCTTCATCATGGTGATGATGGTGAGAAGTTCTTGCTGTAGATGTTGATGATGAACACGCCGGAGGGGGGTGGAGCCCTCCGGAGGTGATTCCGGCGGCGTTTCCCCCCTCCGATCTTCTCCGGCGGCAGCCTTCTGACTCTCTGTTTCGTGGTTTTCTGTTTCTCCGCCGCCTCCTTTCGCGAAACGCCAGGGGACCTTTTTTATAGGCGTTTTTAGGTCAAGACGGAGTCGGTGGACGAAAGATCGACGGCCACGGAGCTCCGAGGGGAAACGAGCTGGGCCCACGCGGCCAGTACTTTAGGCCGCGTGGGACCCTCCCATTTCCAGCCTGTTGGGCTTCTGGTCTTCAATTTAAGCCCATTGCGTTCGTCTCGAAAATTCTGAACCGTGCTCTTTGACCTTGCCCTTTTTGGAGTCCCGAAGCTCCCGGAAAGTCTGAAACACTAAAAAAGACGTTTTCTGGAAAAACAGGGTTAATTCCAAATAAATGGGAAAACTATGAAATATTCCCAAAATCATTATAAAACATTGATATAACCCTTATATGATGCAAATATGATTGGAATATAAGCAATTAAAGTGCAAAGTTCATGTATGCATTTTACATGCATCAACATCCCCAAGCTTAATCCATGCTCGTCCTCGAGTATGAAGATGATAAAACTAACATGGACTTTGCAATTTAATACTTAACAATGAATATCAAAGATGATTACTATTGCTACATATAGTCAAATGATTCATTCTTCAAAGGAGTAGCAATATGCAAATAGTTTATGAAGTGATATCAAGTATTCAAGACAAGGATGTTCATTGATAGTTCACAAAGTGTAACATAGTAGCAAGTAATATGGAACACATGTATGCATAATGATAAGTAGAACATCCTACAATGGTCATAGAGTGTAGATGAAAATCTGAATATGATAGGTGTACACTTTGGAAAGATGTATATGTGAGTAGAGGTAAAGCATGCATAAGTTTCATCCAACTTCCAAACTCTTCTACTTAAGTTAATGATTGCAATAAGGTATTCATTGGTGTCAAGCTCTCATTGCCCCTATCATAGCATCTTGAATGATTAAGGTTAAAGTGAAAGCAAATATGAGTAGTGTGCTTGATAAAGAATGGGTTGAATGTCTCATGCCCCTTGAATACAAGTACTTACACCATGTGTTACTCAACTTGGGAAACAAAGCAAGTTCAATTAAATATCATTGTAAGCATAATAGTATCATCAAGAGCGTCAACTGGGGTACCTCTTGTCCCAAGATATGGAACAAGCCCATATCAAAATGACAAGACAAACAAACAAAATGAACAATCTCAACACCCTTTTTATTTACCATTTGGAATAGTTTTTTATTGCAAGGTGTATCACAGAAGGTTCACCATAGTATGTAAGTAAATTTCCACCATGAATGATGCATGGCTTAGATTAGCGGCCCAGGCGTCTCTCTAACCATTTACACAAACTCATTTAAACTCACTCTATTTCCACATTTATTTCAACATGATAAGCATCCATAGACAAAAGCACATGATATCAACTAAATGAGATGAAGAGCGTGTTGAAAGCTTGCCATGTGACAGCACATATGGGCTAACTTCCAACCCAAAACATTCATCAAGCCACAAACATCATAATCTTAATCACAATGGGTCAAGTTTTATTATGCAAATAAAAGAACATTGTGCATCAAGTTCGTGAGAGCTATATAACCAATTTTCCATTGCAATCAATAACATAAACATTTTCATTCAGAGGTAAGATAACACAAACAACATGTTAAACATACTCGGAATAGCATAAAGCCAATAGGTAGATATGGTGGACTCACTGGAATAACTTTGGTTGAAGGTGTTGGAAACAAGTTTTTGCTTGTTGGAGTTTTTGGGCTAGCAAAAGGGAGAAAGTTGACCATCTAGATGCATGCATGAGTGTCCATAGAACTAACTAATCCATGTTAAACCAAGTAAAATAACAATCAGCACCAAAACATGAATAAGTGATAGCTCTACAAAAAGAATTTGCAAACTATTACTCATAAACAAGCTCATGAATCATGCAACTATATGTATCATTAAAAATCAAGTCAAACATCCCTTTTCCCAATCTTATAAAAGCATCCAACATATTTCAACCCATATTTCCAGTAGCTCTCTCATATATAATTGATAGTGTGGTGGTCTCTCAAGACTCAAACAAAAACAAAAACGACGCTCCAAGTTTATGCGATAAAGTGTTTCGATCGAAAAACAGAAGTTGGACGTGTGCAAACCGAGAGTGTGTAGGTCCAGCGGGGTTGTCTTCACATCCCCAAGCTTATGGTCTTCACCATCCTTGGATAGCTCTTGGTGCATCTCCTCCAATCCCTGTGAAAAAACTTCAAAACACCGTTTCTCCCATTCTTTTCTGTGGGGTGCATTAATAGTGATAAACAAATAGGTTCTTGCTGCATATAATCCTTGAACAAAAATTCATATGATGTCCAGAAAGTGTATAATGTTGTATGCCTACTCATAAACTCAATTGGATCAAAAAGATTCAACTTAAAAGCTCAAAGCATGCATCAAACAAAATGGGACAGAATCTGTCCAGAAAAACAGCAGCAGCAAAACGTATTTTTCTACCCTACCAAACTTTCTCGAAAAATTCCGAAAAAATTCATGCATACAGAGGATGAAAAGTTGCAACTACAGTTCAAATATGAGCTCATTCGGAGTTACAGAATAAGAATTAAAAATCATACCGTGCACTGATTCGTGCAGGAATAAAATCTCCGAACGCTATAAGCAACTTTTCAAGACCAAAATGGGTAAAACTTGGCACTTTATTAAAACTCCAGAAACTAACTAGACACAAAATCTCTTGTTACAGCAAGAGGACACAAAGAAAAATCACACACAAAAATAACCGGGTTGCCTCCCGCAAAGCGCTTTCTTTATAGCCATATAGCTAGGCTTGATAGTTTTAATGATGCTCCCATAGGAATAAGAGTTGAATATAAAAGAGCATCAAGAAGCAAATATCAAACACATTTAAGTCTAACCCACTTCCTATGCATTGGGATCTTGTAAGAAAATAAATCAATAAAGCACAAAGTGACTAGCATAGGAAGGCAAAGCAAGTGCAACTTCAAAAATTTCAACAAAAAGAGAGAGACTTAATATTATTGTGGTATATGAAATCATGTCTCCCTCTCTCATAAAAACTTTCAGTAGCATCATTGATAAACTCAACAATATAACTATCACATGAACATTCTTATCATGATCCATATGCATAAAAGTATCATTACTCTCCACATAAGCATAAACAGTTTCATTAGGAATAGTGGGAGTAAAACATTCATAATAATCATTGTAATCATCATATATAGGAGGCATATCATAATCACAATAAACTTTATACTCAATAGTGGGTGGACTGAAAATATCATATTCATCATCATAAATGGGAGACATAGTATCATTAAACAAGTTAAAGAACCTCCCCAAGCTTAGATGATTGCAAGATATAAAAGGAACCTCCCCAAGCTTAGTCTAGTGCACACAAGAATAGAAACTTAAGCGCTACGCTCCCCGGCAACGGCGCCAGAAAAGTACTTGATAACCCCCAAGAGCAAGGGATCACTGTAGCACCTCTCAATGTGGAAGTAAGGTATCGATCCGCAGGAGCAAGAAGGAAAAGTTATCTATTCCCTACAACTAAAGTGTCACAAGTTTTAGTTGATT
Organism: Poa pratensis; assembly: GCA_947311845.1. Classification (NCBI taxonomy): domain Eukaryota; kingdom Viridiplantae; phylum Streptophyta; class Magnoliopsida; order Poales; family Poaceae; genus Poa; species Poa pratensis. Next base: position 33,071,570 of record CAMZMU010000057.1, read on the forward strand.
ATGCACTAAACAAGTTTAGAGAACAAGATGGTTGGTTTGATGGATGTAAAAGTGTCCCAATCCTCTTCTTTGCAAGAGGACAAGACAAAGGTAGTAGCAAGTGAAAGCTCTCAAAGAGAGAAAGCCCAATCCTCTATGTAGCAAGAGGACAAGCTCAAGTGTGTGTTTCTTATAGGAACAATGGACATGGTTCATGGGTTCACTTAATCCTCTCTCTCTCTCATCTACGGTGATCATCATGTTATAGATAAAGTACACACAATTGTCATGTTTTAATGGTAGCTTTTTATGACGGCTATATGTCCTAAAACACATAGTTGAAAGAAATACTCATTTGTGTTGCTAGGTCACCCCTCGTAAGGCTAGCGTGGTTTCTCTCACTCCCACATCATACTCTTTCTTTTTACCCCCAGATAAAGGACGTTGGGCGGTACTGTGTCACTCAATACCTATGCCGTGTCACATCGGCCATCCCGTACCCACATACATCATACTTCAAAGTATGACAAATCACAAAAGCTCCAACACAACGGTAAATGCATAACAAATCATCTCACACCACAATATTCACCACAAAGGTATTACATAGATGACCGTAATCATGTTCAGCAGCTCATACGGTACTAATTAGTGAAGCTCAAGAGAGAGGAGAGATACAAAAGTTACCACCACAAACCCTAGTCCAGGGGTGGACTACTCCCCCTTCATCATGGTGATGATGGTGGAGAAGTTCTTGCTGTAGATGTTGATGATGAACACGCCGGAGGGGGGTGGAGCCCTCCGGAGGTGATTCCGGCGGCGTTTCCCCCCTCCGATCTTCTCCGGCGGCAGCCTTCTGACTCTCTGTTTCGTGGTTTTGTGTTTCTCCGCCGCCTCCTTTCGCGAAACGCCAGGGGACCTTTTTTATAGGCGTTTTTAGGTCAAGACGAAGTCGGTGGACGAAAGATCGACGGCCACGGAGCTCCGAGGTGGAAACGAGCTGGGCCCACGCGGCCATGTACTTTAGGCCGCGTGGGACCCTCCCATTTCCAGCCTGTTGGGCTTCTGGTCTTCAATTTAAGCCCATTGCGTTCGTCTCGAAAATTCTGAACCGTGCTCTTTGACCTTGCCCTTTTTGGAGTCCCGAAGCTCCCGGAAAGTCTGAAACACTAAAAAAGACGTTTTCTGGAAAAACAGGGTTAATTCCAAATAAATGGGAAAACTATGAAATATTCCCAAAATCATTATAAAACATTGATATAACCCTTATATGATGCAAATATGATTGGAATATAAGCAATTAAAGTGCAAAGTTCATGTATGCATTTTACATGCATCAGATGAACAATCACATTTATTGATGACATGAAACCAAATAGGATAGTCACATGCTTTACGTGGCTTGATATCCTTTGTTGCTATCGTGTTGTTGTTTACATAGCTTTGCTAGTTAGATATGTTAGAAACGACGTGGATCACCACGGAGTCACGGTGTATCCTCATAGACGACGATGAGCAGCCCGGAGTCACGTGTCTCTAAACGATCTGGCCACCACGGAGTCACGTGTGTCATTAGAAACGACGTGGATCACCACGGAGTCACGGTGTGTCCTCATAAATGACGATGAGCACCCCGGAGTCATGGTGTCTCTAAACAATCTGGCCACCACGGAGTCACGGTGTGTCATTAGAAACGACGTGGATCACCACGGAGTCACGGTGTATCCTCATAAACGACGATGAGCACCCCGGAGTCACGGTGTGTCATTAGAAACGACGTGGATCACCACGGAGTCACGGTGTATCCTCATAAACGACGATGAGCACCCCGGAGTCATGGTGTCTCTAAACGATCTGGCCACCACGGAGTCACGGTGTGTCATTAGAAACGATTAGAAATAAATTGGAGTTCCATTAAGAGTGTGTCAAGAAAGATGTTGAAGTAATTTGTTTAGAACTAATAAAATTGTTTAAAACCTTATTAGTGAATCTTGCCAATACAATTCAAATGTATTGACCAGTGTTCTGGCTGTAACTAATCGTTGCAGGTTTTTCCGACGACGAGTAAGGTTCGAGTAGGGTCATGAGTCTACAACCAACATGCTTGCTTGTGGCGCATGAAGATGATGAGGCTCATTGTATCATTTGTTTTCCGATGTGTGTTTACTTTGTTTTGAGCTAGCCTTCGGCTATGCACCTTGTATCGAATCTTAAATTCTAGATCATCGTGTAATTGAGTTTGATGCAATGTTATGGTATTCATCTTAAAACTGTATGTGCTAGCAAGTCGATACAGGGACTAGCACATTAACACAGGGATCTCAACCTATAGTAAAAGGTGAGGTCATTACATCGTCACGCCCTTAATGATAGGTTTTGAAGAAAAAAAATCATGTCATTCCCATTTAGGTTTGATTCGGATCCCTATGTTGTTTCCCTTTCCTCCCGAACCTTTTCCTCGAAATGATAAAGAATCTGGTACACTCGAATTGTATTATTTAAGTGTTGATTGCTTGCCAAAAATCCTACTTAGCGCATGTCCAATAATGTGACCACGGCATGCTCCTGCATGGGTTTCATGAATGGTTTGTTTTTTAATCCATTCTTTTTTAGGTATACTATCTTGCCTCGACAAAGGAGCTCGCAACAAAACGAGAGCTTTTTGATAGCCCATTCACTCGACTGCCACACTTAGTTAGTTTGTCTGTAGGGATGGGAATGACGTAGTCTGTCTCGCAAGTAGCTGTACACGGTGTTTTGCCCCTAGATGTCCAGTCAACTGCTGCGCCTCAACGCATTTTGGGAGAACCAGCTAGCTCTGGGTTTGAGTGGCATTTCACCCCGAACCACAACTCATCCGCCGATTCTTCAACATCAGTCGGTTCGGACTTCTCCTTAGTTTCATCCAAGCTTCATCCTGGTCATGGATAGATCACCCAGGTTCGGGTCCATAAGCAGTGACAATCGCCCTATGAAGGCTCGCTTTCGCTACGGCTCCGGTGGGTTCTTCTGAGCTTAAAGCTAAAAATGAGCTATACTAAGCAAAATGTTTTTCCTTTTTAGGCGGGTAGCGTTCCTTGAATTCGATTGCCGTGGTTCTAGCTCATTTTAAAGAGCTTATAGCTAGTTTTGCTTTGTCCCTCTTGACATCGCTGGTCATCCCAACTCGTATTAGCTATCGAAAGTCGTACTTACTTTCCGCTTGCCACAAGTAATCGCTACAGAAAGCACCACAGCCACAGGCATAGTAACCGGAAGTGGAACTGGTCTTTTCTCACTCTCCCTGTAGTCAAGACATAGGGAGTATTATGACCAGTTTCACTGACATCTGCTTTCGTCTCTCGTCCTTCGCTGGTACGTCTCAAACGTATCTATAATTTTTGGTTGTTCCATACATGTTATATATCATTGCCACATGCTTTTATAATGTTTTTATATCATTTTGGCACATTTTATGAAACTAACCTATTAACAAGATGCCCAGTGCCAGTTCCTGTTTTCTGTTGTCTTTTTGTTCCAGAAAAGCTAGTCGGGGAATTTTCTCGGAATCGGCTCATAATTTACGGGAATTATTTTTACGAAGAAACAAAGACGGTGCCAGGAGGGCGCCTGCAGGGGGCCCCACGCCCCCAGACGCCACCCAGGCGCGGTCAAGGGTGGACTGTGCCTGGGCCTCACCTGGACGCCTCGAGAACCTTCCGACGCCGCCCTTTCGCCTATAAATTCTATTCCTCCCGAAAACCCTCGGAACCCGATCAGAAATCCACGAAAAGTTCTGTAGCCACCGTCGTCGCCAAACCTAGATCGGGAGGGTTCTGAAGCTCTTCCCGGCACCCTGCCGGAGGAGGAGATCATCACCAGAGGCATCTACACCACCATGTCTGCCTCCGGAGTGATGCGTGAGTAGTCCACCACGGTACTAACCTATTAACCTTTTCCATAGCTTTTTCTAGTCATTTGCTCATTGGTCATTTTTGCTCTCATATTTTTTACACACATACATTTAATTCTTTGTGTTCAGCAAGCCGGAGAGATTGACAACCTCTCTGTTTCGTTGGGGAAAAGTAGTTTGTTTGTGACTGTGTGCAGGTCCGCGTTAACCTCCTTGCGCCAGGGGAGGGAGACACCTTGTTAGAGCCTTCTCCAAGTCCTAATGGATTGATAACCTTGGTTTTGTATCAAGGGAAAATTGCCACTACGCTGCATCATACCTTCCTCTTGGGGTTCCCAGCGAATGTGTGATCCACGCCATCATTCGCCCGCTATGCTTCCTAGTAGGTATTGAAGGGAATCGTGGGCAGAAAACAAAAAAATTCCTAACAACGATAACCATAAACTAGCCAGGATCTATTACTATGCAGATATACCATAACAGAGGGGATCGATATATGTACCCTCGTAGACCGATATCGGGGATTACGCTCCCGCAACAAGCGTTGTCGAAGTAGACGACATAGCCGACCTCGAGGTCGTGAAGAACTTGGCGCGACGAAGATGAAGGCGGTGCGATGATGACGACGATGGCGCCGACCTCAAGGTGGTGAGGACGAACCTCTCCAACTGCCCTAAGTGTGGCACCTCGCAGGGCTTCACATACGTACGGTGAAGATGACGACCTCCGGGCGCTGATCCGGCAGAGCAGCGGAAGCAGAAGACTTGGACCCAGCAGCATGGCGGTGTGCATATGGTGGAGATAACTCTCTCAACCGTGCGTAGCCCCATTTGCGGAGCCACGTCTAAACGGATGAGAGAAAGAGAGAGGATCTGGTGTATTTTTCCAAGGCATGGGCACCTCCTTATATAGGTGGAGGGAGGCTGCCAACCTTGCTGGATGGGTGGTGTGGGACTAAATCCCACACCAGCCGCACCAGCATGGTGCGCCGGCCCCAGATGGGCCCCATGTGGCCCATCCGGCCACCTCCCTTGGTGCGCCCCACTTGGGGGAAGTTTCCCCCCTTTGGGCCTTTCTTCCACAAGTTAGGCCCATTTAGAATTGGGGCTGCCTAAAAATCCAAAAATAAATAAATAAAAATATATTTAATTATTAATTACACTAATTAATATTAAACACATATTATCTAATTTATTCCGACTCCGTAAAAACATTTCTTTGGCCCCCGAACTCCGTCGGATATCACCCGGAACACTTCCGGTGTGCCCGGAACACTTCCGGTGTTCTTCTCTCTATTTTCTTCTCTACGTCCAATCTAAATAAACGTCACTCCCCTTAAGTGTGTCACCCTAGCGGTTCGAGAATACTCCAGACATGATCGAGACCCGTTCTCCGATCAATGACTATCAGGGAGACCTGGATGGCTATGATAGTCCCTGTGCATCACGAATAACTTTGTCGTTCGAACCTTAGACATCAAGTCTCAGGCCTTTTGCCAGGCGATACTTAGTTTGTCCTAGACTCGATCTCAGGCATCGTGATACCTAGCTCGATCTCGTTACCGACAATACTATTCTTTACTCGTTGTGATATTACATCCTCGTGACCTAGTCACATGCTTGCAAGCTCATTGATGTAATCTCACCGAGTGGGCCCAGAGTATCTATCCTGCTATGCGGATTGGCAAATCCCGCTCTTGATCCCTCGCCTCAACCACTTCCTTCCGATACCCGAGAGGGACACCTTTATTGTCACACTATGTAAGATATGACGTTTGATGCAATCAAATTATCTTTCAGAAATAGCAATTTGAGTTGATCTCACGGTCGAAGGCGTAAGTACTACGTCCTACAAATATTGGGTGTGTCCATCACATCATTCACCTAATGATTGACTCCATTGTCAATTGACATAAATGTCACATGATCGGGAAACCTCGATCATCGATTGCACAATGGACTAGTTAAATAGAGGCTACTAGGGACCTGGTTGTTTACGTATCACACGTGTATTAATGTTTCCGCTTAATACAGTTACAGCATGATACAAAACGTATTATGAACAATTGAGATATGTCAAATAAAATATCTTTATTAATTGCCTCTAGGGCATATCTCCAACAGGTATGATGCCCAGCAACAGGCGCACAAGCAGGACTAGCTTATTGGTCCACTGGTTGTAGCGAGAGGAGCTAGATCAACCAATGACACTTCGGGCTTCGAAAGAAAAGAAGGAATTGACGCACAAGGTTTGCCATACTTGCTTCTCACTGCGCTCGATCAAAGAAAGAGAAATCGAACAAGAGCTGCGCTCGACCAAGAAGTCATGGGCTAGCTCGAACGATATCTCTCGTTGTTGACCATTTTCACTCGCATTGCCCCCATCCCTACATTAAACATACTATTTGTCACTAAACTTTCGTGAGATGAGTGAATTGGTCACCCAACTTGCAAAATGTGAAAACCAGTCACTAAACTTGTCCGAAATGAGTGAATTGGTAATGAACCGGCCCTAGCACGGTTTTTCTATCCACGTGGCATCCGGATTGAGTCCAGAGAATGGTATATTTATGGGTATAAGCGAGGGGCAATTTTAGACCTGAAACGTGTGTGTGTGTGCGCGCGTGTGCGCGTGTGCGTGTGTCTGTGCATTTGTTGCAACAATTCATTAGGCAGCAGCGTTGCAATTGTTCCATCTTGCTCATGAAGGTGGTAGGAGATAATTTGAAATTGGGAAATCAGGTTCATGGACTACAATCCATGACGAAGAAAATGAAGGAATAGAAGAAGTGGATTGCAAAGGCACACGGGAAAGAGTTCAGATTGAGAGAGCAGAAAGAGATTGGATTGATCATTACTGATCATGGGTTATGTGTGATTGTAAGACAATGTTTTGTTTAAATAAAATTTAATTTGAACGAATCATGTGTTTTTGTCTAGAAGTTGTGTTGTGAGTGAATTATGTGTACTTGTTTGAAGTATTAGTTGATGCCGAAATATTTGATAGTATATAAAAATTCAGTTCAAAGCGTATTGTCTGAATCATCAGTTAACTTTTATTTTGCTAGGTTTGACAATGGGCAGTTCACTTGTATGTTGCCATTTTGAAATTGTTATATGCAGGTTTGTTACCAAATTCACGGGACAAATTGGTAGAAATTTTACAATAGAATTTCAAAGTACACTTGGACATAAAAATTCACCGGACATTGAACTTTCAAAGTTACAAGAAAGTGGTCATTATGTTTGACAACAAAGTCACGGGACAATCTCCAACTTAACTTGTCATTTTTGTAAAGTGATAGTAAGTTCAAAACATAACAGTCATGAGTACATTTATTATCACAAAATACATAAAGTTTTCGTAGATCAATTCAAAAGATAAGATTGCAAACAAGTAGGTAGCCTCGGCTGCAGGTGCATTTTGGGTATTTTTAGTTTCTTCTCCATTGAGATCTAGTAGTATGAATGCATTGAGGTCAGGAATTTGATCTTCAGCTTGTTGCCTTGAATGTAGCACATCATCATCAAAAATAAGATAATGAGCACTTGATGGGCTTGTGTTGTATGTGGCCCTTCTATTGTTATGTCACTTCCGTTGTTTAAAACATCTTGAGTTCCAGATGTTTGCATTTTTACTCCTCTTATTCTCTCTTGCTCTTCCTCTGCCACTACCACTGCCATTTGCCAGCTTGCTTTGCTCCAACTACATTGCTCCTTTCTCCCCCTCCAATTGCCCTTGGCACGCGATGTTGTTATTCTAGTTTTGGCTTGTGGAATGGCATCTCTAGCAGAACCAACAAATGAAATTTCTACCTGCAAGGATCTTGTGTCCCGATTATTGGTGCATGGGCTCTCTCCTGCAATAAATCGTGTAATATTCAGTAAAGTTTGTATAATATTCAGTAAGAATTATATAAAATCAGAAAATTCATATAATATATAAATTTGGAAAATCATAATAATTCAGGAAAAATCATAGAGTATTCGGGGAAATCGAATAAAAATAGGAAAAAACATATAAATTCAAAGAATAATCGGGATAGTCAGTACGAAATCAGAGCATATTACCTCTTGTCTCATTCTATATATCATGGCGCCAGTTAGGAGTTTGAGTGTTTGTTACTATATGTGAAATATGTTGGTGCCTGAAAGAGCATGGTGTCCCATGTGTGGTTTTGCTAATTAATGGCAATCCTTATGAACTAATGTTTGCATTGAGATATCCTTATTGATCTTGTCCATAGAAAAAGATTGGAGTTCATGTGTTGGACCCTAGAAGTTTATATGATGATGAAAGTGCATGAGCCCTCATGTGTGGTTTTGGTAATTAATGACATTCTCGATGGACTAATGGTTGCATTGAGCTATCCTTGTAAGGCTTATCCATTGGCAATGCTTGAACACCATGTGTTGGTATCAAGATTGAAAGAAGAAGATAAAGTGATGACCAAAGCAATATCCAAGTCATCATATATATTAAAAGAAGAAGTTGAAGTGCAAGTTCAAGAGAAGCATCTCGAAGAAATCCTATGCTTGAAGCTTGTCACCCTTTTGGAGATATTGGTCAAGTGAAGATGTGCCTTATAGAGGCTCTCCCATATTGGTGTATGGGGGAGCGATATGTGAGTCTTCACCAAGCAAAGCGCAATCAAGAAAGGTGGTCCACTTGAAGAGATGAATATCGTCATCATCTAGCTCAAGTGGAATGCGCAAGGCAAAGGTATGATCTTGATAGGGTTTGTATTTTACCGGTCTCATGGTGTTAGTGGGAGACCGGGTTATAGGATAGACGACGTAATATCAAGAGGGGCTCTCAAGTGAGTAACTTGATCGCATCTTTGTGAAGAGCTCAAACCTTTGCTTACTTACTATATGTATATCTTATGACATGCTTACTTTTGTTGATCCAATATATAGGGTAAACTCCATCAAATCCTAATTGGCTAAGATGTGCATGAAATTCAATTTCATATCAATATGCACATATTTATGTGGAGTTTGTCCTATGTATTGTAGTTGCTCTAACTACTTTGGACCCAATGAGTTTGGGTACTATTTTGTACTTGAATTTGTTTTAGGTACATTGGAGATGCATTGGAAGCTTGTCTCATTTACAAGGAAGGTGTTATCACCATCTGCTTATTGGAGCCAAGCTCGGATGATCGTGAACTCTTATCTTCTACATCACCAATGCTATCTCGGTAACAAGTATCTACCTCATGCATACTTTACTAGCTTTCAACCTTGTGTAGGTTGTATTTGAAAGGATCAGTATGGCCACCTAGAGGGGGGTGAATAGGTGCTACTCAATTTTTAGCTCTTTTTCGAATTTAGGCTTGACACAAAGATAAATTCTCTAGATATGCAACTACGGTGAATTTACCTATATGACAAGTTAACACTAGACTAAGCACGATACAAGTAAGAGCTAGCGAGAAAGGAATAACCGAGCGGGAAGCACGCGGAGACAAGGATGTATTCCCGAGTTCCTCCTTTTTAGGGGAGTACGTCTCGTTGGAGGGGTGTGAGTTTCAAACTCAAACGCCACAAATGGCCTCACCCTATTCTCCGATGAACCTTGCCCAAAAGCTCGGTTCACCTTCCACTATCGGAATCCTTCAAGGCGGAATCCGGAGCCCTTACAACAAACTTGAGGCTCAACCCACAAAAGGATTGGGGGCTCCCAAGCACCACAACACCTGCTACACAAAAGTAACAAGCAAGTAAGTAAAACAAGATGCCTAGGTTTTCCTAGTGGAAACCCTAGGCTCGAATCCCTCAAGTGAATGAGGGGGAAATGAAGAACGCTTTGGTGAAGTAGTAGATCCGGGCCTTCTCCATCAATCCTCCAAAGATCAACGAGTTTGGGTGGAGGGATTGGGAGATCTATTGATTCTTGAGCTTGCAATAATGGAGGACTTCAATTTTGGGCGAGCTCGTTGGCTGGAGGTAGGTGGAGGGGTATTTATACCCCTCCCAAAATTGTAGCCGTTGCAGTCCACTTAGACCAGAGACTCCGGTCCAGGAGGCCGGAGACTCCCGCCTGGGCGGAGACTCCGGACCGAGGGGGGCGGAGACTCCGGCCCCATCCGGAGACTCCGGGGTCACTCCGGCCTTACTCTGGGCTAAAGGCAGAGAGCACCGTCGAGTTGCTCGCTTCGCAGCAAATCCTGATGGGCCGGAGACTCCGGCCCCTGAGCACCCCTGAGGCCGGAGACTCCGGCCTATCCAGACATATTGCAAAGTCCTTTTTCTTCGACAAATGTTTCGATGCAAAGTGTAAATAAATCTTTTAATTCCTTCACCACTTAACATTGTATTAGATAATTCCTAGTGTTGTTGCCTAACACACAAAACCATGGGGGTCATAAAATATGTCCTTTCAATCTCCCCCTTTTTTGTGTTAGATGACAACACTAGGATTTGCAACATAGCACAAACAAAATATCGACATGTTCCACAATAGATTAGAGAGACTCCCCCTACATGTGTGCATATAAGTAATTTGCATTGGAATACAAATGCTCAACATGTAGAAGAGAGGCAACTCACAAGTAATAATTGGAACAAGATAAATTGTTTAAACATGAGACATAACAAGAGAAAAGGGTTGATATGAAAGGAACCATACCTTGTCCATAATAATATAGAATATAGACCAATGCACACTAAAAGATATCATCTCAACCATTGGAAATATAAAATCCACATAGTCTCGAACCACAATTAGTAACATAGTCTCACACACATAAAAAACCAAATCAAATAAGAAATGGACACAAGCGCAAAGAAATGATAAAAGCACATGCTTGTGTCCGACCCATGCAAATCCCACAGAGACACATCCTAATAGAACTACTTCTCCCCCTTTGGCATCGAAACACCAAAAAGGGAAAAGAGCGATGCTAACACGTCCCAAGAAGATCACTCATCCTCTTCATCTTCGTCGGCATCATCACCACTTGCTTCATGGGTCTCCTCCTCATCGTACGCTTCATCATCACCATCATCATCTTCATCATCATCCTCTTCATAATGCATAGGAGCCTTGCCGGTGTTGCGAGAGGACGAGGACATGGAGGTAACATCTTCAAAGTCTCCCCAAGGAAATTCTTCCACCTTCAATTCCTCAAAAGGAAGAGTAGTATCGGACTCCGGTGATGCGGGGCACCTACGGGGCGAGGAGGTGTCAATCCACCGTTGTTGATCTTCCGCAGCTCGTTGAACATCTTATGTTGGTTGGAAAGGATGTGTTTCCTCTCAACATAGCCCTCATAGTTCTCTTTGTGGATGGCAAGCCCCATACAAAGCTTTATCTTTTGCACCCAAGTGAGATGCTGTGGCGCCCCGACCCGACTACTATACAGTGATGCTGTGTGTCACCGGTTAAGCGATACAACCGGAGGTTACGGGTTTACCAATCCCCGGCCAAAACCTTTGGCAGGTGTTGCTCGGAATTGATCATCGGCAACACAACACCCCGATTGATGCCTTAACACAGGCACAGCTATCATAGCATAATAATAAGATCAAGACTTGTGGAACAACTGGCACATCACAGACTCTACGACACAAAATCAATATAGTTCAACTCTTATAATAGAGAAAGATAGCAAATGACAACCAGAGGTCACAGACCCAACATTACATCAAGTGGAAGCGAAATAGGTTGTTCTAAACAACAAGATCCAACATATGGCCTAAGAGGCCTACACATAAACATCTAGCGCCAGCTGTTCCGGGATGTCCCAAGCTGCCACCTGGGAACCCCAGACTACTCGTCGACGTCCACAAAGAACCCACCTTCGAGGTCGGTGAAGTCCTCCTCTGAAACAAAACAAACGACGTTGAGTTCGACGAACTCGCAAGATTAAAATATAGAGCTTTAGCTCGATGAGGCTTTCAAGGTTTTATGGCTCTTTTGCATAAAGCTGATTTTAGTTCATAAAACATGACTCCATGGCAACGACTAATCAGAATACTTTTAAAAGAGGGGTAAGAAGTACTCTTTCTTTCATCACCTTTCTCAACATCAACCATCATCAACCATTGTACCTGTTCATCAAAGGCACCTCCCCGAACCACCCTCGAGGAAGCTCACCTTGCATTTGTGAGTGGTACCTCTAGGACCCGGTTTTTAATCATTCCGTTCAGGTTATTCTATGATCTTACCTTCACTTCCCAAGTTCGTCCATAACCGCGGACACGGCTTTTCGAAAAGATTTAACCCTGCAGGGGTGTACAAATGTTTGCCACGCGTACCGTCCGGCCCATTACCTAGCTTTTAGCTCTCTTCCTTGGAGAACCGGCTGGGTGGGAGCGGTGTCGACTTCTCCCCCGTTAAGGACTTTCCAGGATCATCAGTGGCGGCAGGACTGCCAGGATCACAACACCCCGCCCCACGGCCACTCATTTTCCTAACACCACCATCCTCATACCATTCTCAGCCACCAACTCACGCACGCGCAAATGGAAGCCCGAAACTAGAGGACCCTGGCTAGCCCCGCCCGAGTTATTTAGTCTATGAGGGTTCCTGCAAGTGCATAGGCCTCACGCATGGTTGCACGCTCAGTCTTGGTTCAAGAGGTATAGAACTCGCACCTAGGCGGCGAGAACGAGACAAAACACCACAACCACAGTGGCCTCTCATCCCCACCTTTAAGCATTTTATTACCCATCACCACATTTCTCCACCAACATTCTCATCTCAAACACCTGTCTCCAACATGAAGTATCCATCGCACCGCTATGCAATTACTAAGCATGGCTAAGCATCAACATAGCATAGTAGATATCTCGGGCCAACAATACAAACCTATGGTTATAGGAGGGAAACAGGTAAATGGCATAGGGAACTTAATGCAACTATAGGATACTCTAATCCAATCAAATTAACATTTGGAACCGCATGCAATATTATAGTGGAGAAAATATTTGCGGAAAATAGGATAAGACATGCTCAGAGGGGGGATTACGCTTGCCTTGCTCAACGTGCTGGTAGTACGGCTCGGCGGGGTATTGAGGGGGAACCCCGTCTGCTTGACCTATCGAAACATAACGCACGGGAAGCAACAATCAAACACCTCACATTTATTAACAATGCAATGCGCAAACACATGATGGCATGACATTTTAAATCCTCAAGAAAAGGATGAATCAAGCTAGTCAACTAAACGGAGTTCGGATGCGAAAAGGGGCACATCTCGAATATACCGGGAATTAAGTAATGCTTCAACTTTACTTGTTGATTACAATAGATGAACCCTATGGTTAACTTTGCATATGAATGACATGAACATGTGAAGATGCATGGTTTGGGGGGGGGATTAAACATACTTGTAACCGGATTACAAAGATTGGGAAGAACAGGTCTGTATTAAAGTCAGAACAGGTCAACCGGATTATCCGATAGAGTTGGACTCGGATTATCCGATGCACACGCCGAAGCCGTGCAACGGCGAGCCTCGATGGATTTGAGCTAGAGAGCAAGAGGGAGCGAGGGAAAAACATGGAAAGGTTCGCATGCTCACCCTGAACTCGTGGGTAGGCTTGCCGAAGGAAGGGAAGGTCGGAGTCGTCGTCGACTTGCTTGGAGTGCGGCGCACGTCACGGACGAAGAACGCGAATCCGGGCAATGTACAACGCCTTGGCTTGATTCCTTCGGTGAAATGGTAGAGGACGTCGAGGTGCAACTTCCTATGGTCTTCGATTTGCTCGGGCCTAGCTCAATCTCCGGCGGCGAGCTCGGCCATGGCGGGCTCGGTTTGGAGCTCGTGGGGAAGAAAAGGAGAGACAGGAAGAGGAGCAAGTGAAGGATGGGGCATGGGGAGAGCGGGGCGGCCCCGAAGCCGTGCTGAAAAATCCCGCAGCGGCGGTACTACCGCTTAACCCAGCGGTGGTACCGCTGGTGCGGTCTGGTTTCGCTCTTCCCACCTCGGCGGTACCGGCGGCGGTACCGGCAGCGGTACTAGTTGGTACCGGTCAAGCGCCTCAGACGCCGATTTTGGCAGTAGCGGCTGCAGTAGCGGTGGCGGCAGCTCTCGGGCGGTGGTACCGCTTAACCCAGCGGTACTACCGCCGCCTGGTCTTCTCTTCTCCTTCAGTTCCTGAATTTTATTAGGGCACCAAAACATTTTATGAAAATATGGCAAAATTTGGGTTGCCTCCCCATACCAAGTAGAAGCTCCACAAAAATTGGCGCCTCAAAATAAAATGTTTTTGACCTCCTTTGCTCAAAGAGGTTTAGAAAAGGATTTTGTTCAGAAACCAAATGTTGTTGCTTTAGAAATTTTGAATCAAAGCAAAAATAGAATTTTGAACACTTGGAACTTCCTGGACAAAATATGGATTGGAATTGTAAACTTTTGTTCAACAACTCCAACAACATCTCCATAGCAATGTTTACTACCTAAAGTGCACATGATTATGCATGGATGCCATGATGCGATGAACAAAAAGTGAAAATTTGTTTCATAATTGCATTAACAAGAGTGGGCTGTTACAACTCTACCCTCCTTACAGGAATCTCGTCCCGAGATTCTAAGAGTGGAAAAAGAAGTCGGGTACTCCTCACGAAGACTAGACTCTCTTTCCCAAGTTGCTTCTTCCTCGGAATGGTGAGACCACTGAACTTTGAGGAACTTGGTAGTCTTGTTACGGGTCTTCCTTTCGGCTTCATCCAGAATACGGATAGGATGCTCGCGATAAGTGAGATCTTCCTGGAGATCCACTCTCATGATTGACTCCATGGATAGGATCCTTGAAACACCGGCGAAGTTGGGAGACATGAAACACATCATGTACATTTGGAAAGATGACCGGTAACTCCAACTTATAAGAAAGATCTCCTCGCTTGGCCAGAACGGTGAAGGGGCCAACATAGCGAGGGCCAATTTCCCTTTGATACCGAAGCGGCGAACGCCACGAAGGGGAGAGACGCGGAGATAAGCTTTATCACCAATTTCATAGTGAATTTCCTGATGGTGCTTATCATAGTAGCTCTTTGCCTAGACTGAGCAATCTTCAGATTCTCCCTATGATTCTAACCTTCTCCTCAGCTTCATTGATAATATCTGGACCAAAGAGTGCCCTCTCTCCGGTTCAGACCAATTTAGAGGAGCGGCATTTTCTTCCATAGAGAACCTCAAATGGAGCCATGCCCAGACTAGCTTGATAGCTATTGTTGTAGGAGAACTCCGCGAAAGGGAGATACTTTTCCCAATCCTTGCCAAAAGAGATTACACATGCCCTAAGCATGTCTTCCAAACTTGGTTCACTCTTTCGGTCTGACCATCAGTTTGGGGATGGAAAGCGGTGCTGAAGTTAAGACGAGTTCCCATAGCATTTGGAAACTAGTCCAAAACTTGGAGGTGAATAGGCTTCCACGATCAGAAATTATCTTCTTGGGAATGCCGTGAAGGACGACGATACGAGAGGTATACAGGTCTGCCAACTTGGCAGCTGTAATGTCCACACGAACGGGAGGAAGTGAGCCACTTTTGATAGTCGATCAATGATGACCCAAATGGCATCATGTCCCTTTGGAGACTTCGGCAGACCAGTAATGAAGTCCATACCAATTTCATCCCATTTCCACTCGGGAATAGCAATAGGGTGAAGAGTGCCGGCAGGCCTTTGATGTTCAGCCTTTACCCGTCGACAGGTGTCGCATTCAGCAACATACTTGGCAATTTCTCGTTTCATACGGTCCACCAGAATTGTGGTCGAAGGTCTTGGTACATTTTGGTACTACCGGGATGAATAGAGAGAGGAGATTCATGAGCTTCTTGGAGGATCAACTCCCTCAATTTTCGTTTCTTTGGCACTACCAAGCGGTCACCAAAATAAACAACTCCAGATTCATTGACAGAAAACATTTGGCCTTCCCGCTAGCAATGTTCTCCTTGATTTTTAGAATACCCTTGTCACGCTTTGAGCATCCTTAATCTGGTCCACAAGAGTAGATTTGATCTCCAGATTTGCAAGGTAGCCGAGGGAACAATTTCTAAGTTCAAACGGGAGAACTCTTCATAGGGCAGGTTGGGCCTTTCAATCATCAGATTGTTGCAATAGGACTTCCGACTTAGCGCGTCAGCCACGACGTTTGCTTTGCCGGGTTGATAGTTCAGACTCACATTGTAGTCCGTGATTAACTCCAACCAACGCCTTTGCCTGAGATTTAAATCCGGCTGGGTGAAGAGGTACTTCAGACTCTTGTGATCCGAGAAGATCTCGCAACGGTTACCAAACAGGTATGGTCTCCATTGCTTCAAAGCATAGACCACAGCGGCAAGTTCTAGATCATGAGTTGGGTATTGTGCTCATGCGGCTTAAGTTGGCGAGAAGCATATGCCACCACATGGCCATCTTGCATTAGCACACAGCCCAAACCTTGTAGAGAGGCGTCACAGAAGACGACGAAATCCTTGCTGTGTCCGGCAGGACAAGCACAGGAGCGGACGTGAGCTTGGCTTTCAGTGTTTGAAACTCTCTTCAGCTTCGGCCGACCATACAAACTTTTTATCCTTCTTGAGAAGGTCAGTCAGGGCCTTGGCTATCTTGGAGAAACCTTCGATGAATCGGCGGTAGTAACCCGCCAATCCGAGAAAGCTCGAATGTCCTTGACTGACATTGGAGTTTTCCAATCCAAATGGACTGAATCTTGTCAGGAATGACAGCCACACCATCGCGGATATCACATGACCAAGGAAGATGAGATTATCCAACCAAAACTCACACTTGGAGAACTTGGCATAGAGGCGGTGTTCTCGAAGTTGTCAGAACCAAACGAAGATGTTCCTCATGCTCTTCATTGGTTTGGAATAGATGAGGATGTCATCAATGTAAATGACGACAAACTTATCAAGATAATCCATGAAGATGGAGTTCATGAGCCTCATGAAAGTAGCGGGGCATTTGTGAGACCAAAGGACATGACGGTATACTCATATGAGCCATAACGAGTAACAAATGCCGTCTTTGGAATATCCTCCTTTCTGATTTTTATCTGATGGTAGCCTGACCTCAGATCCATCTTGGAGAATACCGTTGCACCAGCTAACTGATCCAACAGATCATTGATGCGAGGAATAGGATACTTGTTCTTGATTGTCACCGCATTCAACGGTCGATAGTCAGAGACTAGACGAGGCACGGTAGAATCCCTCTTCTTGACAAAGAGTACCGGACAACCCCAAGGTGAACTGCTAGGCTGGATGAACTCCTTAGCTAACAGCTGATCAATTTGCTCTTTCAACAGAGCCAACTCTTCCACCGGCATACGGTAGGGCTTCTTGGAAATTGGAGCGGTACCGGGAAGTAGCTCTATGACAAACTCCACACTTCGGTCAGGAGGCATGCCAGGCAACTCTTCCGGGAACACATCCGGGAAGTCACACACCACGTGTATGTCCTGGATTTCAGGAGGGGATTCGCCTTCCATAAAGCAAAGAGATCTCAGGTGAGCGGGGTACGATGGCGGACGGAGGTATTGATGTTGCAGGCCAATACTTCACAATGTCACCGGAAGGAGCGGTCACAGTAATGGTCTTGGCGGCACAGTCGAGATTAGCCTGGTATTTGGTAGCCAGTTCATGCCCAGTATGACATCAATGCCTTTGGACTTCAGAGCTACCAAGGCATAAGGAAAAGACAAGGAACCTATATTAATCTGGACCTCAGGAGTAACCCCATCGGTTTGCCATTTGGAACCAGGAGTAGCGATCACCAAGGGACGGCTCATTTTCTCGAACGGTATTTGTGGTCTTTTGCAAACGCTATGGATATGAATGAATGCGATGCTCCAGAGTCAAACAAAACTGTAGCTGTATTGCCGTTGATTCGTAACTCACCCATAAGAACGCCGGGGTCTCTTCAGCTTCTTCAAGAGACGTGGTTCAGGCGACCACGCACAATAGGTCCAGCCTTGCCAGTTGGAGTGGCAGGGGCTCGTGCAGGAGTTATCGCGAGAGGTGCCTTCTGGGGGCACTCCCTGGAGTAGTGACCAGCCTGGCCACAGGTGTAGCAAGTGACTCCAGGTGGAGCAGGTAGCATAGGACGGTACCCACTTCCGCCTATCCCAAGTGTCGAAGTAGTGGGGCGCGGAGGAGGTGGCCTATATCCTGCTGCCTCGGCATGAAGGAGCACGAGGTACGGCGCTGTAGGGACAAACACCCTGCGCTTCTTGCTCTCAGAACCCGAGGAACTCTGGTGGTCCCCATGTGCGGGCCTCTTGGAAGCTTCAAGTTCCTTTCTTCCTTGCTCAAGAGTGAAAGCCTGGTTGAACAGCTCCTGATAGGTCTGGAACCTGAAGGGGCAACTCATAGCGGAGCTGCGGAGTCAGACCCTTGCGGAACAGCTCTTGCTTGTCAGCATCATTGGTCACGTCCCTTGGGGCGTAACGAGAGAGATGGTTGAACTCACGACCATAAGTGCGGAGGTCCATCCGTCCCTGTTGCAAATCCAGGAACTCCCTCCTCTTCAAGTCCATGATCGGCTGGGAATGTACTCCGCACGGAAGGCAGTGCGGAAATCAGCCCAGTGAAGACATGGTTGGCTGGAAACAAAGCCACATGGCTTTCCCACCAACAGCCAGCAGCACCAACCAAGAGTAGGTGGCAAAGTTGACTTGCTCCGCCAATGGGACATGAAGCGCGGAGAACTTGCGCTCCAAGCACGAAGCCAATCATCAGCTTCCAGTGGCTCCTTAGCATCAGCAAAGTGGGTGGCTGGAGCGCAGGAACTCAGTGAGAGTGTTGCACTCGTTCCTCCGTGCATTCTGCTGCACCAACTGTTCAGCAAGCGCTCATTGCGCCCACGGTTCTCCTCAATGGCCATCAAGACCTCAGCCATCGAGGGTGGTGGCGGCAGATCATCCTCATCATCTGTGGTTACCGCGACCACCACGGCCTCCACGCCTCCTCGAGCCATTCTGGAGATTTGACAATGACACGTTAGTATCTTTCTCCGAATGGTCGAACAATAGCATTAGCGTCTACACAAGTACACAGACTAGGGACGATAATACTTTGCGAGAAGGAAAACAACAAGATAGAACTTGGGTCAAAGATCAGCATCATGTGCTACTAGTGAGAGTTAAGAAATCACAACTTAACACACTCTAGTTGACACAATCCGGGACCTTATGTTCAAGTCCGTGGGTTAAAACCCAAAGAAAGGATCAAAGATTGATTCGGTAGAAACATCTGATTGATTTGGGATTGCAACGCAGCGGGAGCAACGTGACACATAACACTAAAGGTCGAACCCACCCCGTTTCTAATCATTTTGAAGTAACAGACGAGAGTAAAACCTTTAAACTCAAATCGAGGTAAGATTGCTCCGAGATTAGAGGGTAACCAGATAAGGAGTAAAAAGAATCCTAAGATGGTTTTCACAACTCATTTTTAGGTTAAAATATTTTCACAAACACTAGACTCAACATCGACCAGTAGAAGGGTTTCCTACAGGCAGTACTGCTCTGATACCAACTTGTGGCGCCCCGACCCGACTTATACAGTGATGCTGTGTGTCACCGGTTAAGCGATACAACCGGAGGTTACGGGTTTACCAATCCCCGGCCAAAACCTTTGGCAGGCGTTGCTCGGAATGGATCATCGGCAACACAACACCCCGATTGATGCCTTAACACAGGCAACCTCAATGCATAATATAGAGATCAAGACTTGTGGAACAACTGGCACATCACAGACTCTACGACACAAATCATATAGTTCAACTCTTATAATAGAGAAAGATAGCAAATGACAACCAGAGGTCACAGACCCAACATTACATCAAGCGGAAGAAATTAGGTTGTTCTAAACAACAAGATCCAAATATGGCCTAAGAGGCCTACAGATAAACATCAGCGCCAGCTGTTCCGGGATGTCCCAAGCTGCCACCTGGGAACCCCAGACTACTCGTCGACGTCCACAAAGAACCCACCTTCGAGGTCGGTGAAGTCCTCCTCTGAAACAAAACAAACGACGTTGAGTTCGACGAACTCGCAAGATTAATATAGAGCTTTAGCTCGATGAGGCTTTCAAGTTTTATGGCTGTTTTGCATAAAGCTGATTTTATTTATAAAACATAACTCATGGCATCGACTAATCAGAATATTTTCAAAAGAGGTAAGAAGTACTCTTTCTTTCATCACCTTTCTCAACATCAACCATCATCAACCATGTACCTGTTCATCAAAGGCACCTCCCCGAATCACCCTCGAGGAAGCTCACCTTGCATTTGTGAGTGGTACCTCTAGTACCCAGTTTTTAATCATTCCGTTAAAGTTATTCTATGATCTTACCTTCACTTCCCAAGTTCGTCCATAACCGCGGACACGGCTTTTCGAAAAGATTTAACCCTGCAGGGGTGTACAAATGTTTGCCACGCGTACCGTCCGGCCCATTACCTAGCTTAGCTCTCTTCCTTGGAGAACCGGCTGGGTGGGAGCGGTGTCGACTTCTCCCCCGTTAAGGACTTTCCAGGATCATCAGTGGCGGCAGGACTGCCAGGATCACAACACCCCGCCCCACGGCCACTCATTTTCCTAACACCACCATCCTCATACCATTCTCAGCCACCAACTCACGCACGCGCAAATGGAAGCCCGAACTAGAGGACCCTGGCTAGCCCCGCCGAGTTATTTAGTCTATGAGGGTTCCTGCAAATGCATAGGCCTCACGCATGGTTGCACGCTCAGTCTTGGTTCAAGAGGTATAGAACTCGCACCTAGGCGGCGAGAACGAGACAAAACACCACAACCACAGTGGCCTCTCATCCCCACCTTTAAGCATTTTATTACCATCACCACATTTCTCCACCAACATTCTCATCTCAAACACCTGTTTCCAACATGAAGTATCCATCGCACCGCTATGCAATTACTAAGCATGGCTAAGCATCAACATAGCATAGTAGATATCTCGGGCCAACAATACAAACCTATGGTTATAGGAGGGAAACAGGTAAATGGCATAGGAACTTAATGCAACTATAGGATACTCTAATCCAATCAAATTGACATTTGGAACCGCATGCAATATTATAGTGGAGAAAATATTTGCGGAAAATAGGATAAGACATGCTCAGAGGGGGGATTACGCTTGCCTTGCTCAACGTGCTGGTAGTACGGCTCGGCGGGGTATTGAGGGGGAACCCCGTCTGCTTGACCTATCGAAACATAACGCACGGGAAGCAACAATCAAACACCTCACATTTATTAACAATGCAATGCGAAAACACATGATGGCATGACATTTTAAATCCTCAAGAAAAGGATGAATCAAGCTAGTCAACTTAAACGGAGTTCGGATGCGAAAAGGGGCACATCTCGAATATACCGGGGAATTAAGTAATGCTTCAACTTTACTTGTTGATTACAATAGATGAACCCTATGGTTAACTTTGCATATGAATGACATGAACATGTGAAGATGCATGGTTTGGGGGGGGGGGATTAAACATACTTGTAACCGGATTACAAAGATTGGGAAGAACAGGTCTGTATTAAAGTCAGAACAGGTCAACCGGATTATCCGATAGAGTTGGACTCGGATTATCCGATGCACACGCCGAAGCCGTGCAACGGCGAGCCTCGATGGATTTGAGCTAGAGAGCAAGAGGGAGCGAGGGAAAAACATGGAAAGGTTCGCATGCTCACCCTGAACTCGTGGGTAGGCTTGCCGAAGGAAGGGAAGGTCGGAGTCGTCGTCGACTTGCTTGGAGTGCGGCGCACGTCACGGACGAAGAACGCGAATCCGGGCAATGTACAACGCCTTGGCTTGATTCCTTCGGTGAAATGGTAGAGGACGTCGAGGTGCAACTTCCTATGGTCTTCGATTTGCTCGGGCCTAGCTCAATCTCCGGCGGCGAGCTCGGCCATGGCGGGCTCGGTTTGGAGCTCGTGGGGAAGAAAAGGAGAGAGAGGAAGAGGAGCAAGTGAAGGGATGGGCATGGGGAGAGCGGGGCGGCCCCGAAGCCGTGCTGAAAAATCCCGCAGCGGCGGTACTACCGCTTAACCCAGCGGTGGTACCGCTGGTGCGGTCTGGTTTCGCTCTTCCCACCTCGGCGGTACCGGCGGCGGTACCGGCAGCGGTACTAGTTGGTACCGGTCAAGCGCCTCAGACGCCAATTTTGGCGGTAGCAGCTGCGGTAGCTGTGGCGGCAGCTCTCGGGCGGTGGTACCGCTTAACCCAGCGGTACTACCGCCGCCTGGGTCTTCTCTTCTCCTTTAGTTCCTGAATTTTATTAGGGCACCAAAACATTTTATGAAAATATGGCAAAATTTGGGTAGCCTCCCCATACCAAGTAGAAGCTCCACAAAAATTGGCGCCTCAAAATAAAATGTTTTTGACCTCCTTTGCTCAAAGAGGTTTAGAAAAGGATTTTGTTCAGAAACCAAATGTTGTTGCTTTAGAAATTTTGAATCAAAGCAAAAATAGAATTTTGAACACTTGGAACTTCCTGGACAAAATATGGATTGGAATTGTAAACTTTTGTTCAACAACTCCAACAACATCTCCATAGCAATGTTTACTACCTAAAGTGCACATGATTATGAATGGATGCCATGATGCGATGAACAAAAAGTGAAAATTTGGTTCATAATTGCATTAACAAGAGTGGGCTGTTACAGATGCTTAACTTCATTGTTGACCCTTGCTTTGCCACCACTAGTCCATGAGGAAGGAGTGACATTCTTCCTCCGAACCCTTGGAGCTTCTTCCACCTCTATCTCTTGATAAGAAGGTTGAGGAGTGATATGTATGCCTAGCACTTGGAGGGTTCCAAACGTGTGTTGCTTGGAGCGAGATTGATCGAGTTGGGGAATCTTCTTGAGGATAAGCTTCATGACATAGGGAGCATACATAGGATTCTTCTTCTCATGAATAGCAATGTTGATCTCACACTTGATATAATCCATCACATCAACCTCATACCCATTGAAAGTTGGTCCGGCTAGGTATGTCTTGTGAGCATGATGCATAAGGTTGACAAGAGCTCCATGGATAGTATCCGTATTACCCGCTTGGGGGGCAATACTCCAACGAAACATACGGATCAAGATGTTGTAGATGGGCTTGAGTCCACGGGTGGTAGCAATGGCACCCTTTTTAGCAACAAGAGGGGCAAGTAGCTTCTTATCATAATCCACCCCTTCAACATGCATCCTTCGACCAACGGGAACGGTAGCTCCTTTGAACTCATAACCCAAAATCTGCCCAAACTCTTCAAAAGTTGCATTACATTGGAGAGGCCTCGTCATCCAAGTCATCTTGGTGTTCTCCTCCGGTCCTAGCACAAGAGTGGCAAAGAATTGTTGGACCAAATCGATGTCATAGTTTTGTTGAGTGCACATGAGCTTCTCAAGGCCTAGCTTTCTAGCAACCCAAATTGCCTCCACAAAGTATTCCTTCTTGGCCAACACCTCAAAGTTCAACGGCTTTTGAGCGCACACTAGGGCTTTTGGGTCCAAGTGGGCGTAGATTTCTTTCATGATGAGCTCTTGCTCCTTCCTCCAAAAGTGACCATCGGTGGTGTTCTTGGGCATATCATAGAAATTCTGCGCCCTCATGGTTCGAAAATCCTCCTTGTTCAAGTCCTTTACGGTGGTCATGTTGTCAAACTTGGCCTTCTTGGCCCTTTCTTATCGAAGAAGGGCAGTCTCTTGCCGAGCCCTTCTTGCATCGGACCCTTTTTGCTGCTTGATAATACCACGCTGCACATAACGGTCATTCTCTTCATCATAGTCCATGTAGTCTCTTCCCGACCTCTTTGGTGCTTTGGATTTGGATGATGATGTGCCCGAAAAGTACCTCTTTTTATGTGTGGATAAAGAGTAGATAGGTAGCTTAGAGGTAAGCTTACATGTCCATGGAAGCCAAAAGAAGAAACTAAGTTGGAACAATTTTCCAAAATTTTGATCTAGACCGGAGTCTCTGGTCACAGGGGGCGGAGTCTCCGGCCACACCGGAGTCTCCGGCCCTGGGACTGGAGATCCCGATCTAGGTCAAATGTGAGGGAAATTTGTTGCAACTAGTTTCTAGGGATTGCATTTGCCAACATGAAGGTTCTACACCAAGAAAAACTGAGGAAACTACTCTCCAAAACAAATCTAGGTTGAAACCCTAGAGGTAGAGAGAGGAGTTTACCCTTGTCCTTCATGGTGGAGGTCAAACGGAGGAGAGGAAAATCCCCAACGCTTGAGGAGAGGAGCCGGTGGCACGGCGGATTCCGGCGGCGGGGAGCAGCCGGAGGCGATCCTTGAGTCGACGGCGGCGGCTGAGAAGGAGTTGGGGTCGGGGGTGTATGAGAAGTTGTGAAACAACTCCCCACCCCGATCCCCTTTAGACCCCAGCGAAATTGCCGAGACCGGAGTCTCTGGTCCAAACCCATCGGAGTCTCCGGCCTAGACCGGAGTCTCTGTGTTTGGAGCGGAGACTCTGCTCAGACCGGAGTCTCCGGTGCTGGACACCGGAGTCTCCGGCCCCATCAGCTCAAAAATCCCAGATTTTTGTGTGGGACATGTATGTTGCAAGAGGAGCATGTTTTTAAGATGAGATAGGCTTGAGTTTAGACAAAGACACACAGGAGATGGTACTACACACTCAAACTTTGAAGAAGCAAGTAAAACACAAAAATCAACATTTGAGTGTGTTTTCCATAAAAGACAACAGAAAGGCAATGAAATCCAAATAAGCTCCAATAAGATCAACTCTTCATAAAGAGGAGGGCGGTGGCCTAGGCCACCATGTATGAGTTTTATGGCATGACACCGCGAAGATATGCCTTGGGTTCACAACCACCACTCGTCATTTAAGCTCACAATTCATAGAGACGAATATAGAGAAGCAAATGAGTTCTTGATGTCGGCATAATGGGGGAGGGATAGTCCAATGTATTAGGACCGCACTCCCCCTATGTCCATGCCTACACCTAAACACAATAGATAGTCAAGACAAAGGTGTGTATGCAAGATAGTCAAGCCAAGCTCCTTGAATCCACGATATTTAGCTCATTCCTCAAAAAGGTGAATCTTGTTTCATCAAGAGGCTTCGTGAATATATCGGCAAGTTGATCTCTTGTGGGAACATGGCCTAGCTCAATATCACCTCGGGTAACATGGTCTCGAATGAAATGATGATGAATCTCATATGCTTGGTTCTTGAATGTTGCACCGGGCTGTGAGCAATCTTGATAGCAGTTGTATTGTCACATAAAAGAGGAATTTTGTCACAATTGGCACCGTATTCGTTTAAAGTTTGCCTCATCCATAACAATTGGGTGCAAGCACTTGCGGCCGCCACATACTCGGCTTCGGCGGTGGAGAGAGATATACAATTTTGCTTCTTGGAAGACCAACTCACCAAGGAAGCACCAAGAAATTGGCAAGCCCCGGAAGTTGACTTCCTATCATCTTGATCACCGGTCCAATCCGAGTCCATGTACCCACGAAGAGAGAAAACCTTGTCCTTGGGGTACCACAAACCAAACTTTGGGGTATGAATCAAATATCATATGATTCTTTTTACCGCCACCATGTGGCTTTCTTTAGGAGCGGCTTGGTACCTTGCACACACCCCTACACTCAACACAATATCGGGTCTAGATGCACAAAGATAGAGCAAATAACCAATCATGGAACGGTATACCTTTTGATCGACATCTATACCCTTTGGATTAAGTTGTAGATGAACCTTGGTGTCCATTGGGGTGCGCTTCTCCTTGACACCTATCATATCAAACCTCTTAATCATGTCTTGGATATATTTAGTTTGAGAGATGAAAGTCTCTCCCTTCAATTTCTTGATCTCAAAACCAAGGAAGAACTTCAACTCTCCTATCATAGTCATCTCAAACCTATCGGTCATAAGCTTTGAAAATTCATCATTGAAAGCTTTGTTAGTTGAGCCAAAGATAATATCGTCCACATAGACTTGGCATATGAAAAGTTCCCCTTTTACTATTTTGGTAAAGAGAGTGGGATCGATTTGCCCAACCTCAAATCCACAGTCTACTAGAAGTTCTCTAAGGTGCTCATACCACGCACGTGGAGCTTGTTTAAGTCCATAGAGCGCCTTATCGAGCTTGTAGACATGGTTAGGGAGTTTGTGATCCTCAAAACCCGGTGGTTGCTTAACATATACTAATTCTTTAAGTGGACCATTTAGAAAAGCACTTTTCACATCCATTTGTTGCAAGACAAAATTATGATGAGATGCATATGCAAGGAGGATACAGATGGACTCAAGGCGAGCCACGGGAGCATAGGTCTCTCCAAAATCAATGCCTTCAACTTGAGAGTACCCTTGAGCCACCAATCTTGCCCTGTTCCTCACCACCATGCCATGTTCATCTTGCTTGTTCTTGAATATCCACTTAGTGCCTATAACATTGCGGCACTCCTTTGGCTTCTCAACTAGCTTCCACAGTTTGTTGCGTTTGAAGTTATTGAGCTCTTTATGCATTGCATTTAACCAATCCGGATCTTCAATAGCTTCAAAGACTTTCTTTGGTTCCACAAAGGATATGTGCGCTTGATGTTCACTAAAGTTTGCACATTGTCTTCTAGTCACAACCTTGCTCTTCAAGTCACCAATAATATTTTCCAAAAGTGTTGTCTTCTTTCCATGGTCTTAACATTTCTAGCATGACGACGGGTGTCGATATCCTCACGAGAGCTAGGAGGTATCTCTTGATCATCTTGATCATATGTGTCCCCGTCTTGACCGGTAAGTTGACCTTGATCATCAATATGCACATCTTCAATAATAGAAGAAGAAGGTTGATCTTGGTCTTGACCTTGGCTAGCATCAACAAAAGGAGAACTTGGTTCTTGCATAGCAACTTGGTCAACATGAGGAGGGTCTTGGACTTGTTCTTGGGTAGGTGCATCATTTGCTTCCAAAGTGGGTGCCGGTTCAACTTGTGATGGTGATGAAGTTTCCACATGAGTGGAGCTAGGTCCTTCTTGAGGTGCCTCATGGTGGATCTCGATTGGGCGAAAGAATCCCACGCCCATTCGCCTTATTGCATCTTGAGGTTCCTCATCATCTACATCACGAACATGAAATTGCGCCACTTGGGAGCCGTCATTCTCATCGAACTCCACACTACAAGATTCTACAATGGTCCCGAAGGACTTGTCGTAGATTCTATAAGTGTGGGATTCGGCACCGTAACCAACAAAAGTACCCTCTAAAGCCTTAGACTCAAATTTAGATAAACGATAACCTTTGATCTTATAGAAACACTTACAACCGAACACCCGGTAGTAGGAAATATCGGGCTTGTTGCCGGTAAGCATTTCATATGGAGTGAACTTCTTTCCCGTGCGGAAGTAGAGCCGGTTAGATGAGTGACATGTCGTGGAGATGGCCTCGGCCCATAAGAAAAGTGGAGTCTTGAACTCCACCAACATAGACCTTGCCATATCCATAAGGGTCCGGTTCTTCCTCTCGGCTACACCATTTTGTTGAGGGGTGTACGCAGCGGAATATTGATGACGAATTCCCTCTTCACTAAGAAACTCATTTAGGGTGTAGTTATTGAACTCGGATCCATTGTCACTTCTAATGGCCAATATAGGGACATTGTGTTGACGTTGAACTTCATTGGAGAAATCGATGACGGCTTGTTGGGTCTCACTCTTCGCCTTGAAGAAGTAAACCCATCTGAATCTTGAATAGTCATCAACAATCACCAAACAATACTTCTTCCCACCAAGACTAGGTTGCGGCACGGCACCAAAGAGATCAACATGAAGAAGTTCCAATATCCTTGTTGATGAAATGATGGTCTTGCTTGGGTGGGGAGAATCATGCATCTTTCCTTCAACACAAGCCCTACAAAGACGATCTCTAGAAAAAGAAACATTCTCTTTAAGTCCAAGAATGTGGCCACCCTTGTGAAGACTTTGCAAAGTTCTCATATTGACATGGGACAAGCGGCGATGCCACAACCACCCCACGTCGGCATTTCCGAAAAGGCACATTGCTTGAGTGTTGGTAGACTCCAAAAAGTCCACCACAAACAACTCATGTTCAACATACCCAACGAAAGCGACCTTTAGAGTCTTGCTCCACATGAGTACTACAATATCAAGATCAAAATGGACGGCAAAGCCCATCTTGTTAAGTGCACGAACGAACATTAAATTGTAACCAAGGGGCTCGACAAGCATGACGTTCACAAGGGTGATATCCCTTGCTACTACCACCTTGCCGAGCCCCGATACCTTTGCTTTAGACCTGTCCCCATATGTGACGGTTGCATGATTATCATTTGGTCTCATCTCCGTCATAAGCTCCTTGCTTCCGGTCATATGACTTGTACATCCACTATCAATCACTCATTTCGACCCACCGGAAGCATAGTCCTCGGTGGCTTTGGCCATGAGACACTTGACGGATTGGATGGGGATGTTCTCATTGGGGGATTCAAAGAGAGAAGGTGATGTTGATGAAGTAATAGCAATAGCGGCAACTTCACTTGTGGTTTCCTCTTCATCGCTCTCACCCCCGGACATGTACTCCTCTCTTGTCACCAATACCATTCTTGAAGGAGGCTTCTTGTTGGGAAGGTTCTTCTTGAAGAAAGGTTTCTTGCTAGGGGACTTTGAGGCATTCTTGAGAATAAACCTTCCTCCATGTTCTTCACGGTTCTCATAGGGACAATCGGCAACATAGTGATATCTATCTTGGCAATTGAAGCAAGTCTTCATCTTTGGGTTGCCCTCCTTGAAACCACTAGATTTGAACTTTTGCTCCACTTGAGCTTTAGCTTTGGATGGGTTCTTCCAAAAGGTCCTTGTCGCAAGAGCCACATAATCCCTATGAGCAATCTTGAGTTCTTCGGGGTCCATGGAAGACACATCTTCACAATCTTGAACTTCATTGTGCTCAACCACCTTGGCCTTCAAAGCAAGTGAAGCTCCTTGTTGCATTCCAATAGCACAGGCACGAGAGTCTTGTGCAATTTTGGCTTGGACTTTGAAAGATTGCATCTCTTGCATGACTTCATTGGAGGTCAACTGCGGATAGTTGTGTCTTCCTTGGAGACTCTTCAAGTCGGCCGGTTCAAAGGGCAAGAGAGCATTCACATACTTCCTCTTGATCCAATCATCATTCACATGGGTTCCACCAAGAGCTTTATAGGCATTGGCAAGGGACTTGAGTCTTCGATACATTTGCTCATGGTCTTCTCCATCTTCCATGAAGAACCCTTCGGCCTTGTTGCTCATTTCCTCAAACCGGTTTCTCTTCATGCTTTCATTTCCAACGAACACCTCAATAAGGCACGTACAAGCTTCTTTGGCGGTGGTGCAATGCTCGATGTGAGACATATCATCATCTCCCACGACATCTCAGATCAAATCAAGAGCGGTGGCATTTAGTTGACAATCAACCACCTCTCTTATTGTCTTGTTGGATTCATCCACGACTTGATATCCTTGCTCGATGATCCTCCAAAGTTTGATAGATGCACTGTTCACATAAGATCTCATAGAAGATTGTCATTTAGTAAACAAAGATGCATTTAGCTTAGGTGGGTTTCCCCTTAGGTGAATAGGAGGATGAGGGATAGGTAGGTCGGGAGAGTATGGGAAAGGAACGACACCATATACTCCCGAACCATTAGGTTGTTTAGTTGGGGTGTCAATTTTATCTTGTTCAACCCCCTTCTTCTTCCCACCAACCTCTTCATTCTCAGGTTTGTCAACCTCCGAAGAAAGAGCAGTGGGTGGAGGTGAGATATCCTTAGCTTCCATGAGTTTCAAGATCATCACTTGCAACTTGTCCATTTTAGTTTCCATAGAGGACTTCAAGGAAGTCCTCCAAGGAAACCGAAGTGGACTCGGTGGGAAGCTCATGAATCTCAACTCCATGCTCATCGATGGACATACTTCTCTTAGGCGGTTAAGCCCGAATAAAGAGCCGAGGCTCTGATACCAATTGAAAGGATCGATATGGCCACCAAGAGGGGGGGGGGGTGAATAGGTGCTACTCAATTTTTAGCTCTTTTTCGAATTTAGGCTTGACACAAAGGTAAATTCTCTAGATATGCAACTACGGTGAATTTACCTATATGACAAGTTAACACTAGACTAAGCACGATACAAATAAGAGCTAGCGAGAAAGGAGTAACCGAGCGGGAAGCACGCGGAGACAAGGATGTATTCCCGAGTTCCTCCTTTTTAGGGGAGTACGCCTCGTTGGAGGGGTGTGAGTTTCAAACTCAAACGCCACAAATGGCCTCACCCTATTCTCCGATTAACCTTGCCCAAAAGCTCGGTTCACCTTCCACTATCGGAATCCTGCAAGGCGGAATCCGGAGCCCTTACAACAAACTTAAGGCTCAACCCACAAAAGGATTGGGGGCTCCCAAGCACCACAACACCTGCTACACAAAAGTAACAAGCAAGTAAGTAAAACAAGATGCCTAGGTTTTCCTAGTAGAAACCCTAGGCTCGAATCCCTCAAGTGAATGAGGGGGAAATGAAGAACGCTTTGGTGAAGTAGTAGATCCGGGCCTTCTCCTTCAATCCTCCAAAGATCAACGAGTTTGGGTGGAGGGATTGGGAGATCTAGTGATTCTTGAGCTTGCAATAATAGAGGACTTCAATGTTGGGCGAGCTCGTTGGCTGGAGGTAGGTGGAGGGGTATTTATACCCTCCCAAAATTGTAGCCGTTGCAGTCCACTTAGACCGAAGACTCCGGTCCAGGAGGGCCGGAGACTTCGGCCTTGGCGGAGACTCCGGACCGAGGGGGGGGGGGGGCGGAGACTCCGGCCCCATCTGAAGATTCCGGGGTCACTCCGGGCTTAAGGCAGAGAGCGTTGTCGAGTTGCTCGCTTCGCAGCAAATCCTGATGGGCCGGAGACTCTGGCCCCTGAGCACCCCTGAGGCTGGAGACTCCGGCCTAGCCAGACATATTGCAAACTCCTTTTTCTTCGACAAATGTTTCGATGCAAAGTGTAAATAAATCTTTTAATTCCTGCACCACTTAACATTATATTAGATAATTCCTAGTGTTGTTGCCTAACACACAAAACCATGGGGGTCATAAAATATGTCCTTTCAGTATCTTGGCATGAATCCTTTAGTCGCAATTGATATGTTCTTGCAAAGCCTTTATCAAAACATCTTCATTGCAAATATGAGCAAGCGGGATGATTACATATCAAGGGGAATATACATAATCACTTTATTGATTCTCCAATCCCAAATATGTTAATCTAGCATTTCTTCTTAAAGTCTCTCATATGCAATATTGATGAATTTGAAAATTCATTTGCCCTTTGTGATACTTGTTATCTTTCTCGAAGCATCCCAACTATCTTTTTTCCCTTGTGGATATTTTTGATGCTATGATGAGATTGTGTTGGAAGTTCATCTATATCCTTCTAAGATAAAATTGAGCTTTGTGCTATGCTTTTAAGCAATGATCTTATTGGTATATATATGACTTCCACTAGGATATCATATTCTTCACCGTAGTATCTATTTTGTGTGTGCATGTTTCTTTGTGGACCTATATCTTCATGATTGATGTCTACTTAGAAACTTATACACATGAGAGTAGTTACATCTTTATTTAGTATTCCATTTTGTTAGTGACCACCTTTTATTGCTTTTGATTCTTTGGTGGTTCCTAAAAGGCACAAGCTTTGGTTTTCATTTGATATCCTTTTTTGCATCTTAATAAGCTTGTGGACCTAGTTGCTTTGCTTCAATTTCCATCTATGATTTCTTGCACTTGTTTGTGTTCAAAGATTGTCTAGGAGGGAGTGAGGATTCCATGTTGTGCACTCCATAATGAAATGCAAATCCTACATTGTGCACGTACCTTGGGGAGCTCTCTCTTGATGTTTAGAACACTTGGTTGATTTTATCACAATATCTTCTTGTGTCCAATTGGTTTTTCGGATCCTTTGATTGCTTGCCTCTTTTGTTGAGGTATCTTTCCCTTTGCTATTTTTGTTGCAATCTTTGGATTCTCAATATAGTTTGATTTCCTCCTTTTATTGATCGGTGGAAATGTCCACTTGATTATACTTATTTTTATGAGAAAAGCTACCTCGTGGAGGAACTCTCACTATGTTGGCCTTCCGACACTTTTTGCCCATTTCGGCAATTGGTGCCAATGGGGGAGAAGTTTTGGAGGGTTTATGGAATTCGGCTTTGTACTTTGATTGGTTCTTATGTATTTGCCTTTCTTGCCTTTGCATTTGTTGCTTGGTTTTGTATATAGTGGAAACTCCACCACCGGTAATGGTTGACAATATATGCAATGGATGCATGTTCATACACACGTGCATAGATTGTGGGGGGAGTTTGCACTATATATGTGGTTGGACTAACATGACATACTTTCGTAGTATTTAATGTTAGTGCAACCGCTTCTTGTTCGTTAAATTCCATATTATAAACCCTCTCAAAAGAGATTGTCATCAATTACCAAAATGGGGGAGATTGAAAGTGCATGAGCCCTCATGTGTGGTTTTGGTAATTAATGACAATCTCTATGGACTAATGGTTGCATTGAGTTATCCTTATAGATCTTATCCATGGGAAAACCTTGGAGTTCATGTGTTGGACTCTAGAAGATTATATGATGATCAAGGTTCTATCCAAGGGTTTATATGAAGAATGGTCATCTAGAGTTGAGCTTATTGCAAGCATGGCTTGGAAAAGAAGTTTGAGTGAACATTCATGTTTATCTCCAAGCCATTATATATATCAAGAGAAGAAGATGAAGTGCAAATGGATTCATGAAGGCGGAGCTTAGCAAGGCTCTCCCATATTGGAGCATGGGGGAGTATTTGGAGAAGTCTTCATCAAGCATGTGCTAGCAAGCACAATCAAGAAAGGTGTTCCAACTTGAGAGAGTCAAGATCGTCATCATCTAGCTCAAGTGGAATGCGCAAGGCAAAGGTACGATCTTGATAGGGTTTCTATTTTACCGGTCTCATGGTGTTAGTGGGAGACCGGGTTATAGGATAGGCGGCGTACTATCAAGAGGGGCTCTCAAGTGAGTAACTTGATCGCATCTTTGTGGAGAGCTCAAACCTTTGCATACTTGGCATATCATCTTTCTTGGTTATTATTTGGCTTTTATCCATGTGAGAATTTAGAGCTTGTGTTCATCTCCATACCAAGCTCTAGTTCATCGAAAACGGATTTCATATGCATATCTTGTTGCGTTTTTGATATTGTAGGTTTTACCGGCTTATCTTTTCTAGAGAGGTCAAACTCTCTCCTTATGGTTTCCTCCTCACATGATGGACTATGATGTGTATATGCATGATCTTGTAAGGCTTGTGATTATCTTCGAAACAAGCCCAAGATCATAGAAAACGGAGTCTTGATGAATATCTTGTTGAGTTTTGATGTTGGAGGATTTACCGTTTGTTCTTTTATAGAGAAGGTTTACTTTTCTACATTTTGTTTTATCCTCCCTTGTTGGACTATGATGTTTCTCTGCATGATCTTGTAAAGCTCATTGTGGTGATTCCAACGAGCCCAAGAACATCAAAAACGGAGTTCGTATGCGAAAGTTGTGCCCGTTTTGGTGTTGCTGTTTCTGCAGTTTTTACAAAGGGCGGTAGTACTGCCTCAAGCCCGGTACTACCGCATAAAATATTTTTTGGTACTGGATTCGAGTGGTTTTTAACCCGGTAGTGACCCTCTTCCCAGTAGTACCGGGTCAAGCCTGGTAGTACCGCCCCGGGGAGGAAAAACAGCCCAACGGGCAGATTTTCAGGCACCTATTTAAGGGCCCTTCTTCCCCAATGTTTCCTAACCACTTGAGCACGTTTTGTCCCTCTCTCTCCTCCATTGTTGACCTTGGAAAAGCTTGCCCCCTCTCAATCCCTCCCATGATTCTTGCATATCTTTGAGGGAAAAGTGAGAGGAGATCTAGATCTACATTTACACCAATCCATCTCTCCTCTAAGTAAGGGGAATCTAGTAGATCTTGATCTTGGAGTTCTTGGTGTTTCTCCTCCTTTTTTCTTCCTCTCTTCTCCCCCATAAGCATTAGTTGCTTTTGGTGGGATTTGAGAGTGAAGGATTTGAGCACTTGTGCTCTTGCCATTGCTTTGTGCATCGGTTTGTGCTCTCCATGAGGATTCGTGGAAGTTGAAAGTTTGTGAGCTTGTTACTCTTGGGTCTTTGGACCCTAAACGCTTTTGTGGTGGTTGAGACCTCTTGTG
Source organism: Poa pratensis (assembly GCA_947311845.1). Classification (NCBI taxonomy): domain Eukaryota; kingdom Viridiplantae; phylum Streptophyta; class Magnoliopsida; order Poales; family Poaceae; genus Poa; species Poa pratensis. The sequence goes on from CAMZMU010000057.1 coordinate 33,105,659, forward strand.
GTCACTTGTAGCTGTTCGGGAGCCCCCAATTCAGTTGTGGGTGTGTGTGCCCCGGATCGTTGTTGCAAAGGCTCCGGATTCCGCCTTGAAGGATTCCGATAGTTGAATGTGAACCAAACCTTTATGGTGCGGTTCATCGGAGAAGAAGGTGAAGCCTTTGTGGCTATTGAGTTGACCTTTGTGGTATCTCACACCTCTCCAACGAGACGTACTCCCTAAAAAGGAGGAACTCGGGAATACATCCTCGTCTCCGCGTGCCTCGGTTATTTCTATACCCGAGCTCTTTACTTATGCACTTTACATTGTGATAGCCTTCGTGCTTGAAGTATTCTTGCTATCACCTTGTTGCTTGTCTTGCTTAGCATAAGTTGTTAGTGCACATAGGTGAGCCTAGTATATTTAGGTTGTTGGCTTGTTAATTTAAACACCTAGTTTTACTCCGCAATTATCAAGACTAAACCGAAAAAGTTTTAATCGCCTATTCACCCCCCTCTAGGCGACATCCTTGTCCTTTCAAGGGGAACCGGAGTCTCCGGCCTGCCGGGTTTGGCTCTCGTGCCTCCATGGACGGCAGCTGCTGTATCGTGCCCGGAAGTTCCCCGGAAGTGGACCGGAGTCTCTAGTCTGGCCGGAGTCTCCGCCCGGACCGGAGTCTCCGCCCCCCCAGACCGGAGTCTTCAGTGTAAGTTTTCCTGCAACGGCTCTTTTTCTGGGGACCTATAAAAAGGCCCCCTTCTTCCCCAATGGGTTCAGCTCTTCCAAGCACGAAATTTCTCTGTCTCTCACCTCCATTGTTGACCTTGAAAAGCTTGCCTCTCTCTCAATTCCTCCCATGATTCTTGCATATCTTTGAGGGATGTGAGAGAGGAGATCTAGATCTACATTTCCACCAATCCATTCCTCCTCTAAGTGAGGGGAACCTAGTAGATCTTGATCTTGAAGTTCCATTTGTTGAGTTCTTCTTTGTTCTTCCTCTCTTCTCCCCCCACAAGCATTAGTTGCTTTTGGTGGGATTTGAGAGTGAAGGACTGATGTCTACGTGTGCTTCTATTCTTGTAGACAGTGTTGGGCCTCCAAGAGCAGAGGTTTGTAGAACAGCAGCAAGTTTCCCTTAAGTGAATCACCCAAGGTTTATCGAACTCAGGGAGGTAGAGGTCAAAGATATCCTCTCAAGCAACCCTGCAATTAAGATACAAGAAGTCTCTTGTGTCCCCAACACACCCAATACACTTGTCAGATGTATAGGTGCACTAGTTCGGCGAAGAGATAGTGAAATACAAGTGATAGGATGATTATAAGTAGTAACTGCAATCTGAAATAAAGATGGCAGCAAGCAAACATGTAGCAGAACTTGTTGTAAACGGTGTTTCAATGCTTAGAAACAAGGCCTAGGGATCATACTTTCACTAGTGGACACTCTCAACAATGATCTCATAACTGAATAAATAAAAGCTACTCTTAAACACTCTCTTGTTGGATAACAAACACCATTCATTGTGTAGGGCTACAAAAGCACACCTCAAGCCGGAGTAAACAAGCGCCACAACGTCATAAAGGAATCACACACGGTGCACACACTGTCACCTTTACACCGTGGAGAGTACCGGAGTTCATATTAAAGTAACCTCTAGAGTGCATAATAGATAAAGAGTAACATCTACATATTCAACTAGATTAGCACAACTGAACACAAGTAAATACTACTCGGGATTATTCTCCTTCTTGATGAAGCAAGAGTACTATGCGTAGGGCTGCAAAAGCACACCTCAAAGTCTGAGTAAACAAACACCACAATTCCCAAGAATAAGCCATGATAAATGTCTAAATTATTCATAGAGTCACACAAGTACCCACACTGTCACCTTGATACCGTGTTGTCACAATGACTCCAGAAACTAGACAAAATCACTTGAGTAGCATAAACATTATTAATGTATTCAGCGATACTAGCAATACACATGATCACATAAAGATCACACCATGGAGAGAGAGATGAACCACATAGCTACCGGTAGAGCCCTCAGCCTCGGGGGAGAACTACTCCCTCCTCATCATGGGAGTCAGCAGCGGCGATGAAGATGGCGGTGGTGTCGATGGAGATGACTCCGGGGGCAATTCCCCGTCCCGGCGGCGTGCCGGAACAGAGATTCTGTCCCCCGAAACTTGTCGTCGATGGCGGCGGCGCTGCGGAACTCTTCGTGGAAATTGGCTTGGTTTTTAGGGTTTTCGCCTCGGGGGAATAAATAGGCGAAGGGGCAACGTCGGTGGAGCCCGAGGGGCCCCCCACCAGCTGGCGCGGCAGGGGGGCCGCGCCGCCAGGTGGTTTGGCCACCTCGTGGCTCCCTTCGTCTCTCCTTCGGACTCCGTGTACGTGTTGGAAAAATAGGGACTTGGCCTTTTGTTTCGTGCAATTCCGAGAATATTCGCAGAAGTACTTTTCTGGAAAAAAAACAGCAGAAAACAGGGAACTGGCACTTCGGCATCTTGTTAATAGGTTAGTCCCAGAAAATGCATAAAAGTGATATGAAGTGTATATAAAACATGTAGCAATTGGTATAATATAAGCATGGAACATCAGAAATTATGGATACGTTGGAGACGTATCAAGCATCCCCAAGCTTAGTTCTACTCGTCCTCGAGTAGGTAAAACGATAACAACAAATAATTTCTGAGGAGACATGCTTTCACACAATCTTGATCATAATATTGCTAGGCTCATGTCATGAATGAAGTGACTCAAAACAATGGTCTATAGTTTGCTAACAGATAGATAAAGAGTAAACAATGAATCATATAAGCAAAAACTTTTCATGAATAGTACTTTCAAGACAAGCATCAAAAAGTTTTGCATAAGAGGTAACTCATAAAGCAATAGATTCAAAGTAAAAGGCATTGAAGCAACACAAAGGATGATTAAGTTTCAGCAATTGCTTTCAACTTGTAACATGTATATCTCATGGATAGTTGTCAACATAAAGCAATATAACAAGTGCAATAAGTAAACATGTAAGAATCAATGCACACAAAGTTGACACTAGTGTTTGCTTCTAGATAGAAAGGAGTAGGTAAACTGACTCAACATAAAGTAAAAGATAGGCCCTTCGCAGAGGGAAGCAGGGATTAAATCATGTGCTAGAGCTTTTTAAGTTTTCGAAAGCATATAGAGAGCACAAAATAAGTATTTGAGAGGTGTTTGTTGTTGTCAACGAATGGTAGTGGGCACTCTAACCCCCTTGTCAACCAGACTTTCAAGAGCGGCTCCCATGAAGGACGTTATCTCTACCAGCAAGGTAGATCATCCCTCTTCTCTTTTGTTTACACATGTATTTTAGTTTTTTATAGTTGACACTCCTCCCAACCTTTGCTTACACAAGCCATGGCTAACCGAATCCTCGGGTGCCTTCCAACATTCACATACCATGGAGGAGTGTCTATTTGCAAATTAAGTTGCTTACTGATAAATCAGGGCAAAACATGTGAAGAGAATTATTAATGAAAGTTGTAATTAATTGGGGCTGGGCACCCCGTTGCCAGCTCTTTTTGCAAATTATTGGATAAGCGGATGTATATGCCACTAGTCCATTGGTGAAAGTCTGTCAGAAGTAAATGACAAGATTGAAAGATAAAACACCACATACTTCCTCATGAGCTATAAAACATTGACACAAATAAGGAGTAATAAAGTTTTGAATAGTTTAAAGGTAGCACATGAAGTATTTACTTGGAATGGCAGGAAATACCACATAGTAGGTAGGTATGGTGGACACAAATGGCATGGGTTTTGGCTCAAGGTTTGGATGCACGAGAAGCATTCCCTCTCAGTACAGAGTTTAGGCTAGCAAGGTTGTTTGAAGCAAACACAAGTATAAACCGGTACAGCAAGACTCAAATAAAAACATATTGCAAGTATTATAAGACTCTACACTGTCTTCCTTGTTGCTCAAACATTTTACCAGAAAATATCTAGACCTTAGAGAAACAAATATGCAACCCAAGTCTCAACAAGCTCTACGGTAGTTCTCCACTACTAGGCTTTAACTACATGATGCAAGAGCTTAAACATGATCTACTTGAGAGCTCAAAACAATTGCAAAGTGTCAAACGAAACAAGACAAAACAGATCAACTAGTACATGTACTAGTAGCATGCATATCTTTTCCAATACCAACTACCACATGTAGCATTTTCTTTCTTCCAAACAAACACCAATCAATTTATTTAAACATAAACTCTCCAAATGATAATATAATGCAGCAAGAGAGTATTTATAAACAAGTGCTAACAGCTCGAAGAGATGCATGAAAAACAGGAGCTAAAAGCACTGCAGTAGCTAGTTAAGAATACTCAACAAATATAAGTGAAGAACATGAGTATTCACATGAAAAAGCGGAGCGTGTCTCTCTCCCACACAAGGATTGCTAGGATCCGAATTTATTCAAACAAAAACAAAAATAAAAGCACACAGACGCTCCAAGTAAAGCGCATAAGATGTGAAAGAATTAAAATATAGTTTCACTAGAGATGACCTGATAAGTTGTTGATGAAGAATCCCCAAGCTTAGACGCTTGAGTCTCTGAATATGGGGGATGAACCACGGGGGCATCCCCAAGCTTAGGCTTTTCACTCTTCTTGATCACATAATATCACCCTTCTCGCTTGATCCTTGAAAACTTCCTTCACACCAAACTCAAACAGTTCTCATTAGAGGGTTAGTGCATAATCAAAAATTCTCATATTCTGTAATGAACAATCATTCCCAAAGCTTCTGGACATTAGCTACAGCCACCAATGCTTTGTGGAGCAAAGAAATCCACACAAACATCGTAAAAGAGCGAATGCAAAACAAAAGGCAGAATCTGTCAAAAACAGAACAGTCTGTGAAGACGAATTTTTTCGAGGCACTTAAGTTGCTCAGATGGATCTGGCCAAATAATGAAAGTTGCGTACATATCTGAGGAAGATGCGTGATTTTTTAGAATTTTTCGAATTTTCTCAGGGAGAAAAGCTCAAATTCGTGACAGCTAAAAATCTGTTACTGCGCAGAAATCCAAATCTTGCATCAACTTTCAATAAGAACTTTACTTGGCACAACAATGCAATAAAATAAAGATACAAAGGAGTTGCTACAGAAGTACAAAACTCCTTGACTCAAAGAAAAAAAAATAACAGAAAATAAAAACAATGGGTTGTCTCCCATAAGCGCTTTTCTTTAAAGCCTTTTAGCTAGGCATAGTGATTTTGATGCTCTCATATGTATAAGAGTTGAATATAAGAGAGCATCAAAAGCAAATAAAACACATTTAAATCTAACCCACTTCCTATGCAAAGGAGTCTTGTAAGAAAATAAATCAATAAAACAAAGTGACTAGCATAGAAGCAAAACAAGTGCAACTTCAAAAATTTCAACATAAAGAGAGAGACTTAATATTATTGTGATATATGAAATCGTGTCTCCCTCTCTCATAAGGACCAGTAGGTCTTAAAGTACCCAGCAAATAAAAGCAAATCAAGAGAAAGCTCAAAACTTCATCATAAGAGAGAGTTTAGTAACATGAAGATTTCTATAACCATACTTTCCTCTCTCAAAATAATTTTCAGCGGCATCATGAATAAACTCAACAATATAGCTATCACATAGAGCATTCTTATCATGATCCACATGCATAAAAGTATCATTACTCTCCACATAAGCATGAACATTATCATTAGTAATAGTGAGAGTAAAAGTATCACATCCATCATTGTAATCATCAAAATTGGAGGCATAGAATAATCATAATGAATTTTATCCTCAATAGTAGATGGACTGAAATATCATATTCATCATTGTAAACATCATATATAGGAGGCATATCATAATCAACATAAACTATATCCTCAATAGTAGGTGGACTGAAAATATCACAATGATTATAATCATCATATATTGGAGGCAAAGTATCATCAAAGCAAATTTCCTCCTTAAAGCTTGGGGGACTAAAAATATCATATTCATCACAACTAGCTTCCCCAAGCTTAGACTTTTCCATAGCATTAGCAATAATGGTGTTCAAAGAATTTATAGTAATACCATTGCTACCATCATGCAAACAAGCCTCCATAGGTTTTTTAATTTTCTCTTCAAAAGCATCATGTCCTAATTCAATATAAAGTTCATAAAGATCTCTAATTTTTTTGTTGTTTTCCATTAAGCCTAACTAGTGAAAATAAAAACAAGAAACAAAAAGAAATAATTGCAGAATCTAAAGGAAATAACTTCGAGCACTCACACACTAGCAACATACTAGAAAATAGCTTAGTAGCCAGAGGATGTGAATACCTTTTACCTTACCTCCCCGGCAACGGCGCCAGAAAATAGCTTGATGTCTACGTGTGCTTCTATTCTTGTAGACAGTGTTGGGCCTCCAAGAGCAGAGGTTTGTAGAACAGCAGCAAGTTTCCCTTAAGTGAATCACCCAAGGTTTATCGAACTCAGGGAGGTAGAGGTCAAAGATATCCCTCTCAAGCAACCCTGCAATTAAGATACAAGAAGTCTCTTGTGTCCCCAACACACCCAATACACTTGTCAGATGTATAGGTGCACTAGTTCGGCGAAGAGATAGTGAAATACAAGTATAGGATGATTATAAGTAGTAACTGCAATCTGAAATAAAGATGGCAGCAAGCAAACATGTAGCAGAACTTGTTGTAAACGGTGTTTCAATGCTTAGAAACAAGGCCTAGGGATCATACTTTCACTAGTGGACACTCTCAACAATGATCTCATAACTGAATAAATAAAAGCTACTCTTAAACACTCTCTTGTTGGATAACAAACACCATTCATTGTGTAGGGCTACAAAAGCACACCTCAAGCCGGAGTAAACAAGCGCCACAACGTCATAAAGGAATCACACACGGTGCACACACTGTCACCTTTACACCGTGGAGAGTACCGGAGTTCATATTAAAGTAACCTCTAGAGTGCATAATAGATAAAGAGTAACATCTACATATTCAACTAGATTAGCACAACTGAACACAAGTAAATACTACTCGGGATTATTCTCCTTCTTGATGAAGCAAGAGTACTATGCGTAGGGCTGCAAAAGCACACCTCAAAGTCTGAGTAAACAAACACCACAATTCCCAAGAATAAGCCATGATAAATGTCTAAATTATTCATAGAGTCACACAAGTACCCACACTGTCACCTTGATACCGTGTTGTCACAATGACTCCAGAAACTAGACAAAATCACTTGAGTAGCATAAACATTATTAATGTATTCAGCGATACTAGCAATACACATGATCACATAAAGATCACACCATGGAGAGAGAGATGAACCACATAGCTACCGGTAGAGCCCTCAGCCTCGGGGGAGAACTACTCCCTCCTCATCATGGGAGTCAGCAGCGGCGATGAAGATGGCGGTGGTGTCGATGGAGATGACTCCGGGGGCAATTCCCCGTCCCGGCGGCGTGCCGGAACAGAGATTCTGTCCCCCGAAACTTGTCGTCGATGGCGGCGGCGCTGCGGAACTCTTCGTGGAATTGGCTTGGTTTTTAGGGTTTACGCCTCGGGGGAATAAATAGGCGAAGGGGCAACGTCGGTGGAGCCCGAGGTGGGCCTCCTCACCAGCTGGCGCGGCAGAAGGGGGCCGCGCCGCCAGGTGGTTTGGCCACCTCGTGGCTCCCTTCGTCTCTCCTTCGGACTCCGTGTACGTGTTGGAAAAATAGGGACTTGGCCTTTTGTTTCGTGCAATTCCGAGAATATTCGCAGAAGTAGTTTTCTGGAATCAAAAACAGCAGAAAACAGGGAACTGGCACTTCGGCATCTTGTTAATAGGTTAGTCCCAGAAAATGCATAAAAGTGATATGAAGTGTATATAAAACATGTAGCAATTGGTATAATATAGGCATGGAACATCAGAAATTATGGATACGTTGGAGACGTATCAAGGACTTGAGCACTTCTTGTGTTCTTGCCATTGCTTTTGTGCATCGGTTTGTGCTCTCCACGAGGATTCGTGGAAGTGAAAGTTCGTGAGCTTGTTACTCTTGGGTCTTTGGACCCTAGATGCCTTTTGTGACGGTTGAGGCCTTTTGTGGCCACTTGGGAGCTCCCAATCCTTTTGTGGTTTGTGCCTCAAGATTGTTGTAAGGGACTCGATTTTCGCCCAAAAGGGAAATCAATAGTGGAAGGTGAACCGAGCTTTTGGGCAAGGTTCATCGGAGAATAGGGTGAGGCCATTTGTGGCGTTTGAGTTTGAAACTCACACCCCTCCAACGAGACGTACTCCCCTAAAAAGGAGGAACTCGAGAATACATCATCGTCTCCGCGTGCCTCGGTTATTTCTATATCCGAGCTCTTTACTTATGCAATTTACATTGTGATAGCCTTCGTGATTGAAGTATTATATCTTGCTATCACTTTGTTGCTTGTCTTGCTTAGCATAAGATGTTGGTGCACATAAGTGAGCCTAGTATATTTAGGTTGTTGGCTTGTTAATTTAAACACCTAGTTTTATTCCGCAGTTATCATGCCTAAACCGGAAAAGTTTTTAAATCGCCTATTCACCCCCCTCTAGGCGACATCCTTGTCCTTTCAGATGACCAAGGTTCTATTCAATGGTTTATATGAAGAATGGTCATGTGTGAAGTTGAGCATATTGCGAGTATGTCTTGAAGAATAGGATGGCGTATATTCATGTTTACCTTCAAGACATCATCATTGTGAAGAGAGAATAAATATACAAGGTTGATCAAGGCTAAGTGTAAATAGTAGATTCAAGACTGATCATCATACAAAGATAAATGATGTATCATATGAGATCTTGTGATCCAATCGTATGGTAAGCAATTGTCAATATAGCTTTGTGAACTAAACCATGATATGTGTTGGTGGTATCTCTATGTGAGGTTAGGTATCCTTCCATGTGCTTGCATCAAAAGGAAGAATTCTTATAGCTCATAGAGGATGATGACAAGTGGTGATCGTCATCAAGGGTGTGATGTGCAAGTTCAAGACGAGCATTTATAAGATATATATGCCTAAATCTTGCTACCCATATGGAGAAAAGGTCAAGTAAAGATGTTCCAAAACGGGGCTCACCCATATTGCTGTATGCTGGGGGAGCAATTTGCAAGTTTTCATCAAGCGAAGTGCAATCAAGAAAGATGGTCCAACTTGAGAAGATCAAGATCGTCATTAATTAGCTCAAGTGGATTGCTCAAGGCAAAGGTATGACCTTTATAGGGTTTCTATTTTACCGGTCTCATGGTGTTTAGTTAGAGACCGGGTTATAGGATAGATTCCATTCTATCAATAGGGGCTCTCGAATGAGTGATTTGATCGTATCGTTCGTAGGGAGCTCAAACCTGTGCATCTTGTCATCATATTTCTTGGTTATTTTTTGTGGTTTCTTCATGTGTGGTTTTAGAGCTTGTCATGATCTTCAAGACAAGCTCAAGTTTATCAAAAACGGGTTTCTTATAAAAAAACTTGTTGCGTTTTTTATGTTGAAGATTTTACCGGCTGTTCTTTTATAGAGAGGTCTAACCTTTCCCCATTTGGTTTTACCCTCCCTTGTTGGACTATGATGTTTCTCTGCACGATCTTGTAGAGCTCTTCATTGTGATTCCAACGAGCTCAAGATCATCGAAAATGGAGTTCGGAAGCTCAAGATATTGTCGTTTTCGTTTTGTTGTTTTTGCAGTTTTTAGTGGGGTGGAAGTTCCGGACCTTCGGCCAGAAATTCCAGACTTTAGGCCAGAATTTCTGGCCCTCGGAATATTCCGGTCAAAGTTCCGGCTCGAGACCAGGAGAACTTTCTCGGGCGCGTCTGGGGTGCCCGGGGGTTTCGGAAGTTCCGGGGTAAGTACCAGAACTTCCGTCCCGCGCAGGAAAACCCTCCCCCGACGATTGGATTTGGTGGGGACCTATTTAATGGGTCTTCTTCCCCAATGGTTCCTAAGTTCTGGTGCTCTCTCTCCTCCTCCATTGTTGACCTCCAAAGATTTGAGCTCTCTCAATCCCTCCAATGATTCTTGCTCCTTCTTGAGGTAAAAGAGAGAGGAGATCTAGATCTACATTTCCACCAATCAATATCTCTTCTAAGTGAGGGGAACTTATTGGATCTAAATCTTGAGATTAATTTGTTGTTTTCTTGTTCTTCCTCCCATCTTTCTCCATAGCATTAGTTGCTTTGGTGGGATTTGAGAGTGAAGGACTTTGAGCACGTCTTTTGTTCTTGCCATTGCATTAGGTGCATCGGTTTGAGTTCTCCACGGTAATACGTGGAGGTGAAGTTTGAGAAGCTTATTACTCTTTGTGGGTTCCTCCTTGGATTGCTTGTAACCCTAGGAGGCTTTGTGGATCTTGTTGCCTCTTGGGTTGTTTGTAACCCTAGGAGGCCTTTGTGGGTTTCAGAGCTTCATCTTGTTGCTAAGCTCCGCGACATTGTTGGGAGACTCCAACTAATTGTGCAGTTCCCCGACCTTGGTGTATCGATTTGGTCAACGGCTTCAAGTCGACCTCATAGTGGATGTGCCAATCCCTCGCGGGTGAAGCTCACGAAAAATAGAGTGAGCTCCATACTCCTCCAAGGTAGACGTACTTCCATTGGGAAGGAACTATGGGAAACATCTCCTCGTGTCCACATTGCGGTTACTTCTTACCTTACTACTTGTATTTCGCTGCGTATCTTCTTGCTTGAATCACATAGGTTGTACATAGGTTGTATCCATCTAGTTGCACATCTAGTCAACCTTGTTATATCTTGCTAAGTCTTAACTAAGAAAGAAAAAGTTAAAATTGGTAACCGCCTATTCACCCCCTCTATGCGGCATGTTCGTTCTTTCAGTGTCGCCCAGGTACTATACCACCCACCTAGCTGTGGTTGGATGTAACATATAGATTTGTACACATTATTTGTGAGTTACAGTCTAATTTCATGTGCACCTACAAATCACCTGTCACACCTGCATGTAACCAATCTTAGTTTTACGGTCATGCTCAAACCTGAAACAAGCTCCCTAGGATCGAGGTAACATAGTAGCATTTATAGTTTTACTGACATGCTATAGCACTAGGCATATGCATGAGAAACCATTTGGTCTAAAACTCTAACCGAGTATTTTGATAGGCTCGTGGTAAGTAAACAGTAGTATGAGTGATCAAATGAGAGAAACGGCACAAAAATCACTTTGTATCTCTTGCAACGTGCTCCTGGTGTCATTTTTATTTTGTTTCATTTTCTAAAAAGGCACAAAAAAAATTCACAAAAGTACTAATCTACATGTCTGCTGGACTGATAACTTTGCACAAAATAACTGGAACCAGCATGAATGTATTTTTTGGGCCTCTATTACTTCTAATAAATCTTAGAATTGTTTTTTTGAAACTTTCTCCATGGTAAATAATTACAACATTTGTGCATGATTTTGTATTACTAAGCATCCGTGCTGAGAGCCATTGCTGTAGCACTAGGCACATGCATGCGAAACATGGAGGGGATAGAGTCAGAGAGAACAGAGCATGCATGCTCATTGGGCAGTGCAGGTAATTACTGTGGTGTATGAGTGCTCGAGTGAGAGAAATATGTAGAGGAGAGAGAGAAATATTTTTTTTAGATAAAGAGCATATATTAATATCGCGAAGATAATGTGTGCATGATAACAGGAACGAGTAAGACAATCCGACAGTTTAAATCGCACTTGTCTCAACGGAGATTTAGGGTAGTAAGTTAGGTAATTAGGTGCATTCCGACAATCCGACAGTTTAAAGAGCCACTGACACAATGCTGACATGTATGACCGAATCTTGATGACCGTATCTAACTGCAACTAGTGGGGTAGTATAGCCAACGGGCGACCAAAAATCCACACTCTTGTTATATTGGTTATAATATGTTGCACATGTACATGGAAACTGGTGCTAGCAAAATCTAGGATGCACCGGAAAAAAAGATTTGGAGCATAATTCACTACCTGAAGAATGTTGGGATACTCTGCATCTTCTTCTAGCACTTGATTAGCCTCTTCTACTTCAACTTGCTAACTTTGGATTGATACGTCTGAAGCGTATGTATAATTTTTGATTTTTTCATACTACTTTTATATCACTGCTATATGTTTTTTTTATGGTTTTATAACATTTTATTGGACTAACCTACTAATAGTTGTAGGAGCGCACAAGTTTTTGTTTTACACTTTAATGTGTACGAGTTACTTGGAAAATAGCAAAAACGCAAAAGAAGACTTCGTTAGAATGGAATCTTGACTTTACATAAATATGTCTCCCCCAACAGATTTTAGAGATCGTCACGTTATGTTATGAAGACAACATCATGTAGGCCCAACAGAGTCTACAAAAATAGAAACGTGTAGTAGACATCATGGATATATTTTTCGTACCCTTTCTTATTATGAGATGGTTTTCCACAAATTGAACAATGCGTAGTTAGTCCAGGCCTTGTAATAATTGGTGCACCTTTCATGATCTTCTCATCTGGAGCTTATTTCTAGTATTGTTGGGTTTGCCATGACTTTAGTGAACAAATGTGGATTATAATTTCTACCCCATTAATGTTTTCCTAGAAATCTATTCCTCTGAGTGGAATCATTTTTTCCTATAGTTTGTTTTAATATGGCACTACTATAACATATGTGTACAAGAGAATCAGGGTTAATCATATTCTCTCCGCAACAAGTCATAGCATGGTAGCAGGGTATACCAGAAAATTGCCACCTTATACAGTCACATGTCTTCCCTTTCAACTATAATCCCTTTCCAGACCTCCATATGAGACCTTGTAAAGTCCTCCACCAGCAGAAATGACAAAACAATTTTTGCTTCACTTAGTAAATTTCTCAACCTTCTTCTTTATATGTGGACAAATTTTCCATAGCCAATTCTATACCTCCTCTTGTTTTGTTTGTATTTTTTGCACTAATTTGTAGAATATGGTCTCCAACACAGACAAGATGGCCATTTCTAGTCTTCTTGTGTCATTTTTATCTTCTTCTTTTATCTTGTACACTTCAACTCTATTCATAATGTTGCATGATGTCAAAGTAAGCCTTAATTCCTTCACATCGGTAAATACCATCACCGCTTTGAGCATTGGTTATTCGTGTCCACATCAACATGAAAATCTTTGAAACTTGTGTTGCACCGGAACCTATTCTTCTTTCCAAGATTCATATCCTTATCCTCTATAGCAGCATCTGACTCTATTCAAACAAGACCATCACATAGTGCTTTGCCAGCTAAACAACAATAGACATGCAATCTTCCATCCTCCCATACCTTAAAAAAATTCAATCCATAGCAGTGACCAAGTTTCAGTATTGCAGTAATCCGCATATGCAACTGGTGATTGGATATAACACAGGTTGATATCTATAGCACAAAAGAAGCCCATTGTGCTCCGCTTGAACAAAAAACATGTTTTAATCATCTGCATTTCTACATAAATTGCTGATTAATAACTGTAGTTGCATTGTTGAATTGTAACATGTACTTACTGGGAGAAGTTATCACTTTGGTGGACAGCAATACTTATGCACACAACTCATTGTTGCATTCGGTGAACTAATGAGTTGCTAGCGTCTTCGATTCGCATTTCACCGACACGTGAAGTTGAGGTAGCAACTGGGTTGAAAACATTTTCCCACAGTACCGGTATGGGTGCGAGTGACTTTCTGGTACGGGAAAGTGTTTCATGTGCGATACTCCATTGAGTAACGTCTTTTTTTTTTTTGAATTTTTCCACGTATATTCAAACGAAACCACATACAGCGTACATAGTAGAAATACACGTACAGAATACGTAGAGGAAAAAGGACCAAGGATCGAAGACCACGCCCTCGCCGGCGTCGGAGTCGAAGACGACCATCTGCCGCCTCGCCGCAGTCAGGGAGATCTTTTCCCTATAGAAGACGCTGCCGTGCCCCTCCGCCGCGCCGCGCCGGAGTTGAAGACGATGAACGACCGGGGCAGCGCCCCCCGGACCCAACCATTCCTCTTTGCCGCAGCCGCCGTCGAAGCCGCCGCCGGAGGAGGTCGTAGAACTCGATCCGTCCGCCGCCAGATCCACCGCCGCCTCGGATCTGACGGAAAGCAAAAGATCACGAGCGCCACGCCGGGCCTCGGGATCCAGCCAGTCCAGCGCGAGGGGGAGGAGCTCCGAAGACCTCCGCCGCCGAGAAGCACACGCCGGCACCAAAACCACCCGCCCGCAGCACCCACTCCTCCAGAGCGCCGCCGGCGAGAAACCCGCCCTACCCTACCGTATATACATGCCGGAGCCGGGGATCCCCCACCCTCCCGCCGCCGAAGCGGCCGGCGGAGGGGAGGAATCCCCCGACTCGCGGCGCGCACGGTGGATCGACGGCTCGCTCCAAAAATCGCCTTCCTTCCTCTTGCTACAGTAGCGGGCGGGGAGGGGAACGCTGCTCAATCAGCAGACAGCAAACCTGAGCCTCCATTGAGTAACGTCACAGACACAGCCAGTGGAAGACACGCTGTAAAGCCGGCCGTATTTAGCCATGCTGTTTTCCGGGGTCCCACACGTCATACACCGGCGCAACTACAATACTCTATCCTCCCGGGCGCCCACTAGGGCGGAAAGGAAAGCAGAGTGGAACGACGTCGTCGCGCTCCGCAGGTCAAGCTCACCAGGTCCACCTCCAAACCGAAGCCACGGGCGCCGCCGCCGGCAGCGGCTGCCGAGGAGAGGGAGATGGCGTCGGGCCTGGTAGCGGACGAGACCGCCGTGAAGCGCCTGGTCCGGATCCGGCGGACGGTGATGCACATGCTGCGTGACCGGGGCTACCTGGTGGTGGAGCACGAGCTGGCCATGAACCGCCGCGACTTCGAGCGCAAGTACGGCGAGTCCTTCCACCGCGAGGACATGCTCATCAACAAGTGCAAGAAGAACGACCCTAACGACCAGGTCAGCTCGAGTCAATCTCCCCTGCTTTCCTCTTCCTGCCTCAGATATTTATAGCTTGTAAGCTAGTCGTCGATGGATCCAGCTTTTGTTTTTCCATTTCGTTGACGGGCTAGAGTACGTGCGCGGCTCTATCGTCTTGTTCGATCTGTTCGTTCGACGACTGGGATTTGACCTGCGATAGAGTGGTCGAGGGCTCGAGGCCAACTCAGTGGTGGTTCCCGTGGTGCTCAGGCGTCCGCTGCTTAGCTCGGGGAACAATGGGAGAATCACTCTACTCTTCTGTGCACGACGTTGCGCCAGGCGATTTGCTTCCTGCAACTGCTCAGCTACTACCGGACTAGCTAGTAGCCTAGCCTAAATATCTATGACTACGCTTGGCAGAATTTACCCGATCGAGAGTAGCTCGAGCATGCTGTCAGCTGCCTGAACACGAGTGATGACTGCTAAGAACAATCCAGAGCAAATCAGTCAAGACTGCATATTCTCTGCCTGGTTCAGTTGTTGCAGTTTCCTTTGGCAGTCCTCCGCAGACACTTATTTGTTGTTTTTCCTCTTTGGAATCAGATATACGTTTTCTTCCCAAACGACGAGAAGGTGGGGATGAAGCACATCAAGAAGTACGTTGAAATGATGACCGCTGAGAAAGTCTCCAGAGCTTTGTTGGTTGTTCAACAGAACCTCACCCCGTTTGCAAAGTCCTTCCTCCAAGAACTGGAGCCAAAGATCCACCTGGAGGTTTTCCAGTTGGTCTTGTGCTATTTTAAGTACTTTTGCTCTCTAATTCGACTGGCACATTTTGCTGTGATCTTTTACTCCATGGTCCTCTGATAAATAACGCAATGAACGACAGGATGCCGAAATGCTTATAAATATCAAGGAACATGTTCTTATTCCTGAACATCAAGTGCTTACAAAGGAGGAAAAGAAGACATTATTGGAGCGGTACACTTTAAAGGAAACACAGGTATTGCTGACTTTTAATTAGCACTTGCAGGTTGTACTAACTTTGGCATCAGTATCTGATATAGCAATATAGTGAACATCAGAGGAGCACAAGGTTTTTCATCAGTAGTTAGTAAATGCTGTCATAGCTTTCTAAAGCATCAACCATTGCCTTTGTCTAGTGAGTTTCAGATATCTTAATTTGTTCACTTCCAGTTCCGTTAACTGCAGAATGTAGCTTTCTACTTGTATGTATCGGACCATTTTAGGTGGAGCAAAAGCAAGAGCATATGTAAGCTCTTCACAAGAAAACAAGTTAGGCACACACACATATACTAGGCCAGACAAAAAATAGCAATCTTTCACATGCCTGTCCTGGAGTCTCTACAACTTTATGAACAACCTGTGTCCGCAGTTTACTCTAAGCAAATTGATATAGTTTGCCTACTGGATATGTACTAGAATAGCTACTGAATCTTGCTTGGTTCGCAACACAACACATCCGTGCTTCAGTCACTTGTTGGTGCTTGACACCCTCTTCATTTTTCAGTGCTTTGCTAGAAATCTCACTAACAGATCTCTCTTCTGAATGCAACAGCTACCAAGAATCCAAATTACCGACCCCATTGCGAGGTACTACGGCCTCACACGAGGACAGGTCGTGAAGATCATCAGGCCCAGCGAGACAGCCGGCAGATACGTCACATATCGCTACGTCGTATGACGAAGTACACAGGCGAAGAAGGATGGAACCGTAAACATGGCGATTTTCGCAGTTATACACATGACATACACATGCCCATTTGCTTGGAGAAAACCGGTATTGCTTCAGAGCAGCCATTTTGAAGATCACGTGGCTGTCATGTAAGTGGATTCTAATAAGCTGAGTGTATGGAGCATACATAAGATCCCTCATGTTGTTCAATTGTTTCGAGAACTGTATACAACATACGGAATAGAAACACCTGTATTGAGAGCAATAAAAGGCTCTCAGGTTCTGCTTGTTACATTATTTGGACGAATCAGTGTCGAACTTATTTATCCTGGAATGGCAGTGTATGCATTACCCGAGGTGAAAAAATGGGTAATGTTGATCTAGCAGGATGCAATAGCGCAGCATAGTTTAGACCAAAATGCAACGGCAAATCCTACTGAATGGATAATCGCCCTCGCTTACCTTTTTCCAGTGAAAATGTACCTGTTACAAATACCTTGTATGTATCGTCCGCGGAACTCTACTCCTTGTACCCTGAACGGAGTACAAATTGGCTTGAATAAAGGGAACCAGACAACCAGACGGTGAGTTTTCATCTCATGCATGTACTATGGTGCGTCATTGCCAGAACTGTAGAATCATTTTCTCTCTGCTTCCATCTTCCTATAGGCATGCATAGCACCACACGACATGCGGGGTTATGACAAGAATTGCAAAGGTAGCGGATAGGCCGGTCTGTATCATGGAGCTGTCTCCGACCCCATTCTAGTTGGTCTAGTCAGAGCTGGACAAAGTAGTGAATGCAAACAGGGGCCAGATCCGTCCTATTGCAGTGTTTTTATGCATCCCTTGCATCTCATCTCTCTCTTCTTGATGTTAGTCCTTGACCCACACCCACTCTTGTAATCCACAGATTAAGCTAACAACTTTCAGAGTAGCACGAAAACGCTAAGCTTATACCGCAGAGAAATCTTTCATTGTGATGATGTGGTGGATTTTGGTAGTAGCAGCAGGCATCATCGACCAGCCACCCACGTATAGCCAAGCAAAGCCAACATCACGAATGAAAGTGAAAAGGAATGGAAAAGCCAATACATATTTCTAAACCTTTGTTCGTTTGTGATGTAGACGAAGAGATGGGCATGGATTAGACATAAATTAACCAAGCACCAGGGAAATAGTAGGTGGGGAGATGATGAGCAAATTAAACCGAGGCTCGTGCTAATCTAACTAACTAAGGATGACTCCAACGGGGCGACCCAAACGGACGCGCGTTTGGTCCGCGTTTTGTCCGTTTGGGTCGGGGAACGGACGCGCGTCCGGCCCATGTCCGCCCCTTTCTGGCCAGTGCCCCCAACGGACGACGCATCGAGTCCGCCCGCATGTTTTTTTTTAGTTAAACAGGCCATATATGGGCCATTTTCATTCATATATAGGGGGTGGGCCGACGCATCGAGTCCGCCCGGTCAGGGTTTTTGATCATTTTTATCAATCCATACAGAACAAGTATATAGGAAACAAAATAAATTATACAATCCAAATAATACAATCCAAATGGTTCATCACATAGTTATTACAATCTAAATAATTCAGCGAATAATACAAATTGTTTCACAAATAACAAATTGTTTCATGCATAGTCTTACAAACCAAATAAAAATAAGACCAATAGTTCATCATATGGAACTACTGGTTACCGTAGTGCTGCCAGACATGCTTCACCAAATCATTTTGGAGCTGGTTATGAGACACCTTCTCACGAATGTCACGGTGGAAGTCGAGGAACTGATCAAATGTGGACGGTCCATGGGCTCAAACAACTGACCCTGAAACTGCCAAGCCTGATCATGCATACCCTCGTCGCGTTCGTCCTCCACGATCATGTTGTGCATGATCACACAAGCTGTCATCACCTCCCAGAGTTGGTCCTTGTCCCATGTCCTAGCGGGGTGGCGAACAATAGCCCACCGTGACTGGAGGGCACCGAATGCACGCTCCACATCCTTTCTAGCACTCTCTTGTTCTTGGCGAACCTCTTCTCCTTCTCATTATTAGGATTGGAGATGGTCTTCACAAAAGTAGTCCATGTAGGATAAATCCCATCAGCAAGATAATAAGGCTTGTCATACTCGTGACCATTGATCTCATAGGTCACCTGGGGTGCGAGGCCATTGGCGAGCCTGTTGAACACCGGAGACCGCTGCAGCACGTTGATGTCATTGTGCGAGCCGGCCATGCCAAAAAACGAGTGCCAAATCCACAAATCTTGTGATGCCACGGCCAATGCAGGAGAACGGCCCGGCAACGAGCCTCGGAACACCGGCCGCATCCTCTCAATGTACTCATTGACGATGAGGGTGGCAACCAGGCCGTCACTCTCATCGTCCGAGGAATCATCCGATGATGGCGCGCACAGGATGTAGTTCTTGTAGTACCATTCATCGAGCTATCCATGGCTGAGTTCGTACCTGCGTTGGTGCCGGGGGCGTTGGTGTCGCGGGCGCTCCGAGAGATGTGGCCGCAAGGTTCACCGGCCGTGGCGGGGAGGAAGCAGCTCCGGTGACCGTCGGGGAAGAAGAGCAGCAGACGGCGTCCCCTGAATGGCCTGCAGTGCCAAATCGAGGGAGCGACGGCGGGGTGGCGGCGGGAGGGGCGAGAGAGGCGGAGGAGATCGGGGTGGGGAATGGTATGACGTGCGGGCCAGGGGCGGACTAGGGCAGGACACGCTAGCGCTCCTCTCGCGTCCGCGCCCGACGCATCGGTGGCCCAAATTTGGGCCAAGAATGGGTCGCGGCGGACAAAAAAACGGACCGCGGTCCGTTTGCGTCGCCCCGTTGGGCCGTGTTTTTGGCTCCCCGCGGACAGGAACGGAGGCGCGCGGACTCGATGCGTCGCCCCGTTGGAGTCATCCTAATCCGTCCGTCCCTGTCGTGGGCATGGCGGAGATAACGGAGGCGGTGGGGCGTTTATGCCGGTCTTTACGAGCACTGAAGGTTCAGCTAGCTTGTTGAGTCCCCTCTGCTTCTTTAAGAATTGCGTTTCTTATAGAACCATTGTTCGTCGACGAGTAAATAGCACATGCGGTCACACAACTCGTCCCGCGTGTGCACTTAAATCACACATCTTTTTTTGCTTTGGTCACCTTGCACTCATGTACATCTTTTCTAATATCTACTCCTATAAAAACCACGGTTGGTGATAATGGTGTGCCTGCCATCTTTCATCCAGGATCGTTCGATTTATATCTAACGGACAGGAACAACACGTTACACATTTGCAGATAACCCCTTGTGTTCCTATCTCCCCCCCCCCCCCCCCCCCCCCCCCAACCTCATCCAACCACCTGAAAATGGAGAAAATCCCATCAGAAAAAAGGGAAAAGCCACCGTGAGCCCGTGAGAACCAACAGACCATCCCCGGCAGCGTCGGGAAAGATATAGCGCGGTGGCCGTCCTCCCCGGAGCCTCTCGATGCCTCCCTCACCTCCACCGCCCACCACAACCTCCCACCTCGCCGCCCCCTTCCCCATCTCCCCCATTGCCGACCTCGGTAGGCACGCCGCCGAAATTGTCCCTCCGACGGTGCCTCTCCCACCTTGTTCTCTTCCAAAGCAGTGCCGCCGCACAGCACCACCATCACTTCCCCTTCATCCCCTCCATCCCCTCCGCCCCCTCCCCCGTCTCCTCCCAAGCCGGGCTCGACAGGCACGCTGGCGGCGCTGTCCCTTCGCCGGCGCATCTCCTGGCTCACCAATTCCAGTGTTGCCGGCAAAACGAATTTCAGAGTTTTGTATCACATTTTTTTCTTGATGTAGATATGCCAATGGTCGACGATGGCAAGGTGAGGATTACGCAGAGTTGGGCATCCCCCAAACGAGCAGAACCTCTTGTCGTGAGGAGACATGCTTGAGGACGGCCAGCCCCTGTGCCCAGAGATCTGTGATGTAGGCACACTCCAGCTGCACCTCCGACCTCCTGATGTTGGCCAGTGATTTTTTTTTGCATCATGATATTATTCTAGGACACGATCTACGTTATGAATAAGCAAGTACGCAACTTGTGCAGTATACTATCACTGTTGGTGTGTATGGGTGGCAATATGAGTCACCAGTACTTTCATTTCTATTTGTGAAAATCCTGGGTAGTTTCTCCTTCCTACTTATGCATGGCTGCTTCACTACATTATCCTAATTATTTCTTGCTAATCTCTACCATGAATTTCTGAACAAAAAGTTAAATAGTCTGATGTCGTTTGTTTGGCCACTCGGTTATGTCTATGAAGGAGAAGGGCAGTTGTTGGTTAAAAAATTGAGTGAAGAAATGGGTGGTCTGTTTCGCACTTCTTGTCTTTTATGTTGGTTTGTAATTATATAATTCAACATAGTCAAGCGAAACAACTCGAAAAGGCGACTTAACATGTGAGATGACATTCGTGCTACAACTACTGAGATTTACAGATTATTATCTATTTTGAGTGATTATTCCGATTATTTTCTTGATCCCAATGTTTGAAATGATTTGTCGGAGAAGAAGCATCATAACTTCCAATAGAAATATATTGTTTAAGCTTCCAGTTATAACTACTTTGCATATATCATAATAGCTACGAGCTAATTCCTTTTTGAGTGAACAAAGGCAATGTCCAGCACCAAGCATAGACAAGGACGCGTTGACAATGGTTTGCAAGCATTGACCCGGAAAAGGGTGACATATACAAAAAAAAATCATATCACGTAAAACAAAAAACTCGATTAAATCTAAATTGTCCCTGGTGAAATTATTGATAAATGTGATGAATAATGATACCTTTTCTTTATTTAAGATCCTTGTAAGGGTAAAAATAAATAATGACCGTGGCAACGCACGTGCATTCAACTAGTTGCAATAAAAAGTTGTCAAAAAAAAAAAAACTAGTTGCAATGAAAAGCATACTAGATTTCCTTTTCCGTCAAAGTCACACATCTGTAAAACGTGAAAAATGGGCACACAACTGAATAAGTGGGTGCAATTTAGTCACAAATAGACCACGTCATCCCGTTATGGACCTGGAAATTTTCAGAAAATCCCCTGATGTAATAACGTGGTCCCGAGCATCTAGCATTCTACTCGTAAACAGGTCATACAATCGCGATTCATAATGGAAAGGTATATTGGAAGGATCATTGCTCGTCGACACGCTTCCATTATTCTTCTCTCCCTTCCAGCTCGACGAGATTAATTTTTCATGATGAATCTCGACAGACCATCGTCAAGCTAGCTAGCTATCTCTTTCGCGGGTCGATTCCTGCCGTCGTACCATTTCTTATCAAATCGTCTTCCAGATACCACGAGAGCAGAGAAAAGGACAGGCTCATATACATATACACTTCGCACGCACGCGTTTGTATTATTACTCGTAAACAATCAGCAGCTGCCAATGGATTTAGAGAAGAGGAAGATAAATACAAGCAAACGTGTCGAGGCCAGCTGCCTGGCTCAGAAACGGCTAACCGGCCTCACCGGCCATGCTACATACAAGTCGCCGGCTGGCGTTGGCTTTGAGGTCGCCGAAAGGGACACCTACGACTGAGTACAACGGAGTTGGTAGAACGAAGTAGAATATTGGAGCTAAGAATCTGAATAATTTTATCAGCATTCGAGCAATTTTTGGTCCAGAAATAAATTTGCATAAGAGTGGATTGTTCCGCTTGGGAAGACAAAAAAAATGGTTGATCAATTTTTTTTTTGAAAAGGGGCACGCCCAGCCTCTGCATCAAAATGATGCATACTGCTGCTTTATTAATTTATTAAAGAAAGTCTTAACCAGTCTATTACATTCATGGATCACAAAGGGTCGATACAATGGTTGATCAATATGCTGAATTGTTTAGCTGTGACTTGTGAGGGTCAATTTCCTATCCGGTATTTCGGTGTTCCGATACACTATCGGAGACTACTAAATGCCAAATAGAAATTGGTCGAGAATCGTTTACAAACCATGCTAAGCAGCTAGAAAGGAAAATTGTTATCTCTGGTAGGAAGATTAGTTCCATATACTCGGTACTAAATAATACTGGTATTGTATATGATTTCTTTCTTCGAGTTACTCAAGAGAGTCTTGCACATATTGGATTTGTTTCGATCAAAATTATTTTGCAAGGGGATAGCCAAAGAAAAAAGTATCGAATGATTCATTGGGCTTTAATTTGTCGACCCGAAGATCAGGGAGGAATATATGTTAATGACCTTAGGTTAAAAGCACAGCTCTCCTATATAAATGGCTTTTTAATCTTCTTACCGAAGATGGGTTTGGCAGAATCTTCTAAAAAAGGAAATATGTAGGCTCAATGGCTTTGTCATAGGTTT
This sequence comes from Poa pratensis, assembly GCA_947311845.1. Classification (NCBI taxonomy): domain Eukaryota; kingdom Viridiplantae; phylum Streptophyta; class Magnoliopsida; order Poales; family Poaceae; genus Poa; species Poa pratensis. The sequence continues at coordinate 33,128,601 of CAMZMU010000057.1, forward strand.
ATTGGAGACCAAATGATTCTTCATTTTGGGCTGATCTAATGGCAACTAAGAAACATTTCTTCTGTTTCGAATATTTTTCCATTAAGGATGACTCCGATATTAGATTATGTGAGGACAATTGATTAGGAAATACGACACTTTGAGAACAATATTCGGCTCTATATAATATTCTTCGTCACAAGACTGACACAATGGCTATAGTTTTGGAGACTACTCGAACTAATGTGACGTTCAGACAAGATTTAATCGGTCTCATACTTGTGGTGTGGAATGCTCTGTTAGGGTGACTGGCCATGATCCATTTATCGCAAGGGTCTCATGTGTTTCGTTGGAATTTGAATGAGATGGGAAATTCTCAGTAATTCTATGTATAGAGCACTTGTAGATCAAGACGCGTCAGTCCTAAGAAAATTTGATAAATGAAGATTCCACTTAAATTATAAATCTCTAGACGGTATCTAGGCAAAGGGGCAATCCTTACTAAAGACAACCTTATAAAGCACAACCGACAAGGAAGTAAGAAGTGTGTCTTTTGTCATCACGATTAGAGAATTAAGCATTTGTTCTTTTGTTGTTTGTTGGCCCTCTTTATATGGTCAGCCATGCAAGTAGGTTCAAATTTGTATCTGTCACATAGTGTTTCTAATATATTTGGCAACACGGTATAGATCACAAGTTTACAGCTCTGAGGGGGCGCTTGACGTAATATGGTCGCTTTGACTATGTATAAATGACGAGGTGTTTAATTATAAAAAAATCTCTTTGATGCAGGTCATCTACCTTGTACACATGCTTGTTTACAGAGGTGTCTGCTCTGTTGGAAGATATAGCGAGAGGTATTTTTATCCCACATGGGTGACAACATAATTTTCGGATTGGTCCTCCATCCACACGTGCGTTCTACATGGTGTTCGATTGACTCTTGTATTTCCCCTTGTTTAAACTTCTTATGTTTCATTTTGTTGCCTGTGTGCATCGTTGCTATGTAAATGTCGGTGGTAATACTTTGTATCCGCCCGATACTTTGAGTAATGAAAATGACCCTCATTGAAAAAAAAGTACGAAGTAGCCCACAAAGGAGCGGAGAATAACCAGTGATACCATATCAAGTGCTCCCATGCATGTTCCCATTGACAAAAAAAACAATTTAAAGATTTTTCGAATTTTTTAGAAACAGTGCAAATGTTCATAAGGAAAGGTCTCAGTTCATTAATGTCAGAAGTAACTACCTTATATGCAGACCTATACAGAATGGGTCTCAATTCACGCGCACCCGCGGGGGGGGGGGGGGGGGGGGGGTAATAAGCACAAAACCATCTATTCTGGTTCTAGATTTGTTTGAATAAAATGGTTCACCAATTGCATTCGTCTAATAAATAAATCTTATTCTTTTTTTTCGATCTTCCCGTTCATCTCCACTATACTCGGTACTTCTTTCCCGTGTTACAAATACTCCGTACGATACCCAATAAGTTATTGGGCATTCTCTTAATGGTCTCTATACCAACGGTCTTATTGATAGTACCCTTTATAGAGAATGTCAATAAATTCCAGAACCCCTTTCGCCGCCTAATAGCAATGAACTTTTTTAATCCGTATTGCATTAACTCTTTGGTTAGGGGTTGGAGCAACATTACCCATTGATAACTTGAACTTAGGCCTTTTTAAAGTATTTTTTTGATTCATTCAACCGTGAAGTACCCTACATAGGTATCTTGGAATTAGTTACTTCTAAGTGAATCTTCCCTAGATATCTAAAATCTCCGTTGCACGAAAATAGAGATTGTGCCAAAGATGCAAAATTGTTTTATTTTTTCCTTTTTATTCTAACTTGAAAAAGAAGAAGAATAAAAAATTACAATGAATTTAAAATGAGAGCCTTATAGTATGATTTATAATACTCTAAAAGAATAATGCATGAGGTGTGGGAGAGAAAAACTTTTGGATATATTGATTCGGATTAAACTGCAAATACGTCAATGATACAATCAATTTCATTTTGAATTGCAATAAGCAAGAAGGGTATCGCAAATAGAGTCGGACTGCTAGACTATTTAAGTGACGAATAAAAAAACTAAGAGATGGATGAAATTACGCAAACTAAAAAAAAAATCAGGTTCAAATTCAAAAGGCAAATTAAGAGACGCATTTCGAGTACCTGATTTTTACATATCTGCTAGAGATGCTAAAAAAATCTACAGTGAGAGCTTCTGGTCGGTTCTGTCATTCTTGACAGCTAGATTAACGTCTCTTCTCTTCCCCACCACGAGGCCGGGTTTGAATTCGAGCATAATCCATGTCAGAAAAAACTGTGGTCCAGTGATGAGTCCACCGTTCTTGGACGGTCTTCGAGGGAGTGCTGTGCATCCTGCAGGAGTGCCAGTGCACCCAGCAATTAGCACCATTTTAATGGGAGGCCCCGCAGTTAAGCGACCGGCCTGCTTGCTTGCTAATCGGTCGTTGGACTAAACTAAACCCACATTATCCCTCTGTCTGTCTGCTTCCATTACCAGCAGTACGCCGTACTCTTCTCCTCTCCACCTTTCCCCTTCCTTGTTTCCTCCGTTGTGGGTGTGGCCGTCGGCATCGAGCTCGCAGCCGAATCCCGCAATCCAATTTCGAACTCGCCACTGGCCAAAAAAGGAATCCGTCCACGGGATCGAAAGCAACCGCGCAGGCTCGATCCATCCAACCCGCTTTTCTAAAAGCGAGAGGGGGAGGGGGTTTAAAACCCTAGTTGAATCGGGCGGAAGAATCCTTCCGCCATTTTGCTGGTAGTTGCGTGCTCCAGAGGATTCTTCAGCTCGTGGGACGGCGGCGGGTTGCGTGGCGTGCCTGTGTTTCCGGCGGTTCTGGAGCCGCATATGAGGTGAGGATCCGCGGTGCTGTGTTGTTTGTTTTGTGTTTTGATGGGGGAGGGCTTGGAGGAGGTCTTATGTGGGCGTGGCGGTGGGATTCGTAAATAAATTTGGATTTTTCGAGGAAAGGCTGTGTTTTTTTGTGGCTTCGAATGTAAATTTAGTTTTGCAAGGTCTATTCACAATCAAGTTATTCTTTTGTGTGTGATAAGGGTACCGCCTTCACAATCAAGTTATTCTTTTGCAAGGTCTATTCACAATCAAGTTATTCTTTTGTCTTCCTGTCCTCAAATTAGTTCCTTTCAAGTCTCATCGACTATGTTTCTAGTTAGTTAGTTAGTTGGGTTGTATTGTCAGTTTGTTATAAGGTTGTCTCCTTGCTGCTGGTAAGAAATTTATACTCTTCCACACAAATCAGCACGGTTTCGTCGTCACTAGCCTTGAATCCTTATGTTGTAATCGATTAAAATAGTTGTCTCTTTGTTCAGATTCTAGTTGAAAGATTGTCTATGTCGCTGATATATTTCATCCATAGCACCTCCAAGTCTCCAATAGTAGAGCTTAGCCTGCTCCTTTTCTTTTGTTCAATCCTGTTTCTTCAACTCACTGGAAATGCCAATTTAGTAAGTTTCAGTGAGCTAGATACTTTTTTTTAGATGAGAGTGAGCTAGGTACTAGATTGGGTGGAGTTTGCTTCCTGGTTGTTGCTACAATGTGCTTCTGGAATCTGAACTATGCAAATATAAACATGAATCATAGTATTTTATATTTAAGGTGCACCAGCTTTGCTGCGCCTAGTTTCTTATAGCTTTGAACTAGACATGACCAATATATCATCAGCTAGCACCTTCATATGTCTCTCATATTACAACTTTATATGGTGTAGCCATGGTGTAGCACTAAAAAAATACATTCTTGTTCTGATCTGCATCAGAGTACCACATATGACAAGGGTCATCCATGACTCCGGAGAAGGCATGCAGAAAGAGGCACTTGATATGGTATCGTCTGATGTTAACTTCCCCAAGGGCCATTTTCCAGACTACAGGATTGGGCCAAACAACCAAATCATTGACCCAGAGGAGACACACGAGGTTGTACCTTTAAAGGAGATTGTCGCGAAGGAAACATCACAGCTGCTAGAGCAACGAAGGCGGCTGTCAGTGCGTGATCTTAGGGAGAAATTTGAGAAGGGTCTGTCTGGTGCTTCCAAGTTGTCTGAAGAGGTATGCTAATCAATCCAAGTACTTCAGCTTTTACCGTCTCTTATCAGCACTATATATCAGGAGCTCCGACGACAAATAGATGAAAGTTAATGTAATTAGCTATAGAATGTTCACACAACAAACGGTTTTACAGTTAGAAATCTGCATGATTAGTGGAATCATACCTGATGACTGAATGAATTTTTTATATTTATCTGTCAGTGACCAGATTAAGGATTCTCTTCAGAGCCTAAATATATGGATCAATCCTTGTTGAGCCCTGTTCTCATGCTGTCATACTTCATTTATAGCTTACCTCTCTTTCCTGAAGATGCCTCCTTTTTAGATGAAGCATATAATTTCGGATTTAATGGATAAGCACATGTGGACTGTGCTGTATTGTCGGCATCTTGCCTTGCCAACTAGGATAAATATCACATTCTAGTCTTAGTAACTTCGTTGCGACGAAATTCCATTTTGAAGTTGTTGCTTCATGTTTCAGGCTAAGCGGCGAGAAGCAGCTTCACTGGACAGGCAGGTTCTTCTGAAGAAGCTCAGAGATGTTTTAGACACTCTGAAAGGCCGCGTGGCTGGTCGAAACAGAGATGATGCTGACGAAGCTATCTCACTGGTTAATCTCTTCTCTAGACAAATAGTACTGTGTTTGCCAATATTTGTCTTCTAATAAGAAGCTGCTTGTATTTCAATTGAATTGTTCTTAATTAAACTTAAGAGTTAAGTTGGTTTCGTGCACCCAAGTGCTCTTCCTAAGCTAGCATTTTGCAGACAACACAAAACGAAGGCAAATATCTTATAAGCAATTTATTTCCAGTTCGTGATATTAGGTGCCAACGGCTTATTTGAATTGTGCTTTGTTGTTATTTGTGTTTACATTATAGTTTTACATGATGCTTTGATCATTTTGAAAATACTCAAATTGGAAGATTGTTAAACTTAATGATCTGAAAGTAGTACTGCTGAATTCATTTCTGAATTAAGATTACTCTACCAAAGGTGCATATATATCTATTGGAAATAAGAAATTGATAATATTTATTTATTTCCCTCTGTCTATATTACCTCCAGTTGTGATATTTTGTTCTTTGTCATAATACATTTTGTTGGAAAACGTACATGATTATGACAAGTTATTCTCTATCAGGTTGAAGCACTAGCAGTTCAACTTACTCAAAGAGAAGGAGAATTAATTTATGAAAAGGCTGAAGTAAAAAAGTTGGCTAGCTTCCTTAAACAGGTTTACCTCATTTCTTAATTATCGAATAGGTTATTCACACCTATTTAGCCTGTGTACTGATGATCTGGGTGCCTGAAATGTGTTTGAGGCTTCATAAATGATTAATATTTTTCTAATTCTCACGACATTGTAAAATTTATATGGTAACATGTTCATACTGTAGACATCGTTTAAGTGAAAAGTAGTATGGGTTTGTTTTGGAAAACTGAGAACTCATAATTCCATACATTTACTTTTGGGAACATCTGATGCTCTTTTGTGGAATGCCCTGATCTTATCTGGAAAACTGAGCACAGTAGCCTAATCCAACCTCAATATTTAATTTAACTGTAGTCTTTTCTAGCCATTTTCTATCTCTCAGACAACGATATGAAAATCTTCTGTGGAAATCATCCTGTGTCATTTTACCTCTACTTTTCATATTCTTGATAACGGAGACTATGCCGTAACATATACAGTGCGCTGTTTGTGAGGTTGTGTGTCTAAGTTAAGGAAAGTATGTACTTTTTTTCAGTCACAATAGCCACATTGAATGTTCATATAATTTAGCATATGTGATGTTTCACTTTCACTACAATCTGCTAAATGCCTATTAAGATATCAACATTTACTAGAAGTATGATACTGCCTTTTGGTCATGACACAAATAACAGTGTTAGCATTCTTCTGTAAATTTTAGGCTACTGAAGATGCTCGAAAGGTGGCTGAAGAGGAAAGAGCTCTAGCGCTTGCTGAAATTGAGAAATCTAGAGCTGCAATAGCAAAAGTTGAGAAAGCATTACAGGAGCATGATTCAGCATCAAGTAGCAGGGAGAAGGAGGTGCTTCCTCAATTAATAATAAGCTTGGATGTTTCTTTACTGTTACAGAACTTCCTCTTATGTAGTACATTAAGTGCAATCAGCTTTGTGGTGATGCAAATACGTTGGCATGAGACTGATGTATCCTTTTGATTTGAGTAATTACCTATTCATCTTAAATCTGAACTATTTTTCGTAATCAGGAGATAGAGGAACTTAGGAAAGAGATCCGAGAGGCTAGACGAATAAAAATGCTACACCAGCCAAGCAAGGTTTGTATCCAACTATCCATCATTGATTAATTGTTCCATGTGTTCCTTTTGCCTTTTCTCTACCAAGTTCAAAATAGAGTTTTTCCTCCTTTTTAGTCATACTTCATAGTCTTACAGTTTGGCATGTCTTTTCTTCTCAATGCTATATTATCTGTGCTCTGCTTATATTTCCATTTATCTTGTAATCAAACTAAGCATCATCCGGCAATTTTATCATGCATCCACTAACAGTTGTCATGCAAAAAATCGTAGGTAATGGACATGCAGTTTGAGCTTCAGGGACTGCGGACACTCATATCAGAAAAAACTCAGCTTTGCAATCAGTTAAAGAAAGAGGTAATTCCTGGTAGAACAGGCTTCATATTTTTTAAGGTACCATGATTTGAGTAATCTCGAGCTATGTCAATCACCGCACTTACTTTTATGTTCAGCTTGCCATAATCAAGAGACTCGAACAAGATAGCTCTAAACTTTTTGAGCTTGAAGGTTCTGATACTCTTGGATCACAGTTCCGTATCATCCCTCGAGTTGATGGTGCTCCAGACATCGCAAACTGTCCAGCTCAGTGGTATCGTGTAATTTCTGGAGGCAGCAGAGAGCTCATATCAGGTAATTTTTCCATGAAAATCATTGAAAGCAACTTTGTGGTAAAATATGATTTATGAGAACATCTATACCTTTTTGTATCATTTTTTCTTCCTTTATATGCTCAGATATTTGAATCTCCTGCTGCAGGAGCAACAAGGCTTACCTATGCTCCAGAGCCCTTTGATGTTGGCCAATTGTTGCAAGCAGAGATAACTTTGGAAGCAGATAAAGTTACAGTTCAGACAGATGGTCCTATAAATCCCGGTTAGGCCTTTCCCGACTTCCTTTGCATCAATTTTATCTTGCTGATTTCCGTGGATATATCCTTTTTTTCGAGAAAATAACTGAATTATTAAGATCAAGCATCAACAACTTCCACATATCCCAGACCTGATATCTACTATTTTAACCTGTGCCAATTTTGACATTTATATATTTTTTGTACATTTGAGCCTTGCACTGGTTTCCTTCTTTGAGTAGAGCTTAATAATACTAACATCTATTTTGACCAGCCAAGATACAAGCACCATTTGATTTATCTTGCCATATTATATGAATTAGTCTGATGTTAGAATTTGCCAATGGCCCTGCTTCAGTGCTGTTTAACTGTATTTTGTGTCACACCAATAATTTTATTACAGACAAGGTTGTGTAAATGGCTAACTCTGTTGTACTTTTAACAGCTTCAGGACTGGAACGTTATGTCGACTCCCTAATGAAAAGGGCGGATATTGAGTTCAATGTATGTATGGATCTTCTTTGCGTATAGGATGCCACTGTACAGCTTCTTTAAAGCATTCTTTGCGTATAGGATGCCACTGTACAGCTTCTTTAAAGCATTTTGAAAAACCACCTTTCATGGATTTACTAAAACACAGAACCGTTATCTGTATTTAATTAGGGCCTTGTTGGACCTTAGGGATCCAGCCCACAAAAGAGAAATAAATAAATGAATGCACCCCAGTCTCCCACTTCTAAATATGGCTTTCATTTTTTCTGTCTCAATAGAAGTAAAATTGGACCTAAGTTTATCTGCAGTTTGGCATGAATATTGGACCAACAACATGTTTGTTTTTCATTTGCAGTTGAAAAGAAAAAGTGTAATTGAACACTTACTTAATATACTGTGCTGCTTTGTAGGTGGTAGTCACCCAGATGAATGGGAATGATTACGCATCGAACTCTGTCCATGTATTTCATATTGGAAAGCTGAGAATAAAGCTTCGAAAAGGAAGGTCTACAAAAGCAAGAGAATCATATTCCGCCACGATGAAGGTAAAATGAAAGCCTGGTTACAGTATATATGTCGATGAAATGATGTCTACTCACTGCAATGTTTTGCTTCCTACACGTCTCATGTTAGATTGTTGATGTAGATCTGCGTACAGTATATTTCGTACCTGTGCTTATCAATTTACGACAATACGGGCCCTTTCCTCAAGGATTCTTGATAGTATTTTTGAAACAATGAGGGTTCCATACGAATTTGTAGAAATTTAAGCGTGTTCAGTCATCATTGGTCCTTGTTTGTTTAGGACTTGTGGATGGTTGAATATGCTAACGATTTGATCGGAGTTGGCAAGTTTTTTCGCCGTGTATTTTGAGGTTATTTTCTTGCAATCTAATTTTTTCCTGGCCAATCTTCAGTTGTGTGGAAGCCGTGGTGGTGGCAATGCCGCGTCTCGTGCAGTTTTCTGGCAAGCAAGGAAAGGCCTATCCTACACGTTAGCTTTTGAAACGGACAGGGATAGGAATGCTGCGATTATGCTCGCTCGGAAATTTGCTTCGAACTGCAATGTGAGTGCTGTCTTTTGTAAAAGAATTCACCCTATTTTGTTGTTCAAGAATCTGCTTCGTCTGCATGAATTTAGGGAGCAGTATGTTCACACCTTTGATCTTCTCAAATGCAGGTTGTTCTTGCTGGACCAGGCGATCAAGTACATGGTAGCAGCTGATAAAACTATTTGGCCTGGTTGGACAGCGCTGCATATGTAATATTAGGATTGTGAATTTGGTGCTTATTTATTTGTTGTGAGAGTAGAGGTTGTACACGAGGCTTTCCCCTTTCAATACGTCCTGTGAAGGCAATCTTTTTAATTGCCTGCCTGCAGCCCTTAGTAGCAAGGCTCTAAAGGTGTGCAACACACATTGGTTGTATCTTGTGTATTATTACACTTGAGAGAAAAAAAAGGTTTTAAAGTGTAGCCAGGAGCTTTACCTTTGAGTATCAAGAAATGTATGTACAGATAAAAGAGCACCGTTTCATCTATGATGTATTTCTTGTTCTTGATGCGAGTAGAATGACTGGACGTATCTGCATTTGTTGATACTGTATTTCTTTTTGTTGGCAGATTGAAATCCGTTGCAACTTTTTTCGCAACAGTTTGAGCTATCTGATGGCGTGGGCAATTTTTAGGTAATTAATATGGAGAATCAAGCATGTTGTATAGAGAAGGTTGTCACTGTCATCGCTTGATTCCCCCAACTGTTTCCTCGAATACAAATTGTCGCGACTGCTGTGCTCAGAAAGAGGCAAAACAGCGCACTTCATCTGCAAACACTTGCTTATAGCTTTAATCCTCTAGCATTAAAAAAAGTTTACCTTACCCCAACATATTCTGTTATTACAAAACATTCTTTAATTCGGAAGTCACTGACATACCTGTATCCACAGTCCAACCTGCATTCTACCTCCAGAACGGAACGCAACGGAATCTCTCTGAGGTGTTCAAAATCCATGTGAGAAGGATAAGGTGAATATATAAACTGTTTCGAAATCCACCGACGTGACCACAGGACAGCGCATGCATAGGCCACCACGCTGTACGAATCTCACCTCACTCCGAGACTTTTGTCACATGCAAACCAATGGAAGTCGGTCGTTCGTCACAGGATATCTTCAATCCAAAGCCACTACGCACCGAGCACTTGTCAGTGAGGTCCGTTGGACCACAGATCCAAATGCCTCCCCAGCCATCTTTGATTCCTACGTGGGAGAGCCACGTGGTATTTTGAAAGAGGAGGGTGTAACATCACCGAAATTGTAAGCATGCGGATTTGAAGTCGGGTGGGTGGAAAGCTATCAGCCCCTCCCCACCACTCCCCACCACTAGGCCATGCCGCCATCTTTGATCTTGCAATGTGGTGGTACTTGCGGACACTTGCTCGGTGGAGTGAGTAATAAATATGAAGGTTTCAAACTCTTTTCGATTGACCATGACCCGTGAGTTAGGTTCCTTTTTAATCTGATTTATCCTATGTTAGGTGCAATCTACAACCAAGGTAAAAGTAACGATAGCATAGAGCGAGGTCCAGTTTTTACTAGATATTTTTGTGTCCTTGCGAGGTGTGACAAAACACTTTTTACCACGTTTATCATGGCATGTCAAGTTTTATCGGAGTTAAGGGTGGTAATTCTGACCATTAATTTACCAGATCTAAGAATTAGGAGGAGTTTTAAATTTGTGATACACATTAGATTGTCAAATGATTTTAATTCATGAGGGTCTATATTCATTTTTACCAATTTAGCAAGGGAGGTTCTACCATGTCTCGTCCCGAAGGAAACCAAACTCCAAGTTGTATCGCGAAACAGTTCGAAAACAAATTTCAAACCAAAGGAACAACCTCTAACCCAAACTATGCTAATCCCACAAAAGTTGGCTGCGGTAAACAAAAGCGCACCATAATTAAACCTATAAACATAGCTCGTGATTTAGGAGAATATCAATATGATATCCAAGTTAGAAATCACCCACGACTCTTCTTAGCTCGTGATTTAGGAGAATCTCAATCTGATTTACGAGAATCTCTATCTGATCTCCTATGTTAGATCCATTTTTTACCATATATTTTGTGTCCTTGTGAGAAACACTTTTTACCACGTTTGTAATGGCGAGTCGATCTTACCAGAGTTAAGAGTTGTAATCTACCCATTACCAGATCACGTTAGATTGTTAAATGATTTTAATTTATGAGGTTCTATGCTGATTTTAACCAATTTACTAGTAGCATGGAGGTTCTACCATGTCCCATCCTCAACGAAACCAGACTCCAAGATGGATCGTGCAAAACCAAATTTCAAACCCCATCAAGAGGAACGACCTCTAGCCCAAACTATACTAGTCCCACAAATTTGGTTGCAGTAGATAAAAGCGCACCCATGTGATGGTCAAATAAACATAAATTGAATGTGACACTAAGTTTGAAATCACCCACGATTCTTAACTCGTGGTTTAGGACAAATCTCAATCTATCTCCTATGTTAGGTGTAGTTTATAGCGGAGATCCATTTTTACCAAATATTTTGTGTCCTTGTGACAAACACTTTTATCATGTTTATAATGGCGAGTCTTACCATAGTTAAGAGTTGTAATCTACCCATTACCGGATCTAAGAATTAGGAGGGGTTTTAAATTTGTGATACACGTTAGATTCTTAAATGATTTTAATTTATGAGGTTCTTTGCTGATTTTAACCAATTTATTCGTAGCATGGAGGTTCTACCAAGTCTCATCCTCAACGAAACCCGACTCCAAGATGGATCGCGAAACAACTCGAAACCAAATTTCATACCCCATCAAGAGGAATGACCTCTAGCCCAAACTATACTAATCCCACAAATTTGGTTGCAGTAAACAAAGCGCACCAAAAGTAAACTCATCTCATGGTCAAATAAACATATATTGAATGACACCAAGCTTGAAATCACCCACGATCCTTAAATCCAGTAATTTAGAAAATTCTAGCTCTTAAAAATGCGGTAAAACATGACATACATCTTTTGAGGGAACCTTGAAAGAGGAGGGTGTTTATAATTGACCGGGTTTATAAGAGAAATTCGCTAAAAACCATAAAAGCACGATTGTTGAAGGAAAGTCGCACAAAAATCCTGACCGTGAGCAAAGTAATTAAGTTGGAGCATCACCAGACGAAGAAGCTAGACCAGCAAAGTGAACCACCACTAGAGCTCCGACACCAGAGAGAGGTCCTTACGACATAGGAGGTAGGTATACCTCGACCTCTCCAAACACCTAGAGATGATGCGATCACCTTGTCCAATGGCGCCGCGTCGATGACGAACTATCACTCCGCAACCGTTACCAGTAGCCTAGGTCAAGCCAACCCCAATACACCACATGCCGTCCTCCGTTGTCGGACATGGTCTCCAAGACGATGCCTCCAAGGATATAATGGCATTGAAAGTCGTCGTTCCCAGATCCGGTAAAACCATATATGATGTTTTCACCTGGAGAACCATGCCCATTAGAAGTGATGGTGCACTGTGTCTCCCTGACAATGCCTCTAGGGACGTGATGAATTTCACCCGCAACCAACCGTACAATCCACATCATAGAACCCAGAAGCTAACCTTCACTAGAAGCCTATCCCGACAATAATGTCTACCATCAGCCTGCGTTCACTGCAGTTGTCCATGGGGCAGTGTCAAACCACCAGGCTCATTGACAATAGGCAAGATCGAGCCGTCTACAATCGGGCGAGCCGTTGCCGCCATGACATCATCAAAATCGACTCGCAACCCCTAGATCCACCTCCCAGCTATCACCATACATGTCGGCCCGAGGCACGCCCCGCTCGTGTCCAACTCGTTGCAACCCCACATGGTTCGCTAAGAAGACCCAACCGCCTTTGTCTATCGCACGGGTTTGGCGTCGCAACGAAGGGTGAGGAGGAGGTGAATCACGATTGGAGGCGGCTAGGGTTTGCCTCTAGTGTCGCCCGAGCGGGGCGACGTTGAGATTGAAGTGAGATATAAGTGCGTGTGGATTGATACTTACATACAAGTTTATTCATATTCTTTCAAAGACAACAAAAAGGGGTGATTTTTTCATATTCCTGCAAAGAGTTAAAGTTTTTCTTATTGTTGCTACAATTAGTGTGAAAACGGTATACCAATGGCTCGTGGAACAAAAGGAGAAAGAAACGATATGCCAATGAAGATCTCAAATCTCTCGCACGAGATCTTCCAATAACACCAGCCATTAACTTCTTACCATGTAAAAATGCAACTCCAGTAGCACGAAACAACTCACCCCATTCAATTGGGAATTAATCAAGGATTTTACGAGTAAAAAGGTCTTGGAAGCAACCCCCAACGGCTAGCTTCCTCCTCACTCCGTCCAATCCCAGCCGTCCGTTCCCCCGCTCCCGACCGTTAAGATCCGAAACCCTGCCGACCGTTGGAGCCGCTCCTCCTCTCTTCCCCGCTCCGCGTAAAGCCCCACGCCGCCGGCCCACCCGACACCGCCCTGCGCCCGTCGTTACATCTCATCTCCTCCTCCAGAAGCTGCGTCCTCCAAGAACTCTAGTGCCTAATCCCGCCCATCACGCCATCGATTAACCAAGGCAAGAACGCAGAGAGAGAGGCAAGAAGAGTCCGGAGAGGTTCAAGAACGCCGTAGAGCTCGCCGGAGCCGTGGCTGCGCTCGCCGGCGGGAGGAGGGGTCGCGGGTTGCGCGTCTCCACTCTTTCTTCTCCACCGTGCTCTCGGGGATCTTCGGCCAGGAGAGGAGGAGGAGATGGCCACACGAACCCACAACGTCGCTGCCGCTCCGCAGCCGCAGCAGAACCGAGGTGAGCGAACGGATCTTGATCTTTGCCGTGGTCTGATTGGAATTCTTGAATCCTGTTCGATCGGGTCTTCGTTTGTTTCGGCCGGTTTCTTGGATCTTGCTAGATTTCTTTACTAGTTTCGAATTCTTGCTTGGGTTTGTTCTCCCCAATTCCTCTGAAGCTTCCGGATAGAAGTTCTGAAGAAAGATTTCGATTTGGTGTCGATTTGATGTGGTTTTTTCCCAGTTCTTGGTCCTGCAGCCTTGTACGAAGGAATCGAATTTCTCATGGTATCTTTTATTCTCATTTCTGCTGTGCAGTGCTAGGTGGTGGTGTCCCCGCTCTGGGAAAGCAGAAGGCCGCCATGGCTGGCAGACCCGAGACTAAGCCCCGGGGGGCCTTGCGCGACATCGGCAACATCGGACCCGTCCGCGTGGCCGAAGGGTAAGCAAGAAACCGGCCCCGTTCCGCTATGATTTCCCGTTCTTCCCATCGAATTTTCCACTCACGCGTTCTTGGAAACAAACAGGAAGCCGCAGCTTCAGGAGCCGGTGAATGCTCACCGCCCCGTGACGAGGAACTTTGGTGCTCAGTTAATCAAGAAAGCACAGGAGAAAGCCAAGGTAGCGTTCCTGCCCCGTTCGTGCTCTAATTTGAAGAGCTAATGTGGTCTCGTGCTAATCAATCGTCGCCTTCGCTGCTGCAGAATCCGGCGAGGCTGCCCAGGGTCAAGCCCGCCCCTCCTCCCCCAGAGCACGTCATCGAGATCAGCTCCGACTCCGACCTGAGCAAGTCCAACACGGAGGGCAGCATCAGCTCCATCCGCAAGTGTTCGAGGAAGAAGGCGATCAACACCCTCACTTCTGTGCTCTCAGCACGCTCCAAGGTGCGGCACCTGTCGTCAGAACACTTCTTTTTTACATTCTAGTCATGGGTGTTCGAGCACCATATACCTGCATCTGTCGTCAGAACGCTTCTTTTTACATTCTAGTCATGGGTGTTCGAGCACCATATACCTGTGCATTCAGTCTGACTGAGCTGCCATTGCAATTGCCAGTACGCGGCTAGAGAAGTGATTCAGGACATAGACAAGCTAGACGGCGACAATCAGCTAGCTGTTGTGGATTACATCGAAGATATCTATAAGTTCTACAAAGTTGCAGAGGTAACTGCATGATTGACGACACTAATTAGTCAGTGGCTGCAAACCTTGCGATCTGCTTGTCTCTAACCGGGTGTGTCTTTGTTGCAGAATGAGTGCCGCCCATGCGACTACATCGACTCCCAGGTGGAGATCAACTCCAAGATGCGGGGCATCCTGGCCGACTGGATCATCGAAGTACACCAGAAGTTCGATCTCATGCCGGAGTCCCTGTACCTTACTGTGTACATCATAGACCGGTACCTCTCGATGCAGCCCGTGCTTCGGAGGGAGCTACAGCTTGTAGGCGTCTCAGCGCTGCTGATCGCCTGCAAGTATGAGGAGATCTGGGCTCCTGAGGTACAATACTGAGAAACCTCGATTCAGTTGCACTTTCAAGTGTCCATTGAGCGTATGATCTGATTAAATTGCAAACTTTTGCAGGTGAACGATTTCATCTTGATATCAGACAGTGCCTACACTAGGGAGCAAATACTGAGGATGGAGAAGGCCATTCTGAACAGGCTTCAGTGGAACCTGACCGTGCCTACACCATATGTCTTTCTGGTGCGCTTTGCAAAGGCAGCGTCTTCCTCTGATTCGAAGAATGACAAGGAGGTAAACATCGAATACACCATAAGTAAATTCAGATGTATCTGCACTGTGAGATTGAATTACACCATAATTTAGTTTGTGTGCTGAAGAAGTTTCTTTGGTTGAATGAATTCAGATGGAGAACATGGTGTTCTTCTTTGCTGAGCTGGCAATGATGCAGTACTCGCTGGTGCTGTCCAAGCCCTCCATGGTTGCTGCGGCTGCTGTCTACGCAGCCAGGCTCACCCTCAAGAAAACACCTCTTTGGACTGACACCCTCAAGCACCATACGAGCTTCACTGAGTCACAGCTAATGTAAGCATGCCCACCTACTGAATTCTCTCCTTGCTTAAATGTTATTGTGTTCAGGGTACTGACGAACCTTTTCTGTGATGATTCCAGGGATTGTGCAAAGATTCTGGTGACCTCACACTCGACTGCTCCCGAGAACAAGTTGAAGGTGGTGTACAAGAAGTATTCCAGCGAGAAGCTGGGAGGAGTCGCCCTGCGCCCACCTGCAACCGAGATCTGCAAATAGATGTGGATTTCTAGGATCTGTTTGCGTTTGCTTTAGAGTGACATTGGTTATTTCTTGCTTTTAGAGTGCAAGAAGTGTTTGAAAACTTTGAGAAAGTAGACCTGTTTGGTCACAAGTCAGGATATTATCTGACTTCTGATAACTACTACTAGGATTTCGTTGGCAGTGGCCTGCCTGCCACTTGTGTGTATACTGAATCTTGGTGTGTCTTCTGAATTTTATGCGTGACAGTTCAATAAGCATGAATCTGTCCTTCTGAATTTTCGACAGTTGCTGCAGATGTTTGGTCATATTATGTGACTTCTGTTGATTATTGTGATTTGGTTGGTCCCTGACACTTGTGTGTGACAGTTCTGGACTTCTGGGAAGTGATATTAAAACTACTCTGAATGAAGCTAGCAGATTAGATTTTTCATTTGAGAATATGATGTGATTCGTAATTTGAATTATATATACTGTGCACATTTTGTAGCAGTCGAGATAATGACAAAAAACCACCACAATTGAACACGAGTTGACGCGGAACCACCACCTTAGGGCTTTTTGACACATAAATACCACTATTGGGGCTACCTTGTGACGCAGAGCACTAATTTGGCTGTTTAAGCATTTTGACACGATTTCTGACAGCTTGGTCCCACCTGTCGGGTCTACGTGGCAAAAAAAAATAAAGAAAAAAGAAAAGAAAAAAGAGGAAGTCAATGCGCCTGGCCGGAGCCGCACGGCGCCGCCGCCGACGGCCTCCTCGCCCACGCCTGGTCGCGCCATGGCCGGGGCCGCCCGAGCCCGCGCCTGGTCGCGCCTCGCCGGGGCCGCCCGCGCCTGGCCGGAGCCGCACGGCGCCGCCGCCGACGGCCTCCTCGCCCGCGCCTGGCCACGCCATGGGCGGGGCCGCCCGAGCCCGCGCCTGGTCGCGCCTCGCCGGGGCCGCCCGCGCCTGGCCGTCGAATCAACCAAGGCCGCAGCCTCTCGCCGTCGCCGGGAGGATTTGGAGACCGCATGGACCAGAGCCAAGCGGAGCTTCTCCACGGATGTATGGAGAGAGAGAGGCAGAGGTAGGAGGAGGAGGTGGATTTGTCACGGTAGCCGATCCCGGCGCGACCTGGCCGCGGCTCGCTCGCGCCATGGGCGGGGGGCTTGCCCGCGCCCGCTCCATGGCCTCACCCGCGCCCGCGCCATGGCCGGGGCTCGCCCGCGCCCGCGCCTGGCTGGGAGGCTCGCCCGCGCATGGCATGTCGCCGAGCTGCACGGCGCCGCCGGAGTTGGGCCTGCGGAGAGGAGGCACGCCGGTGGCCGGGAGGCGCGCAGGCGGAGGGGAGGGGCGCCGGAGAGGAGGTCGCGGATGGGCGGCGCGCGGCAGCGCTGGATGGGTGGGATAGATGAAAAAAATAAAAAGGAAATAAAAGGAAAAAAAGATATTGTTGACCTCACATTTTTGCCACGTAGACCCGACAGGTGGGACCGATCTGTCAGAAAACGTGTTAACAGGCTTAAACAGCCAAATTAGTGCTCTGCGTCACAAGGTAGCCCCAATAGTGGTATTTATGTGTCAAAAAGGCCTAAGGTGGTGGTTCCGCGTCAACTCGTGTTCAATTGTGGTGGTTTTTTGTCATTATCTCGTAGCAGTCTGAAGAATAACTAGCAGTCTTGGCTGAAAGATTTGCAAATTTCAGATGTTTGGTTATTATGTGACTTTTGTTGATTATTGTGATTGGTTGATCCCTGACACTTGTGTGACAGTTCTGGACTTCTGGGAAGTGATATAAAACTGCTCTGAATGAAGCTAGCAGATTAGATTTTTCATTTGAGAATATGATGTGATTCGTAATTTGAATTTTATATATATACTGTGCACATTTTGTAGCAGTCTGAAGAATAACTAGCAGTCCACTGAAAGATTTGCAAATTTCAGATGTTTGGTCAATATTATGTGGCTTTTGTTGATTATTGTGATTTGGTTGGTCCCTGACACTTGTGTGTGACAGTTCTGGACTTCTGGGAAGTGATATTAAAACTGCTCTGAATTAAGCTAGCAGATTAGATTTTTCATTTGAGAATATGACGTGATTCGTAATTTGAATATATATATAATACTGTGCATATTTTGAACATTGAACTATAGCAGTCTGAAGAATAACTAGCAGTCTTAGCTTGATGAAAGATTTGCATACTTACAAATGCCACTAGCAGTCTTCCAAAAAACCAGCTTATCTAGCAATGCTCTGCAACTGTGCAATAAAATCCTGAGCAAGCACCTGAGGACAGCACTGCCCATCAAAACTTCTAACACAAATAGCTGAAATTGCCAACTGATTTTCACAGTCGCTTTTCATGAAAATGATACATTTGAATGGACGATAGAAGATAATCAAATGATACATGATACATTTCAATCACTAGTTTTGGAACGTTGCTGATCGAGTTCAGTACATTGCGATGAGCGTACCATCTCCATCAATGAACTGAGATTGTTGTATGAAGATCCACCCTTTTTTATTGCTCTGCCAGAAACCTCTTTCCACTCAAGGGCACGACTCCTTACTACCTCCGTATCAGCTTCATCACTGGCCATCAGCCTCTTAATAGCCCTTGCAATCTCCTTGCTTTCGATCAGGCGATCCTTATCAGCCCAATCCCGCAGCTCCAGCCCAGTCTTCCATTCTTCAACAATTAGACGACTATCAAACGGTTGATCAAAGAACAGTGGTAGGGCGAGCATAGGTACACCAGCGAAGACAGATTCAAGTGTCGAGTTCATCCCACAATGTGTCAGGAAACCCCCAACTGAAGGATGGCACAAGACCTTCAACTGGTCGCACCATGCCAGTATCATGCCCCTATTAGTGTCGCCGACAAGTTCTCGCACCCGAGGAGATTGTTCCCGAAGAATCCATAAGAATCTGACCTCGCTTGCTGCAAGTCCCGACGCCATCTCATCAAGCTGAGAGGCTGACACGGAGAGAAAGCTGCCAAGGGAGACATATAGCACCGAGTTCACTGGTTGAGAGTCTAACCAGGTGAAGCAGTCTCCTGGACTGGTAAGCTCTTCATCGGACTTGGATTGCTGGTCTTCAATGGTCATGTAGGCAACGCAGGGTCCAATTGGGAGAACAGGACAGGGAGTGCTGATCTTAGGGAGTCGATGACACTGGCCTCAAGCTCGTACATAGTGGTGAATAGGAGGCATTGCGCACTCCCGATGCTAGAGACAGCTGCGAGGATATGCTTTACTGCTCTCTCGTTGTGAATTAAGGGTTTAAGATCAGATATGGTTACTGAACTAGCCAGGCCAGGTACACACTGCTCAAGACTCTCCTTGGATTTTTCTGCAGGCAAACAAAAGATGAGTGAGCAATGTTGCAAGCTGCCATGTACATGACTGAGAGCATTTTCTTTTGAATTATTGATTGAGTGCGTTTCATCTAGTTCAATGATTATAGTGCCAGGAATGGAACTGTACTCCTTTATCAAAAATGTGGTACTGTACTGTGGTGATACAGTTACAACCACACATATCACACATATGATTTTTGGGAGTCGCGGTACAATTTGGCTGGGGAAAACTGAACAAGAAATTAGCTATTTCTTTTTACTGGTTAGACCAATTGAGCACCTATTTTGAAGCTTGATCTATGTTCAGTTTTGGCTATTTGACTTACATATTAATAAGAAATGTTTATTTTATGCAATTACTTGAGGGTGCAGCTTACAAAGAGCAACTAGACCATGAATTTGGTGCATCCTCCCAGTAATAACATGTGCGATTTACTAAAGGAGAAGTAACAGCATGTGCTACGACCTAAAAAAAATGTATATTTACAGAGTTACATGTTTACCAGTGTTTTATTTATTGACCACGCTAATCGGATCTTTGCACTTGACACGAGTCTGAAACGCTTTGGGATGTGCACATAAACATGACACTTGAATCAGTAAAAAGTTAAGAAGTAATGTGTGTAAGCTACTGGTATTGGGAAGCATGTATTGTTTTGGCAGAGTTATCACATATCCATAGTTTATTTGAATATGTAACAATAAATCAGGTAGTGACAGATCCAACCCCAGCATTTGATTGATACAACAACCACCAAATTGTACCAATGTTGTTGGTTCATTAATCAGGAGCCTACCAGAAAAGCTTGGAAGCAGCACGTATTGGGAGAGGAACCTGACCTGCTGCGGCACCGGTGGCCGGGGCGTGCTCGTCGGCAAGGCAGGGCAGGAGGCAGTCGAAGTGGTAGTAGGCGGCGAAGAAGGAGGCGGACATGGGGAAGAGCGAGCAGACCGGGACGCCCCTCCGGTTGCCGACGCCCACGATCCACGGCACGTAGGAGTCGGCCACGAGCGCGGCGACCGGCGGGGCCTCCCTCTCCGCCCCGAGGCGGTCGAGCAGGCGCTCGAAGGGCGCCTCCATCTCGGTGGCGACGGCGTCGAGGAAGCCCGCGTGGTCGGCGGCGCGGGCGTGCTCGGAGGGGATGACGTTGGGGATGGTGCGCAGGAGGATGCCCGCCGGCGTCGGCGCGGCCGCGGCGGAGGAGGAGGTGAGGATGAGGTCCAGCCACTCCTCGGTGACGACGAAGGTCACCTCGGCGCCGCGCGCGACGAGGAGGCGCGACAGGTTCATCATGGCGTTGACGTGGCCCCGGCCGGGGTACGGCACCGCCACAATGTGGCGGCGGCGCGGCTCGTCCGCGGCGGCCGCCATCTCGTTTCGAGTGTGTGTAGCGCGCGCGCGCGTGTGTGGCTGTCGTCGCGCGGCCGTGCAACGCGATGTAGAGCAAAGCGTGTAGTGCTTCGGCGAGAGGTTATTTTGTCCTTGGAACTAGGCGTCCCCCGGGGATTAATTCCCCGTATCCCATCCCGGGTCCGCAGCCGTACGATGCGAGACGGGAGAACCGTTCGATCAGCTCCCCCAACCTACCCATCTTTCTCGAACACACTTATCCCACGTGCTATCCCCAACTTCCATCTCGGGCCGCCGCCGTGCACGTGCTCCGTCTACCTTGTCTCTGCCCCCAGCTCCGACAGCAGCCCGCGTGCTCTGCCCCTTCTCTGGCAGCTGGCGCCCTCCACCCCGACCACCCCGTATCCAGCAGCCCGCGCACCCCTCCCTGCCCCGGCTCCGATAGCAGCCCCCCGTGCTCCGCCCCGCCGCTCTCCGGCAGCCGGAGCCCTCCACCACGCCCCCGTCTCCGGAAGACGAAGCCGGCATGCTTTGCCCCGTCAGACAGTCGTCTTGCAGCATGGTGGTGGCGCTGACGGCCGTCTTGCAGCACGGAGACGGCGCTGTGGACCGGCTAGTAGCACTGCGACGGGGCCAACAATGGCTGGCTTGCACCATTGCGACGGCGGCGTTCGCCGTTTGCACCTCTGACGTTCGCCTCTTGCAGCTCGGACATCACACCTTTGCTGCTTTGCAGCACCACCGACCGCCGACCATCACCGGCAACACCGTCAGCAGCAACCCTGTCCAACGCTTGTAGCATCTTGTTGGATGGCAGCACCGCCGCCTCTCCTTGGAGCACCACCGCACCACCGTCCCGCAATGTGAAGGACCACGAGACCTCGCCGACCACCGCTGGTAGCAGATTGACTCTTGTTGGCAGCACAGCCGACCACCAATGCAAAAACGAGGACAACGGCCGTAGCAAAAATCTCCTACCAATGATACAAAACGAAATAGCTGAAAATAGCTGTGGTAGCAAAAATCTCTTTCCAGGATGCAAAACGATACAACCGTGGTAGCAAAAATCTCCTTCCAATTATGCAAAACAAAGAATCGATGGTAGCAAACATTTCCTTCTAATGATGCAAAACGAAACATCTATGGTAGCAAAAATCCCCTTCCAATTATGCAAAACAAAGAATCGATGGTAGCACAAATTTCCAATTATGCAAAACAAAGAATTTATGGTAGCAAAAATTTCCTTCTAATGATGCAAAACGGAACATCTGTGGTAGCAAAAATCTCCTTCCAATTATGCAAAACAAATAATCGATGGTAGCACAAATTTCCAATTATGCAAAACAAAGAATTTATGGTAGCTAAAATTTCCTTGTAATAATGCAAAACAGAATAACCACTGCAGCAAAAAAATTGGCCAATGCTCGCACCACCGCCTGCCGGTAGCAACACGGAGCACCCTTGGTAGCAGCCCCGAACGCCGGTGGCAGGGGCGCTGCCCAACCGTTGGAGCATCTCCGACCCTCGGCTGGTAGCATCACCGGCTACTCCCGCCGGTAGCATCTCACGTCGCCCGTGGCAGCACCTCCCCGCGCCCCTCGTAGCACTATCGCGCTGCTTACATCTCCGTATCCAAGGGTAGCACTGCCGCACGGGATAACTATGAGATCCTGGCTCAGGGCTTAATAGGATTGATAGAATACTCATATCAACAAGTTGCAACTTCTTTTCCGGAAACTCATCTGGAAAGAACTCCGAGGTTAAGCGTGCTTGGCCCGGAGCACTCCAAGGATGGGTGACCGACCGGGAAGTCCTTACCGGGTGCGCACGAGTGAGGACAAAGTACGCAGAAAAGACCAGTGTTGATCTGTGGGGCCAGTCTAGAGATCCTAGAGAGCTGCCAGGGGGACAGGCCCGGCCCGAGGGTGGGCCGGGGTGTTAGATTTGGTATCAGAGCCGACCCTCGCGGTAACTCGGGCGTGTGCGGGTCAGTGGGTGGACATGTGGAGTATGTGCCGGCACTGGGCGCACAGACGGGTGCCAAGGGGGGAAGTTCCTGAACTGGGGGCTGACCGACGAGGGCGTCGGTCTTCTAAGGGGGGAAGGATGTGAGATCCTGGCTCAGGGCTTAATAGGATTGATAGAATACTCATATCAACAAGTTGCAACTTCTTTTCCGGAAGCTCATCTGGAAAGAACTCCGAGGTTAAGCGTGCTTGGCCCGGAGCACTCCAAGGATGGGTGACCGACCGGGAAGTCCTTCCCGGGTGCGCACGAGTGAGGACAAAGTGCGCATAAAAGACCAGTGTTGATCTGTGGGGTCAGTCTAGAGATCCTAGAGACCTGCCAGGGGTGACAGGCCCGGCCCGGGGGTGGGCCGGGGTGTTACAATAACGGAGAGGCCGTGGGGCGCTGCGACTAGAATGGGGAATCAGCTCGCCGGCGTGGCCGCCCGGTCGCCGGGGCGCCCAAAGCAAGCGCGTATGAGAGCTCCAGCCTGAGCGCGAGCTCGAGTAGGAGCTCATCCTTCATCTGCGCCTCGCTCCCGAGAGAAGGGGAGGCATCTCGCCGGCGTGGCCGCTCGGCCGCCAGAGCACGCGCCTGACTGCAGCCCGAGCACGAACTCGCGTAAGATCTCCGCCATCCCCGGTGCCTCGCCCATGAGAGCGACGTAGATGACGTACCTCCTCCACGGCGGCTCCGGCCTCGATGGCAGGAGGAGACTGGCGGGGTGGCGAGCGTCGCGTGTGAGCTCTGGAGGATTTGCTGTTGATTTTGGGAAGGAGGTGAGAGCGAGGACGGTTCTGAGAGGATAGGGATAAGGACAACGAGAATAGGCCACGGGTCCACGGGACACGCGTCGCTCGTTGGAGGAGGAGGATGCGAGAGTCGTATCCCCCGGACGATTACAACCCTTTCCCTTATTTTGTGCCAAATTTGCAAAAATGTTAGACTTGTCGATTTTGCCATATCTCTAGTCAGAGTTAACCCAAGGTTTTCGGTGTCACTCTCCTCGTTCCACGGTGACTAGGGTTAAGAAGGGAGACATAAGTTACGGATTTTCCATGCAAAACTGAAACGACAAGGAAATACACAAACAGAAATAAATTTTGCAGAAAACAAAAAATAAATATATTTGTAAGCATAAATTGATGTTAGAAAAGAAACTTCCGCAAATATGAAACTTTCCTTGTGATTTCCATGCCTGTGTTCGGCCAGGTGCATCATGTCTCCACTAAAGAGGCCCAACCTAGGAGTAAAGCATTTGATTCCAAATTTCCCAAGCCACATGCAACGTAAGGGTACTAGACCCCTCGTGGCGTCCCCCAGGGCGCCGCCGGGGGCTCCCCAGCTCACGCCGCCAAGCCCCTCCCTTCGCTGTTCCCTCGAGCCGCAGTTGCCGCCGGCCCTCGCCGCAACGGGTTCAGCCGCCGGAAGGTGGTCTAAGGGGTGGATGCTGGAGGTCGACATCAAAGCTGCTGGGGCGGTGAGATCACCGTGTCTTCGAGCAGCGGCCAGGGCGGCGCCCTTGGCCGGGGTGGAGGTTGTCCATCGGTGGCGCGTTGACTGCCGACGGTGGGGTCTGGGTCAGGATGGGAATGGGCCGGTCGGCCCGCTGGGTCACTGACCCGACCCAAAAATTCGAGGCCAATGGGTCATGTGGGTCGGCCTCAAATGAGTTTTGGGCCAGCAGGGCCGGCCCTGGGTGACCCGCTGGGTCAGCCGGGTCGACCCATCTTAGAGTCTCATATCTCATAGTAGATGCGATCTATATCACGTCGACGTTGTCATTGACCCGATCTTACGACAGATTGTAATTTTCAGCTAACGCTCAGTTATAACAGGAGCAAAGTATACTCGATTTGTTTTGGCCATACGCTTTGCGTACAGAATCACAAGAATCAAGCACGCGACTTGATTATTTGTGTCAGCTAAGTCACGTACGAACACAAGATTTTTTTTTGCAAGGCAAAGCACACACGCATGCATGGGTAGACACATATTGATTTCCACGAGATACACGAACGAGACTTTGCTACTTTGATTATGCTCGTAGACATGCATAAATAGCACACGATAGTGCTATCTAGGATTCATAATCTTAATTCTTACACTAGTACAATTGTATTAAACCATGCCTAATTTTAACGTATTGTTTGTTCGCCAGACAAAGTAAAGTTTAAATTTGGGTCGACCGAAAATACCCATCGGGTCAACGGGGCCACTTACTATTTTTTTATGGGTCGACCCATGGCCTCGCAAATTGGCCTTAGGGACACAGGGGCCGGGTCCAAGGTCAGGGCCGGGTCGGCCCATTCCCATCCTGAGGTCTGGGGCTGGGAGGGGTTGGATCCCTAGATCTTGATCTGGGTGGTGGCCTCCTTCTCATCCCATCCTCGCTGCGTGATTTCTTCGGCTGGTTCCGTGGGAAGATCGTCCCTGTTTCTGTCGTCTTCTTCCTCGATGCCGGCCTCCGCCGGTGAGGTTTGGAGCGGCAGATCCAATAGGGTGCCGGCGGGTGGCGAGGGGGCTACTAGCTTGGCATGAATAAAGGTGGCGGTCCTAGGGTTCCAAATCGTGCCAAGAAGAAGATCGGCCTGACGGCTGTCCTCCTTGATTTGGCCGGAGTGTCGGGTTCCGGAAGGATCCACCGGCGATCTCGCATGGTCGTTTAGGCCAAGAGATTGCTGAATCGGGTGTGATTCGGTCGCGCCGGAGGGAGTGCCGTGAAGCTCCGCTTCTGTTGCCATCATGGGCAAATCCATGGTGAAGTTAGAGGCGGAGAATGTCATGGAAGCCGAGATTGGAGGACTAGCAATGGTGACTGGAGTCTTTGCGATGATGAGGAACTTGCTTGGAGTTTCATGAATCGTAGCAGCGTATGTAAGTGGGGGCGACAACACATGTGAAGTTCAAAGTCTTACCTTTCAGGGTGAAAATTCAAGGTCTGCCATTAATTGGTTGTGCCTGGCAATGGCCTTGCTGAAGGAATTGTTTTGAGCGGAGATTATCTCCTGGGTGAAAACCCAAGATCTACGATCGGGCGACGATGACGCTTGTGCTTCTTGAATACGTTGCTTTTGAAGAACTTGGACATCAGGTGTTGTCTTGCTGGTGGTTGTCCTGCTGCTGCAAGAAATAGAACTTTGTAGCGAGACTTTTCTTTTTTAGTTTCTTCTTCTCTTTTTTTGGCTGTGTGCATCCGTAATGTCATTAGTGTATTGAGCTGTTGCAGATGCTGGGTGTAATTGATATTACTATGATATTAATATATACTCTTTATCTAAAAAATATAGGCCCAACCTAACCTATTGTACCATCTAATCACGTAATCTTTTTGCTAATGGGGAAGGTGCAAATGCGCAGCCTTGGTTAGGGACACCAGATGATAGTAGTGGTGGCGTCCTGTCAGCCACTCATTTTCCGCTTTTGTATTAATGTAATTAAGCTCCGGATATGTTTCTGCCAATATTTGTTTCTATATTTGTTTTCGGATTTCTGTATTCGTTTGTACTTCCGCAAAAGGTACGAAAACAAGCATGACAACACTATGTTTTCATCCGTACTCAATGTGTTGCTCGGGTATTTCAAAATGAACTAGATTATGGGTCGCCTAGGAGTTCCTAGCAATTGGTAAATGCCAACGGTCATAGTTAAATTATAACTCACTTTATTACCCTCCGATTTTATTGCTTGATTTTTGTTGTTTAATTCTTTGTTGGACTAAGTGATGCATCCAAAATGCATCTACTTTTCCAAGCACTTTGCTTCATGATTTGCTCCGGAATCTTCCCATATTTGAATAAAACTGCTGAATCTGACGCTGTTTCTAGCAAAGTCTCTTTTCTGGCTATTTCTGCAGGAAATAAAATCGGGGAAAATTACCACGTCAATTTTTATGGAAAAGAAGGACAATGGACAAAAGATGGACACGAGGAAGCGCTCGAGGG
This sequence comes from Poa pratensis, assembly GCA_947311845.1. Taxonomy (NCBI): domain Eukaryota; kingdom Viridiplantae; phylum Streptophyta; class Magnoliopsida; order Poales; family Poaceae; genus Poa; species Poa pratensis. Next base: position 33,155,059 of record CAMZMU010000057.1, read on the forward strand.
CCAAATGGGTGGGTCCCACGCGGCCCCTGTACCTGGCCGCGTGGGCCCAGCCCAAATGGGCCTCGGGCGCCGCCTCGCCTTCGGTCTTCGACGTACCCCCTCATATATACGAAAAAGTGCTTGCCCTAGGAGGAGGGAGCTTTCGCGAAACAGAACGCCGCCACCATCACGATCTTCGTTTCGGGGACAGATTGATCCAGGATTTCTCCTCCGGTGGAGGGATCCGGAGACCGTCTTCACCGCCATCTTCACCGCCTTCATCTCCATCGACCATGAGCTCCCTCTCCATCACCATGTGTGAGTAGTCCGCTGTAGGCATGTGAGGTGGATGGGGATTGGATGAGATTGATCATGTAATGCTACCCGTTGTTCGGGATTTAGGGTTTTATCTTGAGGATACTTTTGTATTGTGTTGATGCACTCTTGCTATGTTTAATGCTTGCTACTAGGGCCCGAGTGGCATGATTTCAGTACTGAACTTATATTGCCCCATCATATATTTGAGTTTGGTATTTATCTGCAAAGTGTATCACCTGCTATTATGTTGAACCTGCGAACCCTAAACGTGACATATAGGGAAAACAAGGGGGAGATGTTTAGTTTGAGGATTCTATGTGTTCATGAAGTGTTAATGCATTGTTCCGGTCTATTCGAAAGGGTAGACCTTAATTACCTGTAGTTCCAAGTTGGCCCCGGTGAAATGGGCAGGTTGGACAATAGATGTTGTGCAAATTCTCTTGGTTAGTACGCACAACTAAATATGGAACACATACCTACATATATCGGAGTTAGAGATAGGTCCCATTGTTATTTGTTTCTTATTATATGATCAATCTCATTCTTGCAACACCCCGCTATCACCTCATGCCTACGTTTTGAATCTCTGAGTTACACTTTCACTTTTCCGGTGAAAACTGGGAAACACTTGTTCACTGCTACTGTTCTGCTTGTTACTTGAATCATACTACTGCCATCACTATTACTGCTGCAAGTTATTGATATACAGGTGTGGTTGAGAGTGACGCCTCAATTGCCAAGGTCTTATTGATATTCTTGTGTTCCCATCGAGTCGAACTATAAATTTGGGTAATACTTCCCAACGAAGACTTCAGCGATCCCCTATACTTGTGGGTATCAAGACGTTTTCTGGCGCCGTTGCCGGGGAACCTAGCTTTATTGGTAAGACAACTTGTTATCATCTATTTGCTGCTTTTGCTTGTTCCTAACCATGGGAAAGGAAAAGACTACTCTGAAGGAATGAGGCCTTCAACTACTCGCGGAGGTACGGATTTGCCAAGTAGGCCAAACTTTTCACCTAATGTTGCTTCTGCTGTTGCTCCTAAGAAAAGAGGAAAGGTTTTATCTAGTTCACCATTGTCTAAAATGTCTACTAGTAATGAAAATGATTTATTATGTGGTAGCATAGACAAAGAAGTGACACCTGAAACATCTGAGATAACTGAAACACCTGAAAATGTGGAATCTGAGTTAGAAGATAATGAATACTGTGAGATGAATTTGAAACTTCTTCTGAGGAAGAGGAGGCATTTACTATGGCTTTTATGAATTCTGACTTTGATAAATTGGATAAACTTGATAGCTATAAAAATTCTCCTCTTGATGGATATTTTCCTATTACTGAGAAAATGAATGCTCCTGCTATTAAAATTAAAGATAAAGATTATGAGTTTAGTGTTGATCCTGAAATAATTGAAAAAGCTGAAAAATATAAGTTTTATGGTAGAGAGGATGAGTTTCCTTTTGAACACATTGCTGTCTTGCATGACTTATCTGTGTTATTTGGTAAAGATGAAATCCATCAACGCTACTATTTCTTAAAGCTTTTCCTTTTACTTTGGGAGGAAGTGCTAAAACTTGGTATAATCGTTTAGAACCTGGATGTATTACTAGCAAGGAAGAATGTTTGCAGGTATTCTATAATAAGTATTTCCCTGCTGATAAGATTCATGGTTTGACTGTTGCGATTAGCAGCTTTTCACAGAAAGAGAAGGAGGATTTACCCCAAGCTTGGGGGAGGTATAGTAAGATGGTTAGGAAATGTCCTACCCATGGCTTCAAGAGTAATGAAATACTTGATATATTTTACAATGGTCTAACCGAAAACACCAGAGGCTATCTTGATGGTATTGCAGGTAATGTTTTCAGGGAAAGGACCGTTGATGAAGCAACTGAGCTATTGGAGACTATCTCTAGGAATTATGAAGACTGGAATATTGAAGAGATATTTCCGGAGAAGAAAGGAGGCATGCTCAAATTGGATAACGAAACAATGAAAGAAGCTTCCAAGGCTATTAAAGAGAAGGGAATTAAAACCTCTCATCTTAAGGAATTATCTGAAATGGGTGTTAAACTTCCTGATGATCAACCATGTTTTCCAATTCAAGTCAATGCTATTAGCTCCATAAAAGGTAATGAAAAGGTAACACCTCCTGTTGATGTATCCTACATGAATGATTTTGCTTATCATCATAATCCTGAGGAGCATAATATTAGAATGACTATTATGGAGAACTCTCACAAAATTAAATCTCTTCGAGAAAGTTTACATGCTAGTGTGGGAGAGGTAAAAAGAATTGTTAAACACTGTGAGATGATGAATAATCAAATTGAACAAATGGTTTCTCTTCAAAATCAATTGTATGAAAGTCTTATGGTGAAGAAACAGGTTTGTGGAGTTAACACTAGGGGAGGTGCAAGTACTCAGGATCCTGATTTTCCTGAAGGCCATCCCAAGAGAAAAGAACAAGAAGCTCTCAAGAAGAAATCTTCTGCAGGAAAATCTCCCAATGAAAACAAGGACATTGATGACTCTGAAGAGCAAGATAAGGATATTTCTATTTCTGATGCTGAGACTGAAGATAATAATAATGAAGAAGAAGAATCACCTTCACCTGAAGAAGAGCCACAAGAGGATGAAAATATTGAAGAACCTGAACCTAATGATAAAGAAGACCCTCCACCATCTACTGAGAAGAATAAAAGAAGAGCCATCCTAATCCACAAAGAGGTAAAGATAGGGATCCGTGGGTACAAAAACCCATACCATATCCCCAAGAGGTAATAAAAACTTTGGATGATGCTAGATTTGAGAAATTCTTTGAGTTGATTAAGTCTTTGTGTTTGCAAATTCCTCTTGTTGATGCTATTAAAATCCCTCCATATTCCAAATACATGAAAGACATTGTGACTAATAAAAGAAAGATTCCTACTGATGCAATAACTGCTATGCTTGCTGAATATTCCTTTAAAGGGAAAATGCCTGAAAAACGTGGTGATCCTGGTATTCCAACTATTCCTTGTCATATTAAAGAAACTTATGTGAAATATGCTCTATGTGACTTAGGAGCTGGTGTTAGTGTTATGCCTTTTTCTTTATATAAGAAACTTAACCTAAACAAATTGGTTCCAACTGAAGTATCATTACAAATGGCTGATAAATCAACTGCTGTGCCTATAGGAATATGTGAGGATGTCCCTATCTCTATTGCTAATGTGTTAATCCCTACAGACTTTGTTGTGTTAGAAATGCCTGAAGATGATAATTTGTCTATTATTCTTGGAAGACCCTTTTTAAACACTGCAGGGGCTGTTATAAATTGCACTGAGAGCAAGGTAACATTCAATGTCAAGGGAAATGAGCACACTATCTATTTTCCTAAGAAGAAATCTGTTACTATGGTAAGCCAGAGTGTGAACTCCATTAAAAGGAATACTCTTATAATAGGAAGTTTTGAAATTCCATTACCACCTCCTGAACCAAAATATGCTATCAATGGTTGGAACTATTCCAATCAAATATGAGGTGACTTGAAATTTCAAAACATATAAAATAAAGAATCATGTATTATATCTTTTGCATATTATTAATGAGACTTGATCAACCTCATTACTAATATGAAAATGATGCAAACTTGATTCCCATAAAAATTGCTTTGAATGTTTGATTTTATTTATTCTAGAATTTTTAGATTATTTGCATGAGCATAATTATTTCAAAGTGCAGAAATTCCAGAAATGTAGTTTGAAAAATTCTGTTCAGAAAATTTTCTCGAAAAATTCCAGAAAAATTTGGAGGTAAGTTATTTTATCAGAGGAACTAACAGCCAAAAGGGAGACACCAAGGGCCACCAGGGCCCAAAAGGGAGTGTCCCACGCGGCCAGAGCCGCGTGGGACCCACTATTTTTGCCCACAGAGTAAGGATGGCAATTTTACCCATGGGTACGGGTACCCGCGGATACCGTACCCGTGTGGGTAGGGTATGGGCAAAATTTTATACCCATGGGTAGTACCCGTACCCTACCCGTTAAGTCGTGGGTAGGGTACGGGTATAACCTCGTACCCATGGGTATACCCATACCTTACCCGTTTATATAACTTACCCGTGAAGGTGCAATATTTATTCTCGTGAGAATGTTAATCCATGTTAAAATTTTCATCAATTGTCAATTTGACTTGAAATAATTGTCACATATTCAAATATATGGTATTGAGTTGGGATAAATGTTTTTCTTTTATAAATGTATTATCGATGAATGTAAAATTATGAATAACTTTTGTACTATTTGATCTACCCGTTGGGTACCCAATGGGTATGGATACCGTCGGGTATGGGTACGGGTGAAGTTTTATACCCATGGGTACGGGTATGGGTAAACTTTTGTACCCATTGACTACATGGGTATGGGTATGGTATTGCTCTACCCGCCCCATACCCTACCCATTGCCATCCTTACCACAGAGGGGGTTAGGTGAGTATCCAGTGCCCATCTCCTTCCCCTCAACAGGAAACCAGCCCCAGGTATTTTTCCCAAATTTTCTCGAGCTCTCTTCCTGCTATCCTTGGATCTCCAAGTTTAGGGCAGATTTTTCAAATCTGTTTGGTGGGATTGCTCATTGGTATGTGACTCCTCCACTCATCCAATTACTTTTTGTCTTATGCCTCATGCATGAAGTATTTTGCTGCACTAGGTGTCACCCTTTTATGCTTAGGAAATCCATAGATTCAAGTTTTCTAGTTGATATTGATGCATGATATTGATGGGAGACTATTATGGATATCTTAATGTTGTTTAGAGTGTTGCATCTTGATTTTTGTTGAATATTGTTTTGGGCAGCAAGGTATCATGTTCAGCAAGGGCAAGATCGTTTGGGATGAGCTCTAAGACCAAGAGAGAGAACGCAAAGTCTCTCAATATGATGACCACACCTTTGGGAGGATGAAGCATCTTTGTAGGGGAGAAGTTGAAGATCCATACAACAAGATGGCAAGATCCCTATGTTCTTGAGCAATGGGGAATCAAAGAGGACTTCGACACCTTCGCTGCTACAACTGGTTTACTTCGGTTTGCTCAGAACCCACAAGATACATATGAGGAACTCTCTCGGGAATTCCTCTCTACCTTCAGATTTGAGGGCCCGGAGCCCCAAAGCACAGGAAGAGAAGTAAGGCACACCCTCTTACCTTTGTTTGCAAATTTACTATGAGAGGTGAGCGCCTTGTTATGTCTCTAGGGAATTTTGCAATGCTATTGGTGTAGAAAATTCAGGGAGTTGGAGTGAAACTCGTGCTGATACCAACCATGAGCTTGTTGAGTTTTGGCATACTATATCTGTAAACTCTCATGATAGATTAAATAGGGGTAAATTTACTCATATACAGCACCCAAGTTTGAGATATTTTGCGTTGTTTCTTGCAAGAGGATTTCTTGCTAGGGATAACAATTCTGCTTGCACTGGACCAATGGTTTATCTACTAAAATGTGCAAAAGAAAATACACCGTGTGAATATAACTTGGGAGTCATACTTGCTAGATCTTTGCATACTGCTGTGAGTAGAAATATTACTGATCAAACTCCTATTTATGCTGGTGCTATTGCTACTATGGTGTACAATTACATTAAAAACGAGAGAGGATATGGTGATAACATGGGTACTCTAGTGCAAGAGTCCAAATTACTTGATTTTGCTTTGACTACTCGCATGGATATAAGTACGTTGTATGGGGAACATTATCTGTATAACTATTTGAGCACTAGTGGGCAGCGAGTGTCCATTAGGCTCCCCCGTACTGACCTTTTTGACAGGAGTACCGGAAAATGGATAGTGGAAGAGGCGCCGCCTCAGGAGGAGCCACAAGCTCCAGAGACACAGGGGTACATGCCTCAGGCGGAGCCCCTGTACCCAAGCATGCAAGGCTACCCATATAGTTACTACCCTGGAAGTGGAAGTGGATACGGCAACTACCCAGGATACTAGCTTGATCGCAAGCTTGGGGGAGTACTTCTCTTACTCTCCATTCATTGTTTTATATCACCGTTATATTGCTATGATAAGTTTCTTGAAAACAAAAACACAAAAAGATTTTATTTGTTTCTTTTACTTCTGGTTGTTTGCTTTTGTTTCTTAGAACGAAAAAAACAAAAATATTTTCGTTTTCTTGAAACAAACGCAAAAACGGAGGTGCAGAAATTGCTGAAATCTGCTCGCTGTTTTATTTTTCATTTTTTCTCTGTAACTCCGATTGAGCTGAAATTTTAACCACTGCTGCAACACATCATAACCTACACACACGTAAAATATGAGATTTTTCTGAGGTGTCTAGGTAGGGTAAAAACAGTACTGTATGCAGTGACATTTTCTGGCAGATTTGAGTTTTTATTGTGCAGTTCAAGTTGGGAGAGGAGAACAACGATGATGAGTTGATGTGCATGAAGTGGATGAAAGGTATGACACCTTTGCCGTGCTTATGTGGACTTTTAATAACAGCAAGTGAGCACATCATAGTTTCTTTAACATCTAGGAAATGGTAGCAAATGTTTATCTTCTCCATGTTCTAGTATGTTATATGATGATGCAAGTGAAATATTATTTAGTGACAATACTTGGTTGTGGATTGAATAATTGTGGCTCTAAACAAAGGTCTACGCATCCCATTGTGCTTACTAAACTTGCCAACCAAAAAGAGTAAAAGAATTTTCAAATGTTAAACATGAAGTGTATGCTTGACAGGCTTAGTGGTTGGGAGTTAGCTGAAATGTGCTGACACATGGAAAGCTTTCAACATTGCACCAATTATATTTAGTTGATATCATGTACTTTGTCTATGGATGCTATCATGTGCGAAATAAAGGAGGAAACTTAGTAAGTTATGAGTGAGAATAATTGGCTAGAGAGACGCCTGGGCCGCCAACTTAAGCCATGCATCATTCATGGTGGAAATTTACAGCGTACCATAGTGACATTCAGTGATGCACATCATAATAAAAAGCTACACAATGGTAAATAAAAGAGTGCTGAGATTGTTCATTGTCTGTTTGTCTTGTTGTTTGGACATGGGCTTGTCCATGTCCTGGGACAAGAGGTACCCCAGTTGACGCTCTTGATGACGCTTTTATTACTTGCAATGACTGAAAATTTGAACTTGCTTAGTGACCCAAGTTGAGTAGCCATGGTGTAGGTACTCGTATTCACGGGGCATGAGGTTTTCAACCATGAGTTGGTCAAGCATATGAGTCATAATAGAACACAAATGGTTTGATAAAACTAAGAGCAAGGTTGTAAGCACAATGATTTCATAGTAACAAAAGAAAGAATCAAAAGATCTCAAAAATCTTGTCATGATTCAATCATAGCGATGCAAAACCTTTGTTTATTTCTACAGTTGAGCAAACTCATCCAAGTATTGACACTACATGTTATCTCTCTTGCAGCAAATATAAATGCTTTAACATTGATTAGATATACCTTTGCTAGCATTTTGTTATTTGTATTGAAGCTATGTTTGAATGCTTGTTGTATTAACGGTGTTACATATGCAATGCAAAGTTCTTGTCAAAGTCTTTTATCGCTTCTGCACTATGTTTGAGTTGTTCGAGGACAAACAACGAGCTAAGCTTGGGGGAGCTGATGCATCCAAAATGCATCTACTTTTCCAAGCACTTTGCTCATAATTTGCTCCGGAATCTTCCCATATTTGAATAAAACTGCTGAATCTGACGCTGTTTTTAGCAAAGTCTCTTTTCTGGCTATTTCTGCAGGAAATAAAATCGGGGAAAATTACCACGTCAATTTTTATGGAAAAGAAGGACAATGGACAAAAGATGGACACGAGGAAGCGCTCGAGGGCCAAATGGGTGGGTCCCACGCGGCCCCTGTACCTGGCCGCGTGGGCCCAGCCCAAATGGGCCTCGGGCGCCGCCTCGCCTTCGGTCTTCGACGTACCCCCTCATATATACGAAAAAGTGCTTGCCCTAGGAGGAGGGAGCTTTCGCGAAACAGAACGCCGCCACCATCACGATCTTCGTTTCGGGGACAGATTGATCCAGGATTTCTCCTCCGGTGGAGGGATCCGGAGACCGTCTTCACCGCCATCTTCACCGCCTTCATCTCCATCGACCATGAGCTCCCTCTCCATCACCATGTGTGAGTAGTCCGCTGTAGGCATGTGAGGTGGATGGGGATTGGATGAGATTGATCATGTAATGCTACCCGTTGTTCGGGATTTTAGGGTTTTATCTTGAGGATACTTTTGTATTGTGTTGATGCACTCTTGCTATGTTTAATGCTTGCTACTAGGGCCCGAGTGGCATGATTTCAGTACTGAACTTATATTGCCCCATCATATATTTGAGTTTGGTATTTATCTGCAAAGTGTATCACCTGCTATTATGTTGAACCTGCGAACCCTAAACGTGACATATAGGGAAAACAAGGGGGAGATGTTTTAGTTTGAGGATTCTATGTGTTCATGAAGTGTTAATGCATTGTTTCGGTCTATTCGAAAGGGTAGACCTTAATTACCTGTAGTTCCAAGTTGGCCCCGGTGAAATGGGCAGGTTGGACAATAGATGTTGTGCAAATTTCTTGGTTAGTACGCACAACTAAATATGGAACACATACCTACATATATCGGAGTTAGAGATAGGTCCCATTGTTATTTGTTTCTTATTATATGATCAATCTCATTCTTGCAACACCCCGCTATCACCTCATGCCTACGTTTTGAATCTCTGAGTTACACTTTCACTTTTCCGGTGAAAACTGGGAAACACTTGTTCACTGCTACTGTTCTGCTTGTTACTTGAATCATACTACTGCCATCACTATTACTGCTGCAAGTTATTGATATACAGGTGTGGTTGAGAGTGACGCCTCAATTGCCAAGGTCTTATTGATATTCTTGTGTTCCCATCGAGTCGAACTATAAATTTGGGTAATACTTCCCAACGAATACTTCAGCGATCCCCTATACTTGTGGGCATCACTAAGCTATCATGTCTCCGCCACATTCAAAGCCTCCTATGCGGCTGTTTTATTTTCTCTCTATTATATATCCATCATGCGTGAATCTCTTCAGCGTGAATCTCTTCAGGTTTAAAATTTAAAACTTTTATCTCTTGAACGACTATTTTGTTGACATTCCATTCTCATATCACGAGATCTTCGAAACAATATCACAAGTTAAAATATTTTGAAAGCTTTTTCTTCAGTAGTTGACAAACTTTTTCTTCGGGATGATTCCATCATCCAAGTCTCGGATGTGGTGGCAACCGAATTCTGCTTATCGGCCACTGTTCATGTCATCTACACCGACTGTGATTTCAAGATCACCACCGTCTACGGGCCCACGACCGCGAATCAGAAAGATGATTTCTTCGCCGAGCTAATCACTCAAAAGCCTCCGGTAGGGACTCGTTGGTTAGTTCTTGGTGATTTCAATCAAATACACCGAGCTAGAGACAAGAATAAGGCGAACGTCAACCATCTTCGTATCAACCGGTTCCGCAACGCCTTGCACACTTGCGAGCTCAATGAGATCCACCTCCAAAACCGCCGGTTCACGGAGCAATGGGAGGCTCAACTCAACTCTTTCCAAGCTTGATGTTGTCTTTTGCAACGCTGAGTGGGATCTTCGTTTTGGAACTCATGTGCTCCACGCGCTCTCATCATCGCTCTCCGACCATTGTCCCCTCCTCCTCGCCGATGATAGTGGACATTACAAGCCAAGAACTTTTCGCTTTGAAAACTTTTGGCTTAGGCTCCCGGGCTTCGAAGACATTGTTAAAGCTTCTTGGGACGCGCTCATCTCACACACCGAGCCATACCACATTTTGTTCCACAAGCTAAAGAGGCTAGGGGCTTGCCTCTCCAAGTGGAGCCGATCCTTGTTCCCCAAGCCAAAAATTCTCCTCCATGCGGCCCTTCTTGTCATTCTCCAACTTGATATGGCCCAAGAAAACCGGCAACTTTCCTTGGAGGAGCACGCGCTCCACGCACGTCTCAAACGCAAGGTCCTTAGCTTGTCAATCCTTGAGAGGGCTAGAAAAAAGCAAAGCTCACGTATCCGTAATGTCAAAGAGGCACTACTAGGAAATAGGCTATCTGTGGCGCACCCAAAATTTTTTTTTTGGCGCATGGTGGGTGCGCCACAGATATCTCGCCACTAAATTATTTTTCTGTGGCGCATCCGGGCGTGCGCCACAGAAAGCCCACGATTCTGTGGCGCCCCCTCCACCATGCGCCACAGAAATATTTCTGTGGCGCACCCACCACCATGCGCCACCGATTTTTTTTTGAATTTTAAAAAAAAGGGCGGCCAGATCTAGATCTAGATCTAGCCGCCGGAATTTCGCCGGAATTTCGTCGGAGCTCGTCGGAGGCCGTGTTGCCGTGGGTGGAGGAGCGGGTCACCGAAGGTGGGTGGGTGGAGGATGGGGTCACTGGAGATGGTGGAGGAGGAGAAGGATGTCGCCGGAGGAGGTCGCCGGGGTGGAGGAGGAGGTCGCCGGAGGTGGAGGTGGAGGTCGCCGGAGGTAGAGGTGGAGGAGGTGGTCGCCGGGGTGGTGGAGGAGGTCGCCGGAGGTGGAGGTGGAGGAGGAGGAGGAGGAGAGAAGAAGTAGATGAGAGGAGAGGAGAAGGAGGAGGGAGGAGAAGGGGAGAGGAGAAGTGGAGGAGCAGGGAGAGGAGAAGTGGAGGAGAAGGGGAGAGGAGAAGGGGAGAGGAGAAGTGGAGGAGAAGTGGAGGAGAGAAGGAGAGAAGGGGAAAAGAGAGGGAGAAGGGGGTGCCGGCGGGATTCAAATTCGAATCCCGCCCAACAATTCTGTGGCGCATATTCTGTGGCGCATATGTGGATATGCGCCACAGAATTGTCTTTTCTATATTTTTTTTTTCGATTTTTTTTGATTTTGTAGAAAAAAATCTTCTTTTTGAAATAACTTTTTTCCTTTTGGAATTTTCCGAATCTGAGAAAAGTTCACTGGGTAAACCCCGGTGAAATCAAGCTCCAATTTTTCTCTAGTTTTTTTTGATATATTAAGCGCATTTTTTCGACGTCGTATGCAAAAGTTATGGCCTTTTTTTTCTTCTATTTTTGCAAAAAAGGTCAAAATTCATATTTCAAAATTTCTATACCTACTAGACACTGAAACCTAACTATATCTCAAAGGATTTTATTCATTTTCTTTTCTTGTTTGCAAAAAGGCGATCCACGGGGGGGGGGGGGGGGGGGGGCATGCGCCACAGAAATGACTCTTTCAGACCCATGCGCCAAAGAAATGTGGCGCATCTAGACCCATGCGCCACAGAAATATGTCTTTCTGTGGTGCATGGACCTTCCGTGCGCCACAGAATTCCAAATTTTCTGTGGCGCATGCAAAACAATGCGCCACAGAAATATGGCTGTTTGGTGCGCCGCAAAAAGTGATTCTACCTATAGCTAGTTTCCTAGTAGTGAGGGGACACAAATACAAAGTTCTTCCACCTAAAGGTGAATTGGAGATGTCAAAAAAACCACATGCTTCTACTAAAGCACAACAATGGGTGGGTCACGGAGCACGAGCACAAGGAGGAGATCATACATGAGCATTTTTCTTCGGCTCTTGGTAGAGGGGAAACGAGAATGCTTGTCTTAAATTGGGATGAGCTCCACTTCGACAACCCTGATCTTGAGGATTTGGCCACACCCTTCTCGGGGGAGGAAGTGAAGAGTGCAATCCACGCTATGCCTAGCGACAAGGCTTCCGACCCGGATGGGTTCACCGGAGCTTTCTTCAAGAAGTGTTGGGAAATTATTAAGGTTGATGTGATGAGGGTCATTGGTTCCTTTGGCAACATTCATACCACCAACTTGCATTGGCTACATTCCGCAAATGTGGTGCTTCTCCCAAAAAGGAAGGCGCGGAGGAGATCACCGACTACAGGCCTATTAGCCTCATCCACGCCATTGCTAAAATCATTGCCAAGGTCCTTGCCCTTCGCCTTGGGCCTCTCATGAACGAGCTCGTCTCCAATGCCCAAAGTGCCTTCATTAAAAAGCGGAGCATATATGACAACTTCCTATATGTTAAGAACTTGGCTAGAAGACTTCACAAGAACAAGACACCATCTCTCCTCTTCAAGTTGGATATCCGGAAAGCTTTTGATTCGGCTCGCTGGGATTTCATCCTTAATCTTCTCCAACGAAGAGGCTTCCCGAGTAGATTTTGAAATTGGATTATCACGCTTTTGTCCACCTCCACATCGCGCATCCTTCTCAATGGGGTGGCTGGGATACCTATTCACCATGGCCGGGGGCTAAGGCAAGGGGACCCCCTTTCACCGCTCCTCTTTGTCATTGCCATCGATCCGCACCAACAACTACTAGAGAAGGCCACTATGCTTGGGTTGCTCCACAAAATCCGTCTTGCGTACCTCACCTTATGCGGATGATGCGGCTATCTTTGTGGCGCCTTTCAAAGAGGACATTCAAAACCTCAAGAGCATTCTTCATGGCTTCGGTGTTGTGATGGGCCTATGCACCAACTTCCAAAAAAGTTCTGTCGTCCCTATCCGTTGTGGTGGCGTGAACCTTGACAACATTCTTGATGGCCTTCCGGTTTTGCGCACAACTTTCCCCATGAGATACCTCGGTTTGCCTCTCTCGATTTGGCATTTGCGGTTAGTCGAGTTCCAACATCTTGTAGACAAGTGTGCGGGCAAGGTTCCTGCTTGGCATGGGAGATTCTTCACCATGGCCGGCCGGGGCACCCTTGTTAAGTCGGTCCTTGCTTCCCAAGCCATCTACCACTTGACGCCCTTGGTCGTCCCCCCTGACCTCACCACCAAACTCAACAAGATCTACCGTGCCTTTTTTTGGGCGGGCACCGACAAAGTCTGCGGTGGGCAATGCAAGGTTAATTGGGAAGCCATTTGTCGCCACACCAATATTGGAGGCCTAGGGATCCTACACACCGACAAGTTCGCGAGGGCCTTGCGGCTACGGTGACCATGGCTAATTTGGAAAGACCCCAAGAAGATTTGGGCCAGGTTAGGTACCCTATGCATGAAGGAGGACATGGACCTCTTCTATGCTTCTACAACATCACCGTCGGGGACGGGGCAAAAACCCATTTTTGGAAAGTACCATGGCTAAATGGGCACAAGCCAAAGGACATTGCACTGATTATCTTCCTTGCCTCCACTAGGAAGAATTTGACCATCCATCAAGCCTTTCTCAACGATGCTTGGGTCCAAAAAATAAAGTTGGATGAGGACTTCTCTATACAACACATGTTCAAATTCGTTGACCTTTGGACAAAGATGCAAAGCTTCACATTTGACGCCTCTCTTGATGACTCCATTGTGTGGAACCTCACGCCAAATGGCGAGTACTCCGCTAAGTTGGCTTACCAAGCGCAATTCTTGGGCGCTACCTCTTCCAACATGAGATGCTAGGTTTGGAAAGCTTGGGCCCCTCCGAAGACCAAGTTCTTTGCGTGGCTTGCCCTCCAAAACCGTCTTTGGACGGCGGATCACCTTGCCCGTAGAGGTTGGCAAAATTGTGGGCTTTGCCCTCTTTGCAAAGCGACGCCCGAGACGGCCGACCACCTTCTTCTTCATTGTCGCTTCACCACTAGAGTTTTGTCCCTTTTAAAGGATTGGTTAGGCCTCATCCTTGACCAATCACTTTGGCCAACTCTATCCTTCAAGGAGTGGTGGCAACAAATGTACGGTGATGGTATCACCAACCGCAAGGCGATGGCCTCCCTAGTAATACTAACTTCTTCGGAAATTTTGAATCACAGGAATGCGAGGGTCTTCCGCAACAAGCACGCCTGAAAGTGCATGTGTTGCCCCATGTGTGGTTTTGGTAATTAATGACAATCCCTATGGACTAATGTTTGCATTGAGTTATCTTTATAGATCTTGTCCATGGGAAAATATTGGAGTTCATATGTTGGACTCTAGAAGATAAAGTGATGACCAAGGTTCTATCCAATGGTTTATATAAAGAATGGTCATCTAGAGTTGAGCATATTGCAAGTATGTCTTGAAGGATTCAAGACATCATCTTTGTGAAAAGAGAGAAGATTAAGAAATGCAAGTTGATGCCCACAAGTATAGGGATCGCTGAAATCTTCGTTGGGAAGTATTACCCAAATTTATAGTTCGACACGATGGGAACACAAGAATACCAATAACACTTTGGCAATTGAGGCGTCACTCTCAACCACACCTGTATATCAATAAACTTGCAGCAGTGATAGTGATGGCAGTAGTATGATTCAAGTAGCAAATAGAACAGCAGTAGTGAACAAGTGTTTCCCAGTTTTCACCGGAAAAGTGAAAGTGTAACTCAGAGATTTAAAACGTAGGCATGAGGTGATAGCGGGGTGTTGCATGAATAAGATTGATCATATAATAAGACATAAGTAGCCATGGGACTTATCTCTAACTCCGATATATGTAGGTATGTGTTCCATAATTAGTTGTGCGTACTAACCAAGAGAATTTGCACAACATCTATTGTCCTACCTGCCCATTTCACCGGGGCCAACTTGGAACTACAGGTAATTAAGGTCTACCCTTTCGAATAGCCCGGAACAACGCATTAACACTTCATGAACACATAGAATCCTCAAACTAAAACATCTCCCCCTTGTTTTCCCTATACTATCACTTTTAGGGTTCGCAGGTTCAACATAATAGCAGGTGATACACTTTGCAGATGGATACCAAACTCAATTATATGATGAAGCAAAACAAGTTCAGTACTGAAATCATGCCACTCGGGCCCTAGTAGCAAGCATTAAACATAGCATAAGTGCATCAACACAATACAAAAATATCCTCAAGATAAACCCCTAAGATCTCGGACAACGGATATCATTACATGATCAATCTCATCAAATCCCCATCCACCTCACATGCCTACAACGGACTACTCACACATGGTGATGGAGAGGGAGCTCATGGTCGATGGAGATGAAGGCGGTGAAGATGGCGGTGAAAACGGTCTCCGGATCCCTCCACCGGAGGAGAAATCCTGGATCAATCTGTCTCCGAAAACGAAGATCGTGGTGGTGGCGGCGGTGTGTTTCGCGAAAGCTCCTCCCCTCTTAGGGCACCCACTTTTTCGTATATATGAGGGGGTACGTCGAAGACCGAAGGCGAGGCGGTGCCCGAGGCCCAATTGGGGTGGGCCCACGCGGCCAGGTACAGGGGCCGCGTGGGGCCCCCTCTTTTGGCCCTTGAGCGCTTCCTCGTGTCCATCCTTTGCCTAATGTCCTCCTTTTCCATAAATATTGACGTGGTATTTTTCCCCGATTTAATTTCCTGCAAAAATAGCCAGAAAGGAGACTTTGCTAAAAACAGCGTCAGATTCAGCAGGTTTATTCAAATATGGGAAGATTCCAGAGCAAATTATGAAGCAAAGTGCTTGGAAAAGTAGATGCATTTTAGGTGCATCAGCTCCCCCAAGCTTAGCTCGTTGTTTGTCCTCGAACAACTCAAACATAGTGCAGAAGCGATAAAAAGACTTTGACAAGAACTTTGCATTGCATATATAACACCGTTTAATACCAACAAGTATTCAAGACATAATTTCCATAACAAATAACAAAATGCTAGCAAAGGTATATCTAATCAGTGTTAAAGCATTTATACATGTTGCAAGAGAAATATCATGAAGTGTCAATACTTGGATGAGTTTGCCCAACTGTAGAAATAAACAAAGGTTCTTGCATCGCTTTTAATTGAATCAAGACAAGATTTTTGAGATCTTTTGATTCTTTCTTTTATTGACTAATGAACTCATTGTGCTTACAACCTTGCTCTCAGTTTTATCAAACCATTTGGTGTTCCCTATTATGACTCATATGCTTGACCAACTAGAGGTTGAAAGTCTCATGCCCCGTGAATACGAGTACCTACACCATGTGCTACTCAACTCTGGTCGCTAGGCAAGTTCGAGTTTTTCAGTCATTGCAAGTAATAAAAGCGTCATCAAGAGCGTCAACTGGGGTACCTCTTGTCCCAAGACATGGAACAAGCCCATGTCCAAACGACAAGACAAACAGACAATGAACAATCTCAGCACTCTTTTATTTACTATTTGTATAGCTTTTTATTATGATGTGCATCACTGAATGTTCACTATGGTACGCTGTAAATTTCCACCATGAATGATGCATGGCTTAGGTTGGCGGCCCAGGCGTCTCTCTAGCCAATTATTCTTACTCCCAAACTTACTAAGTTTCCACATTTATTTCGCCCATGATAAGCATCCATAAACAAAGTACATGATATCAACTAAATATAATTTAGTGCAATGTTGAAAGCTTTCCATGTGTCAGCACATTTAAGTTAACTCCCAACCACTAAGCTTGTCAAGCATATGACTTCATGTTTATCATTTGAAAAATTTTTATTCTTTGGTTGGCAAGTTTAGCAAGCACAATGGGATGCGTAGACCTTTGTTTAGAGCCACAATTACTCAACTCACATCCAAGTGTTGTCGCTACATATTATCTCACTTGCATCATAATATAACATACTAGAACACGGAGCAGATAAACATTTGCTACCACTTCCCTAGATGTTAAAGAACTATGATGTGCGTACTTGCTGTTATTAAAAAGTCCACATAAGCAGGGCAAAGGTGTCATACCTTTCATCCACTTCACACATCAACTCATCATTGTTGTTCTCCTCTCCCAATTTGAACTGCGCAATAAAAACTCAAATCTGCCATAAAATGCTACTGCATACAGTACTGTTTTTACCCTACCTAGACACTTCAGAAAAATCTCATAATTTACAGGTGTGTAGGTTATGAAAAGTTGCAGTAGTGGTTAAAATTTTAGCTCATTCGGAGTTACAGAGAAAATATGAAAAATAGAACAGTGAGCAGATTTCAGCAATTCCTGCACCTCCGTTTTCACTTTGGATTCACTAAAACGAAAATGTTTTTGTTCTTTTTAGTTTTAAGATGCATAAAGTAAATGTCCAGAAGTAACTAAACAAAAGAAATCTTTTTGTGTTTTTGTGATTTTTAGAACAAGAAACTAAAACATAACAAGATAACAGTGATATAACACAATGAATGGAAAGGGAAGGAGGTACTCCCCCAAGCTTGCGATCAAGCTAGTATCCCGGGTAGTAGTTGTATCCACTTCCACCTCCAGGGAAGTAACCATATGGGTAGCCTTGCATTCCTGAGTCTTGGGGCTCCTCTCGAGGTTGGTAGCCTTGCATCCCTGGATCTTGTGGCTCCTCTTGAGGCGGCATCTCTTCCACAATCCATTTTCCGGTACTCCTGTCAAAAAGGTCAGCACGGGGGAGCCTAATGGGCACTCTTTGTCCATTAGTACTCAAATAGTTATACCAATAATCATCCCCATGCATCACACTTATATCCATACGGGTAGTCAAAGCAAAATCGAGTAAATTGGACTCCATCACAGGAGTACCCATGTTATCACCATAACCTCTTTCATCTTTAATGTATTCATACACTAAAGTAGCAATAGCACCAGCATAAATAGGGGTTTGATCAGTAATATTTCTACTCACAGCCGTATGCAAGGATCTAGCAAGAATGACTCCCAAGTTATACCCACATGTGGTGTTTTCTTTTGCACATTTAAGTAAATAAACCATTGGTCCCGTGCAAGCAGAATTGTTGTCTCTAGCAAGAAATCCTCTTGCAAGGAACAACGCAAAGTATCTCAAACTTGGGTGCTGTATATGAGTAAATTTACCCCTATTTAATCTATCATGAGAGTTAACAGAAATAGAGTGCCAAAATGCAACAAGCTCCTGGTTGGAGTCAGCACGGGTTTCCTCCCAACTACCCCTGTTTTCCACACCAATAGCTTTGCAAAACTCCTCCAAAGACATAACAAGGCGCTCCCCCCTCATAGTAAATTTACAAACAAAGGTAGGTGGGGTGCCTTACTCTTCTTACCGTGCTTGTAGATCTCAGGACCCTCAAACCTGAATGTTTAGAGGAATTCTCGCGAGAGTTCCTCGTATGTACCTCGTGGATTTTGGGCAAACTCAAGCAAACCAGTTGCATTGGCGAAGGTGTCGAAGTCTTCTTTCATCCCCCACTGCTCAAGAACATGGGGTCTTGCCATCTAGTTGTATGTATCTTCAGCTTCTCCCCCACAAAAACTGCATCATCCTCCCAAAGATGGTTGTCATCATAATTAAGGAAACTTTAGATGTTCTTCTCCTCGGTCTTGAGCTCATCCCAAGCAATGTCTTGCCTTTGTTCATCATGGTACCTTGCTGCCCATAAATAATATTCAACAAAAATTAAGATGTAGCACTCTAAAACAACATTGAGCCATCCATAACTAGTCTCCACATCAATATCATGCATCCATATCAACTAGAAAACTTAAATCCATGGATTTCTCAAGCATATTAGGTGACACCTAGTGCAGCAAAATACTTCATACATGTAACATCCTGAAATTTGGCCTTTCAAAAACTCATTCTTGTGATTTGGAATTAAAATTTCCCTCGGTTTGGCATCCCTTTTAAAATTCTCGACCATTTACGAAACCTTGTCCAAGTTTGGGATCTTATGTTTTGAATTCTCTCCCACTTGGTAAACATGTTGCTGGCTCATTTCACCCAAAAATGTTATTTCTATATTTTCCTTTATTTCAATTACCAAAATTCCTTTATTGTGACTTTACAAAGGAAGTACCCTAAATATCTTTCCTAAAATTCTGCAAAAATTAGGGGATGACCCTGGGCAATATACAGCCCAAATATGCAAAAACATTTGATACCTTGTTTACAAAATTTTGGAGTAACTCCCCACTTTAGTTTCTGCCTATTTTCATCTTATTTTCAAAATGCAAAGCAAATATTTTCCTTCTTGTGATCCAAGACCCTAGACACAACCACAGGGGATGCACACACCTCAGGAAAGAAGATGGGCCCTTTTCCATTTCATTTCCTTCATCAAATCAACTTTTCCTCTTTTGGCCAGTATAGTTTTTCCAAACTTTTGCATAGAGCAAGTTTCGAATTTGTGAAAACACTAGTCAGGAAAGTTCCTGCATTTTCAATTTGGCGCACAACAAAACAAACCACACCTCTTTTGGATCAGTGGTTCACGAGTTATGGCTCCATGCCGATGTCGGCGTGCTCTTGGAGGTGCTCACCACTGGCATTGGCATGCCAGTGGCACCGCCAGGTGTTCGACACCGGAGCACCGCGCCACGCCGCTTCCCCGTGCCCCCCAGCCACTCCCCAGCCACTCCCCGGCCATCTCCACCTCCCCACTCTCCTCCAGCCGCCCCACGACGCCGGCAACCCCTCCGCCGCAACGTCCCATCCGCTAGACGACGTGCCGCGCAACACAGTGCGCCACCGTGGCCGCGTGTCGCCAGCTCCCGCACGCACAAACCGTCCCCTCCTCTCCTGTGCGTGCATGAAGCTTCCCTCCACCCGCTGCCGCCGCCAGCTAGCCGACGCGCCGCTGCTACACCATCACCGCGCCGCCCGTCGACACGCCACGGCCGCCAGAACCTCCCCTTCGCCTGCAAGTGCCACGCCACCCCGAGCCTCTCCACGGGAGCGCCATCTTCGTCGTCCAGCTCATCCGCTCCACGCCGCACCGACGCTACACCGACGACGCCGAGTCCGCTCCGCCACATCTCCGGGACACCGCATCCATGCCCGTGACGGCCACCACCTCCTCAACTCGCTATTTAAGGACCTCCCGAGCCCCCCGAGCACCACAACGCCCTCCACTCGCCCTTAATCACCTCCCACAGAAGCCACGCCTCCCGGAGATCACCGTAGCGCCCGAATCGAGATCGCCGGAGCCGCTCGGGCTCCGCCTGATTCCCTCCCCTAGAGAGCTTCCGCCTCCGATTCCCCTCACCCACACACTCCCCAGACCACCATGAACCTCCAGCCGCCCTCGCCGGAGTAATTAGGGGCCGGAATCGCCGTATCTGTCATCGGCAGATCGCCGGAGCCGCCGTTGCCGAAGCCCTGCGCTGCCCCAACCTCCCCAGCTTCGACGAGTACGCCGACGACCTCCGCCGGACTTCCCCGAGCCGCGCTGCACCCTTCCCCACCCCTCTCCCTCACCCTAGCCGCCGGGAAACCTCGCCGGTGAGTTCGCCGGCGGTGAACAGTGCCATTTTCTATTTTCCAGTAGAATAACGGTTCAGCACAGTGCTGGTGGGACCCACTGTCAGGGTTTTAAACATTTCCAAAGGTTTTTCTGTTTTCTATTTTTTCTGTTTAAATAAATGGAAGAAACTTTGAAAATCCATATCTCCCTCAAAAATCATCAAAAAAATATGAATCCTTTTCTGATGGCTTTGTTTTCAAAATGTCTGTCTTATGACATCAAAATAATTTCATTTGGAGTTCATTTGCTTGATCGTTTATTCGATACCGTAGGAAGGGTTTTTAATGCATGTTTATTCTCTAAATAGATTCAAACTTCCCCAACGAAGTTGAAGTCGAACCCGAACCCTACCACTCTGCTGAAGGCAAGCCATTAACCTAATCTCAAGCTTGGTCGAACTTTAGAAAATTGCTTGCTTGTTTAAATTGAATGTTGTTGCATATCATATGCCATGTTGCATTTTAATATTGCCGCACTTATATATATATATATATATATCTGTGGATCCTCGCAACACCTTTTATTTTTGTCAAACGAGAAGGCGCTTGCCAGCGGAATCGCTGCCACAGTCATCCGGTTGACGTTTCTTTTATTTTGTCGAATGAGAAGGTGCTGGTCGGCGGGTTCGCCGCCATAGTCATCCGGTTGACGTTTTATTTTGCTATGCTTGGACTTTGGTACATGCCGGTGGATATGTTTATTTACTGCTGAAATTATTATATGGATGCCATGTGTTACTTTGTTAATGTTGATGTCTGTAATCAAACAAAATGACTAAGAAGATAATCACCTCCCTCGACTAGATTGAGTCACATAGTGCCACTCACCAAACACAGCCAGCATAACCATGCGTCGTCTGTGTGGGCGGACCATGGCCGGGTATTTTATCAGCCTCCTTTGATGCCACCTTTTTGGCAAGTCTAGTCGGTTACCATAGTTGGTCGGGGCTAGTCTTGCGAAGGTTTCGGAGCTAGGCGTCGCTCATGGGTTGGGGACGTGCCGGATTCACTTCTGCATAAGGCATAGAATTATGTCGGTGGCTATACAGGGAGTGTCTTGGTAGAGTAAACGACTGTGGAGGTATGGGTTTGTACTGTCCGCCATGGTTGGTTCTAGTACTCCGGTACCGGCGGTACAAGCCTAGACCTCAGCGTGTGGACAAAAGTTGCAACCTCTCGAGAGTGTAAATCTGGATGTCTAGCCTTGTCCCTGGGTTATGGGACGTTGTTTGGGTCAAGTCACGCTATGAGTCAGTCCTGTCGAATATGGAGAAATAATGAATGTGAAACCCAACCCTAAAGCCAGAGTTGGCTGGAAATGATAGCCAGAGTTGGCTGGAATGACAGCCAGAGTTGGCTAGAGTAAAAGCCATAGTTGGCTAGAATTAAGCCAGAATTGGCTAGAGGCTTGAAAGCCTAGATGTTATTGGATGAGAAACGTGATCTCATTCCAGCAACCACGAAACTTCCCTACAAAGGTAAGTAGGTAAGTTATGTCCAACCGTTTAGCTTGGACTCGCACTTCTAAACCCGAACTTATGCCATGCTACCTTCTGAACTTATGCCAGGCCATATAGGTAGACCTTGTTTGTTTTTGGGCTAATGTCTTGCGAGTACATTCCATGTACTCACCTGGCTTTTCATGTGACCAGAACCTGCTACTCTCGTCGCTGAGTACCCGCTGTACGAGAACTAGGAACCCGTATCCCAGGCAGAACCCTGTGAAGTAAAGCCCGCTGTTGCCACGCTACCGTCTACGTATCCGCTGCCATCTCGACGTATTCGCTGCCACTCTCTGGTCGAGGCTCTTCCTTTAGAAGAATAATGTACATACCGTTGTGTGCGCCTGTTGCGCGACCGTTGAAGCCTCACCCTTGTTGTAATGATGTACCCTTCGGAACCATAATAATAATATTTGGTTATGTCTCTGTGTATCAAGTTATCATATATCTAGTGTTTCTGGGACTGGTATATAGGGTAATCCGATCCTCTGGATCGGGGTGCCACAGAGCTTGGTATCAGAGGCTAACTGCCTGTAGGATACCCTAGTTCTACGGACGACTTAGTATAGAACTTGTACGTTGCTTGCCTTTTTGACTGTTTCTCTACTTGTTTGTGTTTTAACGTTAACGCTCACCCTTTTTGGCTTCTGTCCCTGATACAGATGACGACCGAGTTTTTCGTAGAAACTTCCGCCGTGATCGTTCCCGGTTTTCTGCAGTTTCTCCGTGAAGTTTGGGAACACCTCTACCCAAGCTCACCTCCTCCGATCTACCGCGTGTTCTACCACCGTCTCAACGGGTCCGCTACCGTGTTCACCGCCACCGTCCACTTGCGCCCCGAAACGGTGTCCAACGAGATCGTCCACGACATCACTTCCGGTGTCACTACTCAGGTGACCCGAGCTATCCAGGAGGCTGCAGCAGATGCCATCATCTTCCTCCGCACGTACGACCCCGTCATGAGGCAGAGTACCCGCTACGTCTACTTTCCGAGGTTGGACTTGGAAAATGGGGATGTTCTTTTTCCCAGCCCAGGTGACCCCTGCTCAGCTCTCACCGCTCTCCTTCAGTACACCAACCTTCTCCACCAGTATATCCACCTTACTCTTGCCCAGCTTGCCTCACTTCGCGCCAACGTGGCTATGGCCGAGATGACCCGAGCAGCTGGAGCTAGATCCTCTCGCCACCCACCTCGCTCTCTCACCTTCGCCCACAGCTCCCTTGACCAGATCCGTAGAGCACTTGTTCCCACTCATGTTCCTCGCGTCCCGCCGCCGTCTTTTCACGCTCCCAGCAGCACCCCTCACCACTCCTCACGTTTCGTCCCCTATCGTACCTCCGAGACACGAGCCCGCCATCGTCGTCGCGCCCGTACCGCCACACCCTCCCGCTCTGGAGACTCCGGAGATGACCGCGCTTCACCCGACCACCGCACCGCGAGGGAGGACATCGACACCATTCCACCAGCGACGCCCCTCGAGATGGAGTTCTAGACGCTCAGAGATCGCATCGCCTAGTGTATCTTACCTTTCCGCTTTATCGTACGCCCGAATAATGTAGTGGTAGATTCGTATCTCGCTTTATGTATCGTGTAGCTTGTATCTTTTGTCCTGCATCCAGTGTAACTTGGCGAGTAGCTAGAACCGTGTAACCCCGCCAACCGTTGTATAACACCATGCTTGTTGTCTTTGCCAACCCTTGGTCACATTTGTTTTTTCTTGGATGCCACTCTTTTCCCATGTGTTGCCAAACCTGGTTTCCATTTGGTTTTCTTGGATGTTACACTTCCCCAAGTGAATGCTCATGGTACCCGCCCCCACGTTCAACCGTTCAGGATGAGGCCCAATGATGGTGCAAGTGGTAGTCAAGGAACACTAGTTCGTCGCTCCGCACGACAAGCTGGCGAAGATCCTGCGCCACCTCAGTCACCTCCTCCACCGCCAGTTCAGGAACCAAGTCCGAGTCAAATTATGATGATGATGGATGAGCGCCATAGCCAGCACTTGACACAGATCATGAGGGAGTTTGGAACCGACATGCAAGCCCAAAATGCTCCACGCCCAGGTCACTCCAAGCTACAAGATTTCCAGCGCACCCAGCCACCCAAGTTCTCTTTTGCTGATGACCCGCTTGAAGCCGATGATTGGCTCCGCACCATTGAAAAGAAGCTAGAGCTTGCTCGCGTTGATGAGCTAGACAAAGTACTCTTCTCCACCCACTATCTTGAAGGCCCTGCCAATGTTTGGTGGGACAACCAGAAGACTGCAAGAGGAGATGGACCCCCAGCAACCTGGACAGAATTTCAAGAAGCCTTCCGCAAGGCATACATACCCTCCAGTCTCATAAAGATGAAGCAACAAGAATTCTTGGCACTCACCCAAGGTAACCAGTCTATCAGCGAGTACCTCACCAAGTTCAACAATCTCGCCCGTTATGCCCCCGACGACACCAACACTGAAGAAAAGAAGAAGGACAGATTTCTCCAGGGAATGCACCAGGCAATCAAGACCCAGCTCAGTGTACTGCAGTTTCCAGATTTCCAAGCCATGATCAACACAGTGCTGATCTCGGAGAAGGAGCACCGTAATATTTACGACTCCCACAAAAGGAAGTTTGAGCCCCGCAAGAACCACCAAGAAGGGACTTCTTCCAAGCCCCGTACCTGGCAGCCCAGCAACCCGACCCCGAACCCCCAGATCACTGAGAATCAGCCCAAGAAGGAGGGATATCCTCGTGAAGGATTTTACCACCACCGCCCCATAGCAGATGACGCAAAAAGGGGAAACGCCTGCTTCAAGTGTGGCAGGGCAGGACACTATATCAGGGAGTGTCCCCGCAACAACAACCCCGGCAACAACCCCAATTTCAACAACAACCACCCTGCCGATGCAGTCAAGGCTCCTCAAGCTGCCCGCGTCCACCACATGTCAGCCGAAGAAGCCTATGAAGCCCCGAATGCAGCGCTCGGTACGTGTACAGAACCGCGCTGATTTTATTCAATTTTGGAGCTTCCCACCCGTTCAACTCGAAGAATTATACCTAGTCAGCAAGCAACCCGAATCTCGGGGGCGAGATTCAATTTAAGGGGGGAAGGTCTGTAACATCCTGAAATTTGGCCTTTCAAAAATTCTCTTTCAAAAATTCATTCTTGTGATTTGGAATTAAAATTTCCCTCGGTTTGGCAACCCTTTTAAAAATTCTCGACCATTTACGAAACCTTGTCCAAGTTTGGGATCTTATGTTTTGAATTCTCTCCCACTTGGTAAACATGTTGCTGGCTCATTTCACCCAAAAATGTTATTTCTATATTTTCCTTTATTTTAATTACCAAAATTCCTTAATTGTGACTTTACAAAGGAAGTACCCTAAATATCTTTCCTAAAATTCTGCAAAAATTAGGGGATGACCCCTGGGCAATATATAGCCCAAATATGCAAAAACATTTGATACCTTGTTTACAAAATTTTGGAGTAACTCCCCACTTTAGTTTCTGCCTATTTTCATCTTTATTTTCAAAATGCAAAGCAAATATTTTCCTTCTTGTGATCCAAGACCCTAGACACAACCACAAGGGATGCACACACCTCAGGAAAGAAGATGGGCCCTTTTCCATTTCATTTCCTTCATCAAATCAACTTTTCCCCTTTTGGCCAGTATAGTTTTTCCAAACTTTTGCATAGAGCAAGTTTCGAATTTGTGAAAACACTAGTCAGGAAAGTTGCTGCATTTTTAATTTGGCGCACAACAAAACAAACCACACCTCTTTTGGATCAGTGGTTCACGAGTTATGGCTCCATGCCGATGTCGGCGTGCTCTTGGAGGTGCTCACCACTGGCATTGGCGTGCCAGTGGCACCGCCAGGTGTTCGACACCGGAGCACCGCGCCACGCCGCTTCCCCGTGCCCCCAGCCACTCCCCAGCCGCTCCCCGGCCATCTCCACCTCCCCCACTCTCCTCCAGCCGCCCCACGACGCCGGCAACCCCTCCGCCGCAACGTCCCATCCGCTAGACGACGCGCCGCGCAACACAGTGCGCCGCAGTGGCCGCGTGTCGCCAGCTCCCGCACGCACAAACCGTCCCCTCCTCTGCTGTGCGTGCGTGAAGCTTCCCTCCACCCGCTGCCGCCGCCAGCTAGCCGACGCGCCGCTGCTACACCATCACCGCGCCGCCCGTCGACACGCCATGGCCGCCAGAACCTCCCCTCCGCCTGCAAGTGCCACGCCACCCCGAGCCTCTCCACGGGAGCGCCATCTTCGTCGTCCAGCTCATCCGCTCCACGCCGCACCGACGCTACACCAACGACGCCGAGTCCGCTCCGCCACATCTCCGGGACACCGCATCCATGCCCGTGACGGCCACCACCTCCTCAACTCGCTATTTAAGGACCTCCCGAGCCCCCCCCCCCCCCCCCGAGCACCACACCGCCCTCCACTCGCCCTCAATCACCTCCCACAGAAGCCACGCCTCCCGGAGATCACCGTAGCGCCCGAATCGAGATCGCCGGAGCCGCTCGGGCTCCGCCCGATTCCCTCCCCTAGAGAGCTTCCGCCTCCGATTCCCCTCACCCACACACTCCCCAGACCACCATGAACCTCCAGCCGCCCTCGTCGGAGTAATTAGGGGCCGGAATCGCCGTATCTGTCATCGGCAGATCGCCGGAGCCGCCGTTGCCGAAGCCCTGCGCTGCCCCAACCTCCCCAGCTTCGACGAGTACGCCGACGACCTCCGCCGGACTTCCCCGAGCCGCGCTGGACCCTTCCCCACCCCTCTCCCTCACCCTAGCCGCCGGGAAACCTCGCCGGTGAGTTCGCCGGCGGTGAACAGTGCCATTTTCTATTTTCCAGTAGAATAACGGTTCAGCACAGTGCTGGTGGGACCCACTATCAGGGTTTTAAACATTTCCAAAGGTTTTTCTGTTTTCTATTTTTTCTGTTTAAATAAATGGCAGAAACTTTGAAAATCCATATCTCCCTCAAAAATCATCAAAAAAATATGAATCCTTTTCTGATGGCTTTGTTTTCAAAATGTCTGTCTTATGACATCAAAAGAATTTCATTTGGAGTTCATTTGCTTGATCGTTTATTCGATACCGTAGGAAGGGTTTTTAATGCATGTTTATTCTCTAAATAGATTCAAACTTCCCCAACGAAGTTGAAGTCGAACCCGAACCCTACCACTCTGCTGAAGGCAAGCCATTAACCTAATCTCAAGCTTGGTCGAACTTTAGAAAATTGCTTGCTTGTTTAAATTGAATGTTGTTGCATATCATATGCCATGTTGCATTTTAATATTGCCGCACTTATATATATATCTGTGGATCCTCGCAACACCTTTTATTTTTGTCAAACGAGAAGGCGCTTGCCAGCGGAATCGCTGCCACAGTCATCCGGTTGACGTTTCTTTTATTTTTGTCAAACGAGAAGGCGCTTGCCAGCGGAATCGCTGCCACAGTCATCCGGTTGACGTTTCTTTTATTTTTGTCAAACGAGAAGCCGCTTGCCAGCGGAATCGCTGCCACAGTCATCCGGTTGACGTTTCTTTTTTTTGTCAAACGAGAAGGCGCTTGCCAGCGGAATCGCTGCCACAGTCATCCGGTTGACGTTTCTTTTATTTTTGTCAAACGAGAAGGCGCTTGCCAGCGGAATCGCTGCCACAGTCATCCGGTTGACGTTTCTTTTATTTTGTCGAACGAGAAGGCGCTGGTCGGCGGGTTCGCCGCCATAGTCATCCGGTTGACGTTTTATTTTGCTATGCTTGGACTTTGGTACATGCCGGTGCATATGTTTATTTACTGCTGAAATTATTATATGGATGCCATGTGTTACTTTGTTAATGTTGATGTCTGTAATCAAACAAAATGACTAAGAAGATAATCACCTCCCTCGACTAGATTGAGTCACATAGTGCCACTCACCAAACACAGCCAGCATAACCATGCGTCGTCTGTGTGGGCGGACCATGGCCGGGTATTTTATCAGCCTCCTTTGATGCCACCTTTTTGGCAAGTCTAGTCGGTTACCATAGTTGGTCGGGGCTAGTCTTGCGAAGGTTTCGGAGCTAGGCGTCGCTCATGGGTTGGGGACGTGCCGGATTCACTTCTACATAAGGCATAGAATTATGTCGGTGGCTATACAGGGAGTGTCTTGGTAGAGTAAACGACTGTGGAGGTATGGGTTTGTACTGTCCGCCATGGTTGGTTCTAGTACTCCGGTACCGGCGGTACAAGCCTAGACCTCAGCGTGTGGACAAAAGTTGCAACCTCTCGAGAGTGTAAATCTGGATGTCTAGCCTTGTCCCTGGGTTATGGACGTTGTTTGGGTCAAGTCACGCTATGAGTCAGTCCTGTCGAATATGGAGAAATAATGAATGTGAAACCCAACCCTAAAGCCAGAGTTGGCTGGAAATGATAGCCAGAGTTGGCTGGAATGACAGCCAGAGTTGGCTAGAGTAAAAGCCATAGTTGGCTAGAATTAAGCCAGAATTGGCTAGAGGCTTGAAAGCCTAGATGTTATTGGATGAGAAACGTGATCTCATTCCAGCAACCACAAAACTTCCCTACAAAGGTAAGTAGGTAAGTTATGTCCAACCGTTTAGCTTGGACTCGCACTTCTAAACCCGAACTTATGCCATGCTACCTTCTGAACATATGCCATGCCATATAGGTAGACCATGTTTGTTTTTGGGCTAATGTCTTGCGAGTACATTCCATGTACTCACCTGGCTTTTCATGTGGCCAGAACCTGCTACTCCCGTCGCTGAGTACCTGCTGTACGAGAACTAGGAACCCGTATCCCAGGCAGAACCCTATGAAGTAAAGCCCGCTGTTGCCACGCTACCGTCTACGTTTCCGCTGCCATCTCGACGTATCCGCTGCCACTCTCTGGTCGAGGCTCTTCCTTTAGAAGAATAATGTACATACCGTTGTGTGCGCCTGTTTCGCGACCGTTGAAGCCTCACCCTTCTTGTAATGTTGTACCCTTCGGAACCATAATAATAATATTTGGTTATGTCTCTGTGTATCAAGTTATCATATATCCAGTGTTTCTGGGACTGGTATATGGGGTAATCCGATCCTCTGGATCGAGGTGCCACAATACATGAGGCACAAAAACAAAAATAATTGGATGGGTGGAGGATTCACATACCAAGGAGCAATCCCACCAAACAGATTTGAAAAATCTGCCCTAAACTTGGAGATCCAAGGATAGCAGGAAGAACGAGCTCGGGAAAATTTGGGAAAAATACCTGGAAGTGGTTTTCTGTCGAGGGGAAGGAGATGGGCACAGGACACTCACCTAACACCACCTGGGACAAAGTTGGTGGTCCCACGCGGCCAAGGAATCTGGCTGCGTGGGACACCCCATTTTGGTCCCTGGTGGCCTCCTGGTGTCCCACTTATGGCAGATGGTCCCTCTGGTTAAATAACTTACCTCCAAATTTTTCTGGAATTTTCAGAGACAATTTTCTAAAGAGAATTTTTCAAACTTCATATTCTGGAATTTCTGAACTCTGAAATAATTATGATTATGCATATACTCTAAAATTTTAAGATAAATAAAATTAAAATGCAATACAAAATTTTATGGGAATCAAGTTTTCATCATTTCCACATTAGTAATGAGGTTGATCAAGTCTCATTAATAATATGCAAAAGATATAATACATGATTCTTATTTTATAGATATAAAGAAGAGTTTCAAGATACCTCATACTTGATTGGAATAGTTCGAATCATCAAGGTAGCATACTTTGGTGCAGGAGGTGGTAGTGCAATTTCAAAGCTTCCAATCATAATAGTATTTCTTTGAATAGAATTCACACTCTTGTTTATCACTGTAACAGGATTCTTCTTGGGAAAATAGATAGTATGCTCATTTCCTTTTACATTAAATGTCACTTTGCTCTCAGTGCAATTTATCACAGCTCCTGCAATCTTATATTTACTAATTGGAGGCACCGTAGAAAGCACCACGTTAATCCTAGAGGTAAAAGAATTTTCGTCCATCCGATAATTTTGTAATGTGCCCGTATCCGTTAGATTAACCGTGAGCGTGGCCAGCGCTGCCTCCCGCATAGAAGTCGTCCGCACCTTGGTCTCTTCTCATTGCTCTTCAAAATAATTAAAACAATAAGAAGATCTGACCGACGCCTCTTCCTAGATTTGGCAAAAAGATTGAGATGCTTCCAATTTAATCAGCCAGTCCATGGTAGAGAAGCGGCATCAACAATTGGAGCACCTGTAGATGGGCTGTCAGAGGGGATTAGGACCGTCCTCGATCTCCCATGCAGCCGTTCTGAAACATCGTCGCCGGCAGCTGAACTGAAGCCTGCCGGATCAATATTCAATATTCTCTTGATGCAGCCGATCGCCTCCGGAAAAGCCAGCGCGTCCATAGAACTCCGATCTGAAATCTAGAGCTCTGTGCGCATGGTAAACTATTCAATACATATGTTCATCTAATACTGGGAGAGGTAGCTCCAGCAGGTAATAACTCCATACGCATATTTTCTTAGTAGTCATGCACAGTATCTTAATCGACTAATTTGTATTTTAATTTGCCTCGCAGTGTCAATCCAATCTCCATGCGGCAGTCCACCCTACAGACGATCTGGACAAAAAACAAGATCCAATCTAGGCTCATAGTGAAGTTCAATCACATCGTATCTTTTGTTCCTGAACCATTAAATCTTCTTGCTTCCAAATTTCACCGCATTAACATCCAGCATCTTATTCTAGGCCAATCAATTTCAAGGTAAGTGATGGACTAACCGGTGGTTTGAAGCAGTTTGGCCAGTGGCTGTGGGCGGAAAAGTACAGGAACTACTTCCAATAATTCCTACTGTCAGCACTGCTAGGTATAGTATGAAAGAAAACACGTTGCCATATCTAGATTTCAATGGATACACTCATATGTTGTTTTTTTTGCATGATTTAATTTTCTATTGTTTCCCATCTGAAGAACCATCTACCTGCTGGAATTGGTTACATTAGAGTGCAATCTGAATATTCGAACTTAGAATGATATATGCTTATCCAGTTCTTCAAGAATAGTGGGATTGATATGCAAGAAAATAAAATTGATGTTTGATGTATTTTTGCAGGCATGGTTTAACCTCGGCAGGAAATCTTTGGTCAGTACAAGAGGTAGTTAGATTACTGAGAATTTGTGGACATATAAATTGGTAGCATGGGTAGTTACTGAAAGTTCATTTCTATTGGCTTTCTTGATATACCAATGTTTCTACCAGAGTTTATATACCACCGTTACATACCCAAAAATAATCCAAATAAAGCATATTTTATTAATAAATTATACTTATCAGATTAAGCATTATATTTTTTTTAAGGGTTACTCAATAAATTGGGGGTGGGACCTGCTGGCATAATGCAGGCTGTTTTTTGGGAATTCGAGGTCTCATGAACGTTTCGTGGACAAACATACTTTCCGGTCAGGCCTATGGATTCTTTTAGATCTACGGGCCGCTTTGTTATTTCCTGGAGAGTTCTAGGCTTATAGCATACTTGAATAGAAATTGATGAATGTTACAAGGAGTCTAGCCTGGCTGCTCTCGAATGTATATCATGTAGTGTAGTCATCTAGGCTGTTGATTCATGTAAGGTTCACGTGCATTACTTATTTCTCTTATGAACTTCAACTCATATTTTGAGAAGTATATTTAAAAGCTTATAATTTAGGGTTTTCCACGTAACATGTAGTAGATTAATATTCGCCATAGGAGATTTATTGTTTTTCAAATATTTAGATTGCCTTCATGATATTTTCATCTACTGTCCAATGAGGTCAAATTCACATATTTAATTCTACATATTATTGTACTTTTCTGCTAAAGATCTCTATTATGTGTCACTATGCCACGTAAGTCTTACCTCATTCAGTAGAAAATATTGACAGCCTAAGGCGCATCAGTAGGAGCTGATAAGTATCAGTTCGTGTTAGTTGCAGAGTTCTTCTTTTTCTCGGCCATGTGAGGAGCACACAACTAACGAATATCCAAACTTGAGTGCATCCATGCTTTTCATGGGACAGCTGCATGTTAAGTACTTCTTAGTTTGTAATAATAAGTATTCTCTTAGTAAGACCTAAATAACTCATGTTATAATCTCACATTAATAACTCAACCTACCCCTTTTCATGGAATTTAGAATGTTTTTTTAAATACTTAGCTTCCTTATTGATTTGTAGTTATGATGCAAATAAACATCTTTTCTACATAACTTGGTGCACATAATTTATTGTGTACAGCTAAGAAAATTTACAATTTGCTTTCATCTCTAAGTTTCTTTTCATATTTCAGAATGCACCGAGGATTCTCTCTTCGGAGAAGAATTGTAGAAGAGTAAATAGGAACCAGAACTTGCACCATGAGAATGTGAACCAACATATGATAATATATTAATATTTGAGTCTGCCACCTATTGCTTTCCATACTATTTAATACTAATCTGTGCTTCACCTAAATATAGAACTACAGTAGTGAAAGTTTGCTCTCCCACTGAAGTTGCCTGATAATAAAAAAATTCAAAATAACCATAAATATATTGTAACATAACATAGACGGTCATAAATAACAATGTCTAAACAAACTAATTGAAGAAATATATGCATTTATTAACTGTGATATAGAGTTTGTATTTTAGTATTAGTTTTTCAAACTATATCCATAATTAATTTTTAAATTTGAAGTTGTGAAATGTTCACATGCGAATAATAGTTTTGACCTTCCAATATATTTCCCGTAGAAAAGCTTGCCCGTGCAGTCGCACGGGTGGATGACTAGTGTTTAAAAAGGGTCTTCCAAGAATAATAGATAGATTATCATCCTCAGGCATTTCTAATATAACAAAGTCTGTAGTAATTAACACATTAGCAATAGAGATAGGAACATCCTCACATATACCTATAGGCACAGCAGTTGATTTATCAGCCATTTGCAATGAAACTTCAGTTGGAACCAATTTGTTTAGGTTAAGTTTCTTATATAGAGAAAAAGGCATAACACTAACACCAACTCCTAAATCACATAGTGCATATTTCACATAAGTTTCTTTAATACGACAAGGAATAGTCAGAATACTAGGATCTCCACGCTTTTCAGGCAATTTTCCTTCAAATGAATAATCAGCAAGCATAGCAGTAATTGCATCATTAGGTATCTTCCTTTTATTAGTGACAATATCTTTCATATATTTTGAGTATGGAGGAATTTTAATAGCATCAACAAGAGGAATTTGCAAACATAATTTTTTAATCAACTCAAAAAATTTCTCAAACCTAGCATCATCCAAAGATTTCATTACCTCTTGGGGATATGGTATGGGTCTTTGTACCCATGGATCCCTCTCTTTACCTTTTTGTGGATTTGGATGATTCTTCTTTTTGTTCTTCTCAGTAGATGGTTGAGGGTCTTCCTTTTCTGGAGGTTCAGGTTCTGCAATATTTTCAACTTCATGTTGATCTTTTTCAGGTGGAGATGATTCCTCTTCTTCAACATTATCATCTTCGGTCTCAGCATCAGAAATAGAAATATCATTGTCTTGTTCTTGAGAATCATCAATGCCTTTGTTTCCATTGGGAGATTTTCCTGCAGAAGATTTCCTTTTGAGAGCCTCTTGCTCTTTTCTCTTGGGATGGTTTTCAGGATAGTCAGGGTCCTGAGTACTTGCACCACCTCTAGTACTAACCCCACAAACATGTTTCTTCTCAATAAGATTTTCGTACAATTGATTTTGAAGAGAAACCATTTGTTCAATTTGATCATTCATCATTTCACAGTGTTTAACAATTCTTCTAACTTCTCCCACACTAGCATTTATATTTTCACGAAGGAATTTAATTTTATGAGAGTTTTCCATCATATTCATTCTAATATCATGCTCTTCAGGTTTATTATGATAAGCAAAATCATTAACATATGATACATCAATAGGGGGTGTTACCTTTTCATTACCTTCCAAAGAGCTTATAGCATTGACTGGGATTGGAAAACATGGTCGATCAATAGGAAGTTTAACACCCATTTCAGATAATTCCTTAAGATGAGAGGTTTTAATTCCCTTCTCTTTCATATCCTTGGAGGCTCCCTTCATTGCCTCTTTGTTTAATTCAAGAATACCTCCTTTCTTCTCTGGGAATATCTCTCTGTCATCTATTATTTCAATATTCCAATCTTCATAGTTTCTAGAGATAGTTTCCAATAACTCAATTGCTTCATCAACGGTCCTTTCCCTGGAAACACTACCTGCAATACTATCAAGATAACCTCTTGTATTTTCAGTTAGTCCATTGTAAAATATATCAAGTATTTCATTATTCTTGAAGCCATGGGTAGGACATTTCCTAACCATCTTACTGTATCTCCCCCAAGCTTGGGGCAAATCCTCCTCTGTTTGTGAAAAGTTGCTAATCTCAATAGTTAAACCATGAATCTTATCAGCAGGGAAATATTTATTAAAAAATACCTGCAAGCATTCCTCCTTGATAGTAA
The DNA here is from genome assembly GCA_947311845.1 of Poa pratensis. NCBI lineage: Eukaryota > Viridiplantae > Streptophyta > Magnoliopsida > Poales > Poaceae > Poa > Poa pratensis. The sequence goes on from CAMZMU010000057.1 coordinate 33,189,512, forward strand.
TACATCCAGGTTCTAAACGATTATACCAAGTTTTAGCATTTCCTCCCAAAGTAAAAGGAAACAATTTTAAGAAATAATAGCGTTGGTGGACTTCATCTTTGCCGAATAACACAGATAAATCATGCAAATCAGCAATGTGTTCAAAAGGGAACTCATTGTCTCTCCCATAAAACTTATACTTCTCAGCTTTTTCAATTATTTCAGGATCAACACTAAACTCATAATCTTTGCCTTTAATTTTAATAGCTGGAGCATTCATTTTCTCAGTAACAGGGAAATAATTATCAAGAGGAGAATTTTTATAGATATCAAGTTTATCCAATTTATCAAAATTCGAATCCATAAAAGCCATAATAAAAGCATCCTCTTCCTCAGAAGAAGTTTCATGTTCATTATCACAATATTCATTATCTTCTAATTCAGACTTAACATTTTCAATAATAGCAGATTCAGGTGTTTCAGTTATCTCAGATGTTTCAGGGGTCACTTCTTTGTCTACGCTACCACATATTAAATTATTTTCAATACTAGTAGACATCTTAGATAATGGTGAACTAGATAAAGCTTTTTCTTTCTTCTTAGCAACAATAGCAGAAGCAACATTAGGTGAAAAGTTTGGCCTACTTGGCAAATCAGTACCTCTACGAGTAGTTGAAGGCCTTACTTCCTTCGGAGTATTCTTTTCCTTCCCCATAGTTGGGAACAAGCAAGTGCAGCAAATAAATGATAACAAGTTGTCTTACCAATAAAGCTAGGTTCCCCGGCAACTGCGCCAGAAAATGTCTTGATGCCCACAAGTATAGGGGATCGCTGAAATCTTCGTTGGGAAGTGATGCATGTAAAATGCATACATGAACTTTGCACTTTAATTGCTTATATTCCAATCATATTTGCATCATATAAGGGTTATATCAATGTTTTATAATGATTTTGGGAATACTTCATAGTTTTCCCATTTATTTGGAATTAACCCTGTTTTTCCAGAAAACGTCTTTTTTAGTGTTTTAGACTTTCCGGGAGCTTCGGGACTCCAAAAAGGGCAAGGTCAAAGAGCACGGTTCAGAATTTTCAAGAAGAACGCAATGGGCTTAAATTGAAGACCAGAAGCCCAACAGGCTGGAAATGGGAGGGTCCCACGCGGCCTAAAGTACATGGCCGCGTGGGCCTATCTCGTTTCCACCTCGGAGCTCCGTGGCCGTCGATCTTTCGTCCACCGACTTCGTCTTGACCTAAAAACGCCTATAAAAAAGGTCTCCTGGCGTTTCGCGAAAGGAGGCGGCGGAGAAACAGAAAACCACGAAACAGAGAGTCAGAAGGCTGCCGCCGGAGAAGATCGGAGGGGGGAAACGCCGCCGGAATCACCTCCGGAGGGCTCCACCCCCCTCCGGCGTGTTCATCATCGACATCTACAGCAAGATCATCTCCATCTCCCCACTGTAAACTCTTGGCAAACATGATGTATGATGCAATATACTATTCCCTTGATCTATTGTGTCTCCCATCTGTGTTTGAGAAGTGATTTGTTCATGGCACTTGTGAAATAGTTCGTTGATTGGTTGCATACAAGTGTTGTTATCTTTTATGATTGTCTTTATGTACAATATATGAGTGCACGCATATGTTGGGGAATGCATGTAAGGTGATCACCGTAGCGTAATGGATTGAGTAGGACATGTCGGAGTAGAGAGAAACCGGTGTCTGAGACTTGAAGTTACTTTATGGGGGATATATATGGGGGACCCTAGAACTTAAGGCTATGGTGGGACAATTATGTCTTAATAATTCTTGTGCTGCACATTTATTTGGCCATGAGATCCATCATAAGAGTTGTGTTATTGCTCATTTACTTGGCTACACCTATTTATGGCTCCCACCTAAAAGAAACAACTAAGACTGAAACATGTGCTTCACTAATTGTGACAACCACGCGAATGAAATAACAATTGCTAGAACATTTGCTCCCTTGAGATATTTGCTACTTGAGATATTTGATACTTGCTTTGAGAAACTTGCTTGAGAAAACTGCTGAGAGAAACTTGCTCTAAGAAACTTGTGTCTGAAACTTGCTTGAGAAACTTGTTACTAGAAAAACCCATTCCACATCACTTGCTTTCATTAGTTAGATCTTTTCATATTTATTGCTTTGCATAAACGGCCATATAAGAGGGTTATAGGGCTTTAGAGAATAGATAGTTTACCTTCAGCTCCTCGTGGGTTCGACACTCAATACTTATCGAATTGTGCTACAGTGATTCCTTGCTCTTGGGGATTATCAAGTACTTTTCTGGCGCCGTTGCCGGGGAGCGTTGTGCTAAACTTTTATTCTTGTTTGCATTGCATACTAACATATAAATCTAAAACACAAAAAAATTAGAAAATGGAAAAGAACCAAAAAAATTAGAGTTGTATAATATCTATCTTGAGTTAGGACATGAAGTGTTTGAGGAGAAAATTAAATTTTATTTGCATAACACTCATGTTTGTGGTACTAACTCTTTGAACACCTTTATTGCTAATGCTCTGGAAAAGTTTAAGCTTGGGGAAGCCGTTGAGGATGAAAGTGATTTAATTGAGTTTGATGATCCATTATGCTCATTAGATGATAAGTCTTTATGTGGTGATTCTATTCAAAACTATGTGGGTATGTTTAACTTTAATGCTTGCAACTATTATGAGAGAGGAAGAGATAAGAATCCTCTTTATGTTTCTATGTTATTTAAAATGCAAGCTACTGATCACTACATGCATTGGTTATCACAAAATTGCTGCTATTTATTCATATATAAAATGCCAATGCATAGGAAAAGAGTTAGACTTAAAAGTTGATGGTTTAATGTTTTGAGGTGTGCTCTTATGCTTTAACTTCCTATTCGGTTTGGGCACACCTTTATATCTCAAACCTGCAAAATAACTTTACCTACTGATTTCTAACAATTAGATTTTCACTTATATAAATTTGGGAAAGTAAATGAGAAGGATGAGTAATGGAGAAGTTGGGGTCGACCTTGAACATGTGTTGTTCATGCCAATGGAACCATTGCAAATCTCTATCATTTAAACTTTTCCCAAAGCTAAAACCAAATAAAAAGAGTGATAATAGTAATTCGCTGTCCAGTTTTTGACATATCCTGTCTTTATTCTGCATTACTCTCATTACTTGTGTTTTGTGCGGTTCTTTTGATCAAGGAGCATTACATAACCATAGTAACAGTAGCTAATGTTTAAAATCAATTCATGATATGTCTTTGCTGTGCCTATGTGGATTTAATTTATGAAGGCACTAACCCCTCTAATCAAGTTTGTGACGAGTGTTGTGTAAAGAGAATTTTAAGGTGGAAGAATTGAGGGTGATGAACAAGATCAAGAGGGACAAAAACTCAAGCTTGGGGATGTACCCCTAGGCTCACCCTACATATATCAAATAAGTACAAGAATTTAAGCTTGGGGATGCCAAGCCACCTCACTTCAACCATCTTGATACCAAGTAAGTAAGCCTAGCTATATGGCTATAAAGAAAGCGCTTTGCGGGAGGCAACCCGGTTATTTTTGTGTGTGATTTTTCTTTGTGTCCTCTTGCTGTAACAAGAGATTTTGTGTCTAGTTAGTTTCTGGAGTTTTTAATAAAGTGCCAAGTTTTACCCATGTTGGTCTTGAAAAGTTGCTATTTGAGTTCGGAGATTTTATTCCTGCACGAATCTGTGCACGGTATGATTTTTAATTCTTATTATGTAACTCCGAATGAGCTCATATTTGAACTATAGTTGCAACTTTTCATCCTCTGTATGCATGAATTTTTCGGAATTTTTCGAGAAAGTTTGGTAGGGTAGAAAAATACGTTTTGCTGCTGCTGTTTTTCTGGACAGATTCTGTCCCATTTTGTTTGATGCATGCTTTGAGCTTTTAAGTTGAATCTTTTTGATCCAATTGAGTTTATGAGTAGGCATACAACATTATACACTTTCTGGACATTCATATGAATTTTTGTTCAAGGATTATATGCAGCAAGAAACCTATTTGTTTATCACTATTAATGCACCCCACAGAAAAGAAATGGGAGAAACGGTGTTTTGAAGTTTTTTCACAGGGATTGGAGGAGATGCACCAAGAGCTATCCAAGGATGGTGAAGACCATAAGCTTGGGGATGTGAAGACAACCCCGCTGGACCTACACACTCTCGGTTTGCACACGTCCAACTTCTGTTTTTCGATCAAAACACTTTATCGCATAAACTTGGAGCGTCGTTTTTGTTTTTGTTTGAGTCTTGAGAGACCACCACACTATCAATTATATATGAGAGAGCTACTGGAAATATGGGTTGAAATATGATGGATGCTATTATCATGATGGGAAAAGGGATGTTTGAGTTGATTTTTAATGATACATATAGTTGCATGATTCATGAGCTTGTTAATGAGTAATAATATGTAAATGCTTTATCAAGAGTTATCACTTATTCATGTTTTGATGCTGAAAGTTATTTCACTTTGTTTAACATGGATTAGTTAGTTCTATGGACACTCATGCATGCATCTAGATGGTCAACTTTCTCCCTTTTGCTAGCCCAAAAACTCCAACAAGCAAAAACTTGTTTCCAACACCTTCAACCAAAGTTATTCCAGTGAGTCCACCATATCTACCTACTAGCTATATGCTATTCCGAGTATGTTCATCATGATATTTGTGTTATCTATACCTCTGAATGAAAATGATTATGTTATTGATTGCCATGGGAAAAGTTGGTTATATAGCTCTCACGAACTTGATGCACATTTTACTATCATTGCAATAAATAAAACATGACCCATTGTGATTAAGATTATGATGCTAGTGGCTTGATAAATGTTCGAGGTTGGGAGTTAGCCCATATGTGCTGTCACATGCAAAGCTTTCAACATGCTCCTTCATCTCATTTAGTTGATATCATGTACTTTTGTTTATGGATGCCTATCATGGTGAAATGAGGTGGAAATGAAGAAGTTTAAATGAGTTTGTATAAATGGTTAGAGAGACGCCTGGGCCGCTAATCTAAGCCATGCATTATTCATGGTGGAAATTTACTTACATGCTATGGTGAATTATCTATGACGCACCTTACAATAAAAAGCTATTCCAATGGTAAATAAAAAGGGTGTTGAGGTTTTTCATCTTGTTTGTTTGTCTTGTCATTTTGATATGGGCTTGTTCCATATCCTGGGACAAGAGGTACCCCAGTTGACGCTCTTGATGATACTATTATTACTTACAATGATATATAACTTGAACTTGCTTTGTTTCCTAAGTTGAGTAATCATGGTGTAGGTACTTGTATTCAAGGGGCATGAGACATCCAACCTTTACTTTGTCAAGCACACTACTCATATTTGCTTTCACTTTAACCTTAATCATTCAAGATGCTATGATAGGGGCAATGAGAGCTTGACACCAATGAATACCTTATTGCAATCATTAACTTAAGTAGAAGAGTTTGGAAGTTGGATGAAACTTATGCATGCTTTACCTCTACTCACATATACATCTTTCCAAAGTGTACACCTATCATATTCAGATTTCCATCTACACTCTATGACCATTGTAGGATGTTCTACTTATCATTATGCATACATGTGTTCCATATTACTTGCTACTATGTTACACTTTGTGAACTATCAATGAACATCCTTGTCTTGAATACTTGATATCACTTCATAAACTATTTGCATATTGCTACTCCTTTGAAGAATGAATCATTTGACTATATGTAGCAATAGTAATCATCTTTGATATTCATTGTTAAGTATTAAATTGCAAAGTCCATGTTAGTTTTATCATCTTCATACTCGAGGACGAGCATGGATTAAGCTTGGGGATGTTGATGCATGTAAAATGCATACATGAACTTTGCACTTTAATTGCTTATATTCCAATCATATTTGCATCATATAAGGGTTATATCAATGTTTTATAATGATTTTGGGAATACTTCATAGTTTTCCCATTTATTTGGAATTAACCCTGTTTTTCCAGAAAACGTCTTTTTTAGTGTTTCAGACTTTCCGGGAGCTTCGGGACTCCAAAAAGGGCAAGGTCAAAGAGCACGGTTCAGAATTTTCGAGACGAACGCAATGGGCTTAAATTGAAGACCAGAAGCCCAACAGGCTGGAAATGGGAGGGTCCCACGCGGCCTAAAGTACATGGCCGCGTGGGCCTATCTCGTTTCCACCTCGGAGCTCCGTGGCCGTCGATCTTTCGTCCACCGACTTCGTCTTGACCTAAAAACGCCTATAAAAAAGGTCTCCTGGCGTTTCGCGAAAGGAGGCGGCGGAGAAACAGAAAACCACGAAACAGAGAGTCAGAAGGCTGCCGCCGGAGAAGATCGGAGGGGGGAAACGCCGCCGGAATCACCTCCGGAGGGCTCCACCCCCCTCCGGCGTGTTCATCATCGACATCTACAGCAAGATCATCTCCATCTCCCCACTGTAAACTCTTGGCAAACATGATGTATGATGCAATATACTATTCCCTTGATCTATTGTGTCTCCCATCTGTGTTTGAGAAGTGATTTGTTCATGGCACTTGTGAAATAGTTCGTTGATTGGTTGCATACAAGTGTTGTTATCTTTTATGATTGTCTTTATGTACAATATATGAGTGCACGCATATGTTGGGGAATGCATGTAAGGTGATCACCGTAGCGTAATGGATTGAGTAGGACATGTCGGAGTAGAGAGAAACCGGTGTCTGAGACTTGAAGTTACTTTATGGGGGATATATGGGGGACCCTAGAACTTAAGGCTATGGTGGGACAATTATGTCTTAATAATTCTTGTGCTGCACATTTATTTGGCCATGAGATCCATCATAAGAGTTGTGTTATTGCTCATTTACTTGGCTACACCTATTTATGGCTCCCACCTAAAAGAAACAACTAAGACTGAAACATGTGCTTCACTAATTGTGACAACCACGCGAATGAAATAACAATTGCTAGAACATTTGCTCCCTTGAGATACTAGTGACCGTGCACGTGCAACGCACGTCTCCTAATTTATTATAATATGAACATGTATTTGAATCTATATTTGTTTCATTCAGTTATTTTACCAAGTTATCCAAATAGATTTCTTTGATAAAAAATTGAAATTAGACCTAATATCTTCTGAGAATTATTTCCCTGTCTCATTCGGTGTCTGTTATTTTTGGGATTGTCGATATACTTTATATTTTTTCGCTTGTGACCCGTGTGTTGCAACGGGAGAGAAAAATCTGTGTGGTTCAAACGCGTAATCGTCAACTCCAACACTGACGACACCTAGTTTTTCGCCGATGAATTCTCATCAAATTCGGCCAATGTCGACATGGATGGTGGATAGGACGACTGACCAAAAAAAGAGTTGAATGAATATCTTCACCTCCATTTTTTTCTTCATCCTCGTGGATCCAATAATTCTCCAACAATAATGTTGGCGCATAGGCGGAAGGGCGAGATTGAAAGCTTTGGGCGTGGGTTAGGGTTTCCGGTTGAGAGACTCCAATCCTTTATATACATGCCTTGGCCTTACCGAACGGTGCAAGGATTCCATATACGGCAGCGCATCCGTGTTCGAACTGAGTTCGTATGAAATAAAACCGTGCTCGCCTGTCTGAACATGGAGCTCCGCCCCGCCCCGCCCAGCTTCTTCCCCACCTCGGTGCCATCGTGTCCGGGAGGCGATGGACCGTGAGCCGGCAAAGTTAAATCAGGACAAAAACAAAGATAACGTTTCGCGTTGGATTGTGTTGAGGTGCTCAACACCGAACGAGCAATCTGAGCCTTTGATCAAATATTGGACGCGTACGATTTAATGTATCCGGTCATGTTTGCTCTTTTAATAGTAGTACCTAATATGCTTCACTAATCTAACATTGTCCATTGCTTATTAGTGAAAAATTACACTATAAGCAAGAGAATGAGCCCAATGAATTTATGTGCTAGCTTCGCCACTGAGTGTCGTGCGACCCAAAGCTTCCGTCAGAGCATTTGTGAGTTCCTGCAGTGTAAAGTTATATGTTGGATTCATTCTGAGAGCTGGACAGAGACCAGTCCCTGCAGTATGCCTTGGCTGTCATGGTATGCTCCGTGTTCAGTCTTTGCTCTGTAGCGCAGCACAATCGCAATTGCCTGCTACCAAACCCAATGATTCGTCTCCGCTAGTGTACCTGCGCAAGTTCAGCGGGCACGGGCACGTCCTCTCCTCTGCACCGCGTCGTGCTACCGGGTCCGTGTTCCGGCATGCATGTCTGCTGGCCTGCCGGGACTGGCTCACGGCCATCCGCGCGGAACCCCCGAGGTTCAGCCTCAAGGCTCGCGTCGCCGGCCCGGCGTCTTCACTACGCTGTCAATCGACATGCTCCTCACCTCGACCCGCCGCTCGCCTCGTGCCCTCGTTCGCTGACTGGCCGCGTGTGTCTTCGATTCCACGCCGCCATCAAAACACGCCATCCAGTTGCTAAAAAAAACTCGCCATCCAGCCTCAAGCTTCTGCAGTGGCGGCGCGGGACGGGCTGGTGCCGTGCCCCAAATCGACGAAGTCTGCTACTCTGCTAGTCCCACGATGCCAAGGCGAGGAAGCAAGAGCGGCCCGCGGGATCGCCATCCAAGAAAATCCTCGCTATCGTGGCCCGTGCGACATCCCAGATATCAGTGCTCCTGCTGTGCTAGTCCCCAGCAGAAGCTCGCCGACTCATACGCGTCGCACGGGTTGGATCAAAGGAAGTTGTGCTCCCTGCCGAGATCGCCGTCGTCCTTGTCGCCTTCCGGCTTCTTCCCCTTTGTCGTCTTGGCCGCCGGGGGCAAGGAGGCAGCGAAGGCGCCCGCTGCGCCGGCACAGCAGCGGTTGGATCAAACGAAGTTGTGCTCCCTGCCAAGATCGCCGCCGTCCTTGTCGCCTTCTGGCTTCCTCCCCTTTGCCGTCTTGGCCGCCGGGGGCAAGGAGGCAGCGAAGGCGCCCGCTGCGCCGGCAGCCCCGCCGAACATCACGGCGGTGATGGCAAAGGGCGGGTGCAAGGCATTCGCGACACTGGTGTCGGCCTCGCGCGCAGCGCGCTCGACGTTCCAGTCGGCCGGGGACTGCGGCGTGATGGAGCAGAGTTTCTTCGGTCGTCCAGGGATGGCCTCAAAAATAACGTTTCGGGATAGGACATGTTGAGTTGCTCAACATCAACCGGACAATCTGAATCGTTAATCGGAAATTAAACGTGTACGATTTAATGTATCCGACACATGTTTGCTCTTTTAATAATAGTATAGATTTGCTACTTGAGATATTTGATACTTGCTACTTTGAGAAACTTGCTTGAGAAAACTACTGAGAGAAACTTGCTCTAAGAAACTTGTGTCTGAAACTTGATTGAGAAACTTGTTACTAGAAAAACCCATTCCACATCACTTGCTTTCATTAGTTAGTTCTTTTCATATTTATTGCTTTGCATAAACGGTCGTATAAGAGGGTTATAGGGCTTTAGAGAATAGATAGTTTACCTTCAGCTCCTCGTGGGTTCGACACTCAATACTTATCGAATTGTGCTACAGTGATTCCTTGCTCTTGGGGATTATCAGGAAGTATTACCCAAATTTATAGTTCGACATGATGGGAACACAAGAATACCAATAAGACTTTGGCAATTGAGGCGTCACTCTCAACCACACCTGTATATCAATAAACTTGCAGCAGTGATAGTGAAGGCAGTAGTATGATTCAAGTAGCAAATAGAACAACAGTAGTGAACAAGTGTTTCCCAGTTTTCACCGGAAAAGTGAAAGTGTAACTCAGAGATTTAAAACATAGGCATGAGGTGATAGTGGGGTGTTGCATGAATAAGATTGATCATATAATAAGATATAAGTAGCCATGGGACTTATCTCTAACTCCGATATATGTAGGTATGTGTTCCATAATTAGTTGTGAGTACTAACCAAGAGAATTTGCACAACATCTATTGTCCTACCTGCCCATTTCACCGGGGCCAACTTGGAACTACAGGTAATTAAGGTCTACCCTTTCGAATAGCCCGGAACAACGCATTAACACTTCATGAACACATAGAATCCTCAAACTTAAACATCTCCCCCTTGTTTTCCCTATACTATCACTTTTAGGGTTCGCAGGTTCAACATAATAGCAGGTGATACACTTTGCAGATGGATACCAAACTCAATTATATGATGAAGAAAAATAAGTTCAGTACTGAAATCATGCCACTCGGGCCCTAGTAGCAAGCATTAAACATAGCATAAGTGCATCAACACAATACAAAAATATCCTCAAGATAAACCCCTAAGATCTCGGACAACGGGTGTCATTACATGATCAATCTCATCCAATCCCCATCCACCTCACATGCCTACAGCGGACTACTCACACATGGTGATGGAGAGGGAGTTCATGGTCGATGGAGATGAAGGCGGTGAAGATGGCGGTGAAGACGGTCTCCGGATCCCTCCACCGGAGGAGAAATCCTGAATCAATCTGTCTCCGAAAACGAAGATCGTGGTGGTGGCGGCGGTGTGTTTCGCGAAAGCTCCTCCCCTCTTAGGGCACCCACTTTTTCGTATATATGAGGGGGTACGTCGAAGACCGAAGGCGAGGCGGTGCCCGAGGCCCAATTGGGGTGGGCCCACGCAGCCAGGTACAGGGGCCGCGTGGGGCCCCCTCTTTTGGCCCTCGAGCGCTTCCTCGTGTCCATCCTTTACCCAATGTCCTCCTTTTCCATAAATATTGACGTGGTATTTTTCCCCGATTTAATTTCCTGCAAAAATAGCCAGAAAGGAGAATTTGCTAAAAACAACGTCAGATTCAGCAGGTTTATTCAAATATGGAAAGATTCCGGAGCAAATTATGAAGCAAAGTGCTTGGAAAAGTAGATGCATTTTAGGTGCATCACAAGTTCAATATGATTCATCTTGGAAGATATCATTGGATTGAAGCTTGCAATGGATACATGAAGACGGAGCTAAGCAAGGCTCTCCCATAATGGTGTATGGGGGAGTATTTGGAGAAGTCTTCATCAATCATGTGCTAACAAGCACAATCAAGAAAGGTGTTCCATCTTGAGGGAGTCAAGATCGTCATCTAGCTCAAGTGGAATGCGCAAGGCAAAGGTATGATCTTGATAGGGTTTCTATTTTACCGGTCTCATGGTGTTAGTGGGAGACCGGGTTATAGGATAGACGGCGTACTATCAAGAGGGGCTCTCAAGTGAGTAACTTGATCGCATATTTCTGGAGAGCTCAAACCTTTGCATACTTGGCATATCATCTTTCTTGGTTCTTATTTGGATTTTAGCCATGTGAGAATTTAGAGCTTGTGTTCATCTCCATACCAAGCTCTAGTTCATCAAAAATGGATTTCATATGCATATCTTGTTGCATTTTTTATATTGGAGGTTTTACCGGCTTATCTTTTCTAGAGAGGTCAAACTCTCTCCTTGTGGTTTCCTCCTCACGTGATGGACTATGATATGTATATGTATGATCTTGTAGGGCTTGTGATTATCTTCGAAACAAGCACAAGATCATAGAAAACATAGTCTTGATGATTATCTTGTTGAGTTTTGATGTTGGAGGATTTACCGGTTGTTCTTTTGTAGAGAAGGTTTAACTTTCTAAATTTTGTTTTATCCTCCCATGTTGGACTATGATGTTTCTCTGCATGATCTTGTAAATCTCTTCGTTGACATTCCAACGAGCCCAAGAACATCGAAAATGGAGTCCGGATGATCAAGATATGTCCGTTTTCGTATTGGGTGTTTCTGCAGTTTTTAGGCCGGCCTAGGCCAGGATGGGACCAAGGCCGGCCCCAGGCCGGGTGCCTCAGGTGGTAGGCCGGCCAGGCCGGCCCCAGGCCGGGCTCGCGAAATCTGAGCATAACGGTTGGATTTCGGGGGACCAATCTAAGGGGCCTTCTTCCCCAATGGTTCCCTAACTTCTTGAGCTTGTTTTTCCCCTCTCTCCTCCATTGTTAACCTTTGGAAAAGCTTGCCCCCTCTCAATACCTCCCATGATTCTTGCATATCTTTGAGGGAAAAGTGAGAGGAGATCTAGATCTACATTTCCACCAATCCATTCCTCCTCTAAGTGAGGGGAACCTAGTTTATCTTGATCTTGGAGTTCTTGGTGTTTCTCCTCCTTTGTTCTTCCTCTCTTATTCCCCCATAAGCATTTGTTGCTTTGTTGGAATTTGAGAGCGAAGGATTTGAGCACTTGTGCTCTTACCATTGCTTTGTGCATCGGTTTGTGCTCTCCACGAGGATTCGTGGAAGTTGAAAGTTTGTGAGCTTGTTACTCTTGGGTCTTTGGATCCCATACGCCTTTGTGGTGGTTGAGACCTCTTGTGGTCATTTGTAGTTGTTCGGGAGCCCCAATTCATTTGTGGGTGTGTGCCCCGGATCGTTGTTGTAAAGGCTCCGGATTCCGCCTTGAAGGATTCTGATAGTGGAAGGTGAACCAAACCTTTGTGGTGCGGTTCATCGGAGAAGAAGGTGAAACCTTTGTGGCTGTTGAGTTGACCTTTGTGGTATCTCACACCTCTCCAATGAGACGTACTCCCCTAAAAAAGAGGAACTCGGAAATACATCCTCGTCTCCGCGTGCCTCGGTTATTTCTATACCCGAGCTCTTTACTTATGCACTTTACATTGTGATAGCCTTCGTGCTTGAAGTATTCTATATTGCTATCACCTTGTTGCTTGTCTTGCTTAGCATAAGTTGTTGGTGCACATAGGTGAGCCTAGTATATTTAGGTTGTTGGCTTGTTAATTTAAACACCTAGTTTTATTCCGCAATTATCAAGCATAAACCAGAAAAGTTTTAATCGCCTATTCACCCCCCTCTAGACGACATCCTTGTCCTTTCAATTGGTATCAGAGCCTGGGCTCTCTTTTTGGGCTTTACTGCCTAGAGAGTAAAGATGTCGCTTAGAGAATTAGTGCACGATCCCAATTTTATATTCGACGGCACAAATTATGATGTTTGGAAAATTCGCATGCTTAATTTTTTAGGGCCATGGGTCCAAATTATATGAGAATTGTAGATATGGGTTTTCTCCTCTAATGGATTCCCAAGAATTATCTATAGAGGATGAGGAAAACTCTTATCTCGATACTCTAGTATCTAATGGTCTTATATGTGTTTTGAGCGATGTAGTTCTTGCATCAATCATGCCTTTTTGGAACGCTCATGAGCTTTGGACCAAGCTTCAAGATAAATATGAAGTGTCCAATATTATTGAGGATGATTGTTATCCCTCCACCTCCGGCCGTGACAAGTTCACAACTTCTTCCACTTCACCAACATGTGATTTGTCACAAGGTAATGATATGGTGAGTGGTGATAGAAATTGTTTTGTTGATGGTGAATATTCTATTGACTATACTTCATCTCTATCTCATTGCAATGATCTATCTTTGGACTTAAACACTTCTAGTACTCCCAATGTTTTACATGCTAGTGTTCTTAGTCCTTGCATATCATGTAATAGTTGCTAACTAAATCTCATGATGATATGCTTCCTATGTCTTGTTGCCATGAAAATAATTCTTCCATATCCTCTAGTATTTGTGTGACTAACAATGTAGAGGAATCCCAACATTTGTTGGAACAAGACATGGGCCTCAATGGTGCTTCAAGTAATTCTTCATCATCAACGTCCATTACCCACTTTTGCCTTATGGCTAGAGATTCAAATATATCTCCACCTTTGGAACCCTCTACATCTTGTGATGATGTGGATGAGGATTCTTATGGAGAACATATGGATGTTGAATCCTTAACAAAGAAGGGTGAGATGATATTTGGTGCTCTCCCCAAAGGTAGCAAAGCTATCCCTCCTCTATGTGAAATCATTACTTATGCTATTAAGAGTAGGCAAATCATTGAGGGTTTGGATACTCAATTTGATGAGAAATGTAAAATTGAGAGAGAGGATGCTACGAAAAAAAGCATCCTTAGAGAATGCACTTGAGGAAGAGCAAGAGCTTAGGGCTTCTCTTGAAGAGAGACTTGTGTCCCTTGATGAGTCTAATGATCTTATTATTGCTAAAATCATTAAGGAAAGAGATCATGCCCTTGCAAAATATAAAGTGCTTAAAAAGGAAAAGTTGAATTTGGTGTTGGCAATGCAAGACTAATTGAGGACATAGAGAGACTTGACAAAGCTCACAAGGCTTTAGAAAGTGAACACTCTCTCCTTATCAAGTCTCATGATCAACTTCAAACTCACAACTATCTAAGAATGATGAGCTTTCCAAGTTGTCTTCTTCCATTTCTAATATTGATGATGCATGTGCTACTAACTGTCGGAGAATGACTCCCACGAAACAGGGGCAGTCACACTCGCGAAGAGAGTTCGTGTAAGGGGCTGAACACGACGTCAATCAACCCTCATCCGGCGCGGCGACGCTGCTCGTCGTGCCTGAGGAGGGACATCACGGCAGAGAGAGACACGGCGCGTACCCAGGTTCACGGCCCTCTTGTGGAGGTAAAACCGCTACGTCCTGCCTGTCTGTATTGCTGCTTGTAGAGGTTACAGTACAGCGTGCTTGCCGAGGGCACAGTTGTGGCAATGGCGCGTACAAGGGGAGGGAAACTACTGTCTTCTTCTCCCTTGCGCGCAAGTAGCTAGACTAGGAGTAAAATGTGTTCGATCCCCTCTTAGGGTGGTGCACCAGCTCCTTTTATAGGCGCCCCGGGCCTCCTCCCTGTCCTTGTGCAGCGGAGGGGCTACCACATGGCGACAACGGTCGGGAGCACGGTGCACCGCTGCTTGGGCGTCCATGAGCGCGGTCCATGGGCACAAAAGCTGAGGCCGCAGCAGAGAGGCCGCCGTCCATCCAGGACGGCCAGCTGCGCCGCAGAGGAGCGGGGAAGTCCCCACGGTGACGTCGCGTTTGGCGCGTAGCGCCGGCCTGCTCCCTTATCACCAAAGAGGAAAGCTTGGTGGTCTGCGCCGTTGCCCCTGCTTTGTTGACTCCTTTATCACCAAAGTGGGACTGTAGCTCCGTCGTCACCTGCGCAGAGGCGCGGTCACTCTGCGGCCGCTGCGGAAGCCATGTGCGCTCCGCAGAGCTTGCTTTACAGTGAAGGAACCCTCGCGTGGGCGGGAACGCCCTGTGGAGGATTCTGCGTTGACTTCCCTTCAGGGAAAGCTTCCTTGGAGAGGGGCAGCGGAGTAGAGGCTCCACAGGCCCTAGCTGCCTCCTCAGGCCTCCGCGAGGCGATTCTGCCCCGCGGGCACCCCAGGCTTGCAGCCTGGTCCTTAGCGAGATTCACTCGCCGAGTGTTGAGGGTTATAGAGGCCTGGCCCAGTACACCCTGGTTCTTACTGGGCTGACAGTAGCCCCCGGGCCCATGACGGGCACGACGCGGTCCAGGGGGCGCAGGCGAAGCGTCATGGGCCCAAAGTGTCCGGCCGGCCCGAGACACGTGGCGAGCGGTTGGTGCGTCTCGGCTTCTCCGGAGGAGGTGGGCGTCGTGGTGGGACCCACGACGCCTCGGAAACCGCTCTGAGGTGATATAAAGGCTGCCGCGGCTGTGCCGGCAGCAGTTCCGCCGCATTTACGCCTTTCCTTCTTGCATACACCTCCGGTGCTCCACTACTCCGGCGATTTCCGTTCTTCTCCGAGCTCTTCCGCCGCCCTTCCTTCGCGAGCCATGGGCCCCAAGAAAGGCAAGGCGGCGATGGTGGAGGCCTCCGCTGAAGCGCAGCGGGAGGAGGAGCTTGCGCCGGCTCTCATCGGCACTCGCGTCTCCACAGCGGAGGCGCTGGATAGGCTGAAGGTCCTCGTCGCCGGGAGGAATAATGAGCATGGCGCCAGCGGCGTCAAGGCGGCGCGCTTCGGCAAGCTGGCGGCGGGGTGGTACCCCATTTTCGTCCACACGCTGTTCGCCGGCTTGGTGCCGCCGTTCTCTCCCTTCCTTGCGGAGGTGCTGGCTTTCTATCAGATCCAGCTCCTGCACCTCCACCCGAACTCCATCCTGATTCTCGCCATCTTCGCCTATCTCTGCGAGGCGTATCTGGGAGTGATGCCTCCGTGGCCTTCTTCCGGAGCTTCTACGCGCTCCGCAACACGGCGCCGGCGAGCGGTCTGGGTGCGTGTCTTTCCGCATCGCAGACGGGATGGGCGCCGTCTACATCCCCATGTCGTGGGATGGCGACAAGGCCGTTACGAGGGTGACGAAGAAGGTGGAGGACTTCCGCCAGAAGTGGGTCCTCGTCGACGCCAAGGAGCGGAATGCCTTCTTCGATGAGCCTGAGGCGCCGCCGCTGAAGAACTCAAATTGGTCCAGCGAGAAGTTCCAGCACCAGAAGATTGCCCACTTGGTCTCGCGCATGAAGCTCGTCCGCGAGGCTGGCCTCACGGGGCAGATGGTCGCTGAGGACTTCGTGAGGCGGCGCATCGCTCCCCTCCAGGCGCACACGAAGCCGGTGTGGATGTACTCCGGCCCGGCAGATCCAATGCGCTTGCACCTCAGCGCCCACGCGCCAGACGACGTCGCCTCCATCTTAGGCACGCTCTTCATCGCCCCGGAGATCCCTGTTCCGGGCACTGAGCACCTGAGGCCCCTCCACCAGCTCACTCCAAAGAAGCGCCTCGCAGTTCTGGAGATGATGCCGACGTTCACGCCAGAGGGCTTGGAGGGAGAAGAGGCGAAGGGGGCTGCGGCGCCTGTGGTGGAGGAAGACTTGTTTGGCGAGTCCTCTGCTGCTTCAGACGCCGAAGCTGACGCCGCCGCCGGAGGAGTCAACCCCTCGTAGGGGAGGCGAGCTCTTCAAAGCAGGCGGCCCCTGAGGAGGAGATCCTGGAGGTATCGTCCGATGTGGACGAGGATTTTGTGGTGGCCCCGTCACGACGGGCCACAGAAGAAGAAGACGAAGACGGGGACGATAGCGGCCCGGAGGCCGCGGCAAAGCGGTGCGAGCCCCGCACCAAGGCCATCCACGACGGGCCGCCAGAAGCCTGGAGAGCACTCCTCTCAAGAGGAAAGCTGGGCGGCCCCTGAGGAGCCCAGCGCTGGAGCCTCAACAGGCCTGCGGCGCTCGCCAACAAGGTGTGGGTGGACACCCGCGCCAAGTCATCTGGGTGAGTACTGCTTCTTCTTGACTCGTTCTTGCTTATCGAGAGTTCTTGCCTTTCTCGAGGATCTCACTGTCTTGATTATCAGGGGTCTGGTTCATGCGAAGCGTCGCCGACTCCGCAAGGCTGCGGACGTGCGGCGCGACGCTACGACCGTTGTTGAGGGGCCTACAGCGCCCCTTGGAGAGGAGACTGAGGAGCCCGTGGTGACAGTCACCACGGGCCCGGCTGTTGACGAGGCCATGAGGCCTGTGGGGGAGACGCCCCTTGAAGAAGCAACTGCCTCGCCACCTCCTGCCGAGAGTCAGTTTGAGGAGGCGGCGAAGCTCCGTCGCCGCCGCGCCCTGATGCTCCACTGGAGCCCCCAGAGACACCCGCCGTGGAGACGGCGGGGACCAGCACACAGGCGCCGGGAGGCGCCGACGTCGAGATGGAGGAGGGAACTCCTCCGCCGCCCCCTCCAAATTCCGAGCCTGAGGGGGAGGCCACTTCTTCTGAGGCCGCAGCAGGCGAGGCTGCGGTTGAGCCTCTGGTGGCTAGGCCTCCCTCGCCAGCCCCCGCGGCCCACGAGGAGGTCGTCGTGGAGAACAACGACGCACAAGACGGTGGGGGCCCGCTCCTGTGGCCCCGTGCTGACCCTGGTCCAAGCACTGTGCTTTCTGCACCAGAGGCTGGCGCTGGGGGGAGGACGTTGCGCCACGTGAGGGCTCTTGGGCCTTGGTCTTGAGCGACCGGAGCCGGAGCGGCGCGAGCCGCCAAGCTGCCCTCCGTTTGGTGAGGGGCACCCTAGACGGGCTAGAGACCCAACTTGCCCTTGAGGAGGCGGAGCTTGGCAGGAGGTACGACGCCCTTGCTGCTGACTGGGCCCGCTTCTTCGAAGTCAGGCGGCGGAGTGGCCCTGACGACCAAGCTCTTCAGGCGCAGCGCGACGAGGCGACGCGGCAGGCCCAGGAGATCCGCGAGAACGCGGAGCGCGAGGCGCAAGAGGCCTTGGCGCCGGTCCAGGCGGAGCGCAAGGCGGCTGCAGAGGATCGGGAGGCGGCTGTGGCGGAGCGCCAGGCTGCAGCCTCCGACCGAGCGGCTATCGAGACCTCCCTCGCCGACCAGCGCAAGGAGCTGGCCAGCCGCGAGGAGAAGATAATTTCTGAAGCTGAGGTGGTGAGGAAGTCTCTGGAGCAGCATCGTCTGTCGCTGGAGGCTCGCGAGCAGGCCATGACGACACGCGAAGCTGAGGTGCTCAAGCGTGAGGAGAAACTGGAGCAGGCGGAAACTGACATGAACAGAGCGTGAGGCCTTGGAGTCCCGCGAGAGCAGCTTGGCTGAGGCCATGGGCAAGCACGACAAGGAGGTGGAGCGGCACCGGGAGCTTGTGGAGAAGGCCAACCAAAAGCTTGCCGAGAAGAAAAAGGAGGCAGAGGCGGAGGCCCTCACCAAGCAAAAAGAGTACCGCACTGCTGTCACACAGGCCGTCTCCCGGGAGTATGCTGGGAAGTTCAAGAAGCAGGAGGACGGCTTCCAGAAAAAGCGCAGAGAGCTCGGCAAGCGCATTCGCCAGCTGGAGGAGTGGAACGCCAACTTGAAATCCTCGCTGAAGCGCGCCAAGGACGCTAATCTCCGCACGGAGCAGGCCCTCGAGCGCTCGGAGCAGGACCTCACAGCCCTGATGGCAGACATGCAGGAGCTGAATGCGCAGGTGGCCCCTGTTGTGGAGAGGGTCGAGGAGGCTGAGCAGAGCGCGGTGGCGGCACGGGTCTTGACGCAGCAGCGGGAGCGTATGTTCCGATCTTTGGTGACGCGCGGGAACGCTCTTGCTGCGAAGCTGGGGGTGGATGCTCCTGCCGTCCCCGTCCACGGGAACGCCGACGTGCCACGTATCTGACCTACTTCGACCAGCTCTTCTCCGTCCTTGAGGGCCCTGTGGCGGAACTCGACGATGTTGTCGACGAGGAGTGCCGCAAGCTCCTGCTGGTGGCGGTCGAGCGCGTCTTCGTCAACCTCAAGCGCCTATATCCATGCTTCGACTTCGAGTCCGTGACCGAGCCCATGGGGATGCTCAGACCGAGACGCGCCTCTTCAACTCGCTGCGGGAGGAGATCAACGACTATGTCAACCGCTTCAAGAGGGTCGCTGAAGAGCCGGCCTCTGGCGAGGAGGAAGACGTCGAGGAGGAAGGCGCGGAGGAAGATGACGCTGAGGAGGATGAGGCCGCCAAGACTTCTGCTTAAGCTGCTCCTGCCACAAGTCGCGCCTGAGGCGCAAGTTATCTTTGTTTAAAGACTTTGTTTCATTTGTGATGGTCTGTAAAACACTTTATTGTGCTGCAATGTGCGTGTGCCCCTCGACGGGCATTTTATCCCTATTCCATGCCTTTTTCGCTTTACGTCGTCAGGACCCGTCTCTTAGCGCTATGACTCCGCCACTACGGTATGCCAGAGCAATGACTCAGCAAGGCCGGGGGGTGTTTAAGGCTTAGAGAGGTAAGAGCTCTCGAGTCGCGATGCTCGAGGGCTCCCCTTTGACGCTCAAGCAGTCCATGAAATGCGAAGGAGAAAATACCCGCCCGAGGGACGGAAGTTGCTCGTGAGAGGAAAAACACAACGCCTGAGGTGTAAGCGCAGGACTTAGCTTAGCGAGGTTCTGCCTCGTGGAGGGCGTTGATTTCCCTGAAGTGTGCTTCCCTCTTTGGGTCTGGAGCGTGACTCCACGAGCCTTGGGGGGACTCTTGTTCCCTGTGTAGGTTAGAGGTGGAACCAAAGCAAACATGGTAGAGAAACTCATGCGCGCTTATAGGTTTCCTCATGGGTGCCTCGCGAGGAGAGTAAGTACCAAAGGTCCTTAGGTGAGGTGGCAGGTTTGGGAGCAAGCCCCTGGGCCAGAGCTCTTTGGTGAGGTAACAGGCGTGAGAGCGTGCTCACGTGTTAGAGCTCGGATCCTTTTGGGTTTTGCGGTGCTGCTGGGATGCTCCCGAGGCACAGTCACCGTACTCAGCCCCCGCTCGCGAGGTGCGCAAGGGGAAAGATATGAGCGCGAATGAAAACACAGAGTAATGAGAACTAAAACTCACCCCCAAAATATTACATAGCGGCGCCGCAGCGCAATGTTTCACTAGGAAACGAATTGGTTCGTTACACTTGGGCTTGCCAAGATAAAGTTTCCATGTCGAGGCATGGGGACCACATTCAGTGGCTGAGACTCTTCACGGCCTGCGGCGGCACGTTACAGGAAGAGCTCAGAGGGACTGGCCCTCAGAGAGAGAAGCTTTTGTGAAGCTTGGAGGTGAAGCTGTGCGCTTTCCTCTAGAGACAAAAAATGCCTGGTGTGATAGAGATCACGGGTAGAACTTGCGTAGATGCGCGATGTTCCAAGGGTTCTTGACCGGGATGCCGTCCTCCGTCTCGAGGCGCACCGCACCAGGTCTGGCGACATGCGCGACCCTGTAGGGGCCTTCCCACATGGGCGAGAGCTTGTGGAGACCTTCCCTGGAGAGGATCCTCCTGAGGACAAGGTCGCCTGTCTCGAGAGTGCGCGGACGTATGTGGCGGCTGTGGTAGCGTCGCAGGTCTTGCTGGTATTTTGCCGCTCTGAGGGCGGCTCGGCGGCGCAACCCGTCGAGGAACAGCAGGTCGTCGTTGTGGAGGTCTTCTTGATTGTCCTCATTGAAGGCAAGGACCCTTGCGGACCCGTGCTTGATCTCTGTGGGGAGGACTGCTTCGGCTCCATACACCAGGGCGAATGGCGTCTCACCAGTGGGCTTTGTAGGGTTCGTGCGGATGGACCAGAGCACGGAGGGGAGCTCATCGATCCAGCCCTTGCCGTAGCCCTTGAGGCGGTTGAAACTTCTCGTCTTGAGGCCCTTGAGGACCTCAGCATTTGCTCGCTCGGCTTGACCATTGCTCTGTGGGTGAGCTACCGAGGCGAAACAGAGCTTGGTGCCGAGGCTCTCGCAGTAAGCCCTGAAGATGCCGCTGGTGAACTGTGAGCCATTGTCGGTGATGATGCGGTTTGGCACACCAAAGCGGCAGACCAGGCCTCTGATGAACTTCACGGCTGCCCTGGCAGGGATGGTGCGCACCGCTTCAACCTCTGCCCATTTGGTGAACTTGTCAACAGCCACGAAGAGGAACGGTAGCCCCCTTGCGATCTCGGGAAGGGTCCCAAGATGTCCAGCCCCCAGACCGCGAACGGCCAGGAGAGCGGGATGGTCTGGAGTCCCAGTGCAGGCTGATGGACTTGCTTGGCGTGGAACTGGCATGCATCGCAAGACTGAACGATGGTGACGGCATCTTGAAGCACTTGAGGCCAGTAGAAACCGCTCCTGAAGACCTTGCCGGCGAGGGTGCGCGCGCAGGAATGGTGGCCGCACTCTCCACTGTGTATGTCCCTGAGGAGCATGCGTCCTTCCTCAGGAGGCACACACTTGAGGGCAATGCCATTTGGGCGCTTGCGGTATAGGTCTCCCTCAGGATGTAATAGGATTTCGCTTGTCGAGCGACTCGTTCTGCCTCTGCGTCTTCCTCGGGAAGGACTCCTTTTAGCAAGTAGTCCTTGAGCTCGTCAACCCAGCCTGTTTCTTGGTGCACCATGGTTAGCATCAGACGCTCCCCTGAGGATGGGCCACAGTTGGGTGCGCCACCTGTGGGAGGTGGTGGGAGTACTTCGTCTGTGCTTGTAGCTGGTGCTTGCAGCGGCTGCTTTATGGATGCCTTGGAGAGCCTCTCTTCAAAGACACCTGCGGGCTGGGCCTCCCTTCGCGATGCGCGCTTGGCGATGTCATCTGCTTCCTGGTTCTCCTTGCGCGGGATGTGCATGAGCTCCATGCCCCTGAAGTGCTTCTCGAGCTTGCGGACCTCTTCAAGGTAGGCAGCCATATGGCTGTCTTTAGGGGTGTAGCTCTTGTTGGAGAAGTTGACCAGGAGCTGGGAGTCGCCTTTGATGAGTAGGTGCTTGACACCGAGGGCAATGGCAGCTCTGAGCCCGGCGAGGAGGCCTTCATATTCAGCGATGTTGTTGGAGATCTTGTCCATCGTGAACACAACTGGACGGCATAGTGGAGCTTGTCGCCTTTAGGCGAGGTCAGGACAACGCCAGCGCCTCCGTTGCGGCAGGAGAAAGCTCCATCGAAGTGCATGGTCCAGTGGCTTGGCGTCGTATCTCCAGGCGGTATAGTTTCTGCTTCAGGAGGCTCTTCAGGAGTTGGGTCTGTCCATTCGGCGACAAATCTGCCAGTGCTCTTCCTTTGATGACCCTTGTGGTGTCAAAACGCAAGTTGAAAGGCTGCAGCTCGATGTTCCACCCTGCTACGCGATCAGTGGCGTTGGGGTTGCGCAGGATTTGCTCCAGAGGGAATGATGTGACCACCGTGACAGGGTGGCCCTGGAAGTAGTGGCGCAGCTTTCTGGAGGCGATGAGCAGGGCGAGAAGGAGCTTCTGCTGCGTAGGGTACCGCTCGCGAGCATCTCTTAGCACAGTACTGACATAGTAGACTGGATGCTCGACAAGGGTTGTGGAGGGTGACGCAGCGTTGGCTCCCTCGAGGGACTCCTCAGGCCCTTTGGCGAGGTTTCCTTGTGGAGGAGTCTCAGCAGGGGTGCCTGAAGTAGGCTCGACAGCTGGCTGTGGGTCTGGCTCTGGGCCTGGAGGGACTTTTTCCTTGTCGGGAGGCTCTGGACTTGGAGTGGCTGCACTTTTCTTGGGGAGGACTGGCTCTTCTCTTTCGACCACCAGGACGGCGCTTGCGGTTTGTGGAGTGGCTGCAAGGTACAGCTTTAGATGCTCGCCCGTCCTGGGGGCTACCATAACTGGTGCGCTAGCCAAGTACTTCTTCAAGTCCTCAAATGCCTTGTCTGCCTCTGGAGTCCACTTGAAGGTGCCGGACTTCTTCATGATCTTGAAAAATGGCAGGGCCCTCTCGCCAAACTTGGAGATGAAGCGGCCCAAGCTGGCCATGCACCCAGCTAGGCGCTGCATGTCCTTGAGGCGGCGGGTGGCTGCATTTCTTCTATGGCCTTGATCTTGTCAGGGTTTGCTTCTATGCCGCGATGGGACACGAGGAACCCGAGGAGTTTGCCTGAAGGTACCCCGAAGACGCACTTGGCGGGGTTTAGCTTGATGTTCACCTTGCGCAGGCTGGCGAAGGTCTCCTCGAGGTCCTTCAAGAGAGTGTCTCCCTCGCGAGACTTGACTACGATGTCGTCAACATATGCCTCTGCATTTCTTCCCATCTGAGCCCCCAGGGCGATCCTCATGAGCCTCTGGAAGGTGGCGCCGGCGTTCTTCAACCCGAAGGGCATGCAAGTGTAGCAATACACGCCACAGGGGGTGAGGAACGCTGTTTTCTCCTCGTCCTCTTTAGCCATTTTGATCTGGTGGTAGCCTGAGAAGGCGTCCAGAAAACAGAGGAGATCACAGCCGGCTGTGGAGTCCACGATCTGATCAATCCTTGGCATGGGGTATGGGTCCTTGGGGCAGGCTTTATTTACATCAGTGTAATCGATGCAGAGCCGGCCTCCCCCATTGGGTTTTGGGACAACCACGCCATTAGAGACCCAGGTGGGGTGGGCAACTTCTCGAATAATGTCTGCTGCTTTTAGCTTTTCTACTTCTTTGATGATGAAGGCTTGCTTCTCAGGGGCTTGTTTCCGTGCCTTCTGCTTGACGGGGCGTGCGTTTGGACACACAGCTAAGTGGTGCTCGATCACCTCCCTTGGTACGCCGGACATTTCTGACGGAGTCCATGCGAACATGTCAGAATTTGCCCGAAGGAAGGCGACGAGCGCGCTTTCCTATTTGGGAGGTAAGCCAGCGCCTATGGTGACGCTAGCCCCCGAGCCCTCAGCCCCCGAATCGCTGGTGCTCAGCGACACCTTCTTTGTAGCGGCCTGCTCCTGAGAGAACAGCTGCTTCTTCTTCTTGGGCCTCGCGAGGGGCTCCAGGTCTTCGTCAGCAGGGAACGCCATGGCAGCAGCTTTGTAGGCGAGCTCGACAGCGCGTGTAGCGTCCTGTACGTGACCATGGATGGTGATGGTGCCGCCGCTGCCAGGGATCTTGACCATGTTGTAGGCGTGATGCGTGACGGCCATGAACTTCGCGAGGGCGGGGTAGCCGAGGATGGCGTTGTAGGGCAGGCCAATGTGCGCAACGTCGAAGTCGATGAGCTCGGTGCGATAGTTTTGCTGCGTGCCAAAGGTGACTGCAAGCCTCACTTGCCCCAGAGGCGAGATTGAGCCGCTGGTGACCCCTGTGAAGGGCCTGGAGGGCATAAGCCACTCGTAGGGCACTTGAAGCGTCTCAAAGGTCTCGACAGAGATGACGTTCAGGCCTGCACCCCCATCAATGAGCGTTTTGCCGACGGCGATATTGTTGATGGTGGGGGTGCACACCAGCGGGAGGGTGCCTACAGTCTTGGTGGACTTGGGGTGGTCCTTGGCGTCGAAGGCGATGGTGTACTGAGACCACTTGAGGGGACGCGATGTCTCCACCCCGGGCAGCGCTGCGTTGAGCTCGCGGGCGAACTGCTTGAACTGATTGTTGGACTTGGGCGCCTGAGCCCCGCCGAGGATGCACGCCATGGCGCCTCTAGGGGCCTGGTAGCCCCCAGGCTCCTCGTCAGGGAGTTGTTGTTCTTCTCAGCGGCGTTGGCCTGAGTCCCTTGAGGCTTCTGGTAGCCACCTTTGCGTCCGCCCTTGCGGTAGTTACGGCCTCTGCCGCGACCACCGCTGCCTTCTTCCTGCTCGCGCTTCTTGCTCAGTTGCTTGAGGTCGTAACAGTTCTCTGTCGCGTGGCCGCGCCTGTTGTGGTAGATGCAGAAGGGACGGTTGTCGATCTTCTTCTCGCCATCCTCTGCAGAGTCCTCTCGAGCGTGCTTAGCGCCGGGCTCAGCAGCCAGCACAGCAGTAGGCTTGCGCTTGGTCTCGTCACGCTTCTTGTGGGCCTTGGATCCCTCTGGGGGTCATCTGCAGAGGCCACCTTGGTGAAGAGGAGACCCTCTTCAGCCTTGGCACACTTGTCTGCGATGTCGAAGAGCTTCACGACAGAGGAGAGGGTATCGTGAATGCCGAGCTTCTCAAGCATCCTGCGGTTGGTGACGCCCTCTCTGAAGGCAGCAATGACGTGCGAGTCAGGGATGTTGGGGATTTTGTTGCGGACTTGGCTGAAGCGCTGGATGTACTTGCGGAGAGTCTCGCCAGACTTCTGGCGTACGGCGCGCAGGTCGTTGTAGGTGAGGGCGCGCTCGTACGTGCCCTTGAAGTTCGCAACGAACTGCTTGCAGAGGTCCTCCCAGGAGTCGATGGAGTCCTCAGGGAGGTTCAGGAGCCACGACAGGGCAGAGTCCCTGAGGGCGTGCGAGAACCAGTTCGCCATGACCTTGTCGTCTCCTCCCGCAGCTGGATGGAGGTGGTGTAGAGCTGCAGGAACTCGATGGGGTTGTTCGTGCCATCGTAGCCCTTGGGGAGGTCTGGCCTGAACTTCTGCGGCCAGACGACGCGGCGCAGGTTGCGGGTGAAGGCCGTGCAGCCAGTGGCGTACGTGGCCACACCGCCCTGGAGAGCTCTGCGGTTTTGGCGCCCGGCCTGGCCAATTTCCTCGACGATGCGCTTCTGGAGGTCCCGCTGGCGCTCCATCTCCACCCGCGCGTCCGGCGGCGTCCGCTGCACGATTTGACAATCATGCGGCGAGGACGCGTGAGAGGCGGCTTTGTTTGCCGCAGCCGGAGGTGGTCCTGGCGGAGGCGGAGGCGGAGGCGCTCCATGCGCGGCGGTGCCTGCGCGCCCGGAGTTGTGGTGCACCAGGGAGCGCGAAGGTGCTGGAACCGCGCGCGGCGCAGCCGCGATGTCGACGAGGTGCTGGAGACGGCCAAGCCAGTTGTCGTGCGCCTCGGCGGTGGGGCGGTAGCGGAAGAGCTCTGCTGCCATGAGCAGCGCAGTGTTTGGGCTGGGCGCCGGGCGTCCAAGCGTGGACGCGCTTTGGCGCCGAGATGGATGCGAGGACTCAGCGTCCTCGCTGTGCTCGTGGTCGACGTCTTCGTCGTAGCGGTCGTCCTCATCCTCGGGGTGCTCCACGCGTGGCTCCGCAGTAGTGCGCCCCGAAGCGCGGTTGGTGCGCGGACGGCCGCGTGGCCTGGCGGCGTGGACGACGGGCTCGGTCTCAGCTCGGCCTGACGCGCGCCGGTTGGCGCGAGCAGCGCGAGTGTCCGCCATGGCGTTGAGGTCGATGGAGGTTGAATGCGCGCCTCAGCCCCCTACCTGGCGCGCCAATTGTCGGAGAATGACTCCCACGAAACAGGGGCAGTCACACTCGCGAAGAGAGTTCGTGTAAGGGGCTGAACACGACGTCAATCAACCCTCATCCGGCGCGGCGACGCTGCTCGTCGTGCCTGAGGAGGGACATCACGGCAGAGAGAGACACGGCGCGTACCCAGGTTCACGGCCCTCTTGTGGAGGTAAAACCGCTACGTCCTGCCTGTCTGTATTGCTGCTTGTAGAGGTTACAGTACAGCGTGCTTGCCGAGGGCACAGTTGTGGCAATGGCGCGTACAAGGGGAGAGAAACTACTGTCTTCTTCTCCCTTGCGCGCAAGTAGCTAGACTAGGAGTAAAATGTGTTCGATCCCCTCTTAGGGTGGTGCACCAGCTCCTTTTATAGGCGCCCCGGGCCTCCTCCCTGTCCTTGTGCAGCGGAGGGGCTACCACATGGCGACAACGGTCGGGAGCACGGTGCACCGCTGCTTGGGCGTCCATGAGCGCGGTCCATGGGCACAAAAGCTGAGGCCGCAGCAGAGAGGCCGCCGTCCATCCAGGACGGCCAGCTGCCGCCGCAGAGGAGCGGGAGAAGTCCCCACGGTGACGTCGCGTTTGGCGCGTAGCGCCGGCCTGCTCCCTTATCACCAAAGAGGAAAGCTTGGTGGTCTGCGCCGTTGCCCCTGCTTTGTTGACTCCTTTATCACCAAAGTGGGACTGTAGCTCCGTCGTCACCTGCGCAGAGGCGCGGTCACTCTGCGGCCGCTGCGGAAGCCATGTGCGCTCCGCAGAGCTTGCTTTACAGTGAAGGAACCCTCGCGTGGGCGGGAACGCCCTGTGGAGGATTCTGCGTTGACTTCCCTTCAGGAAGACTTCCTTGGAGAGGAGGCAGCGGAGTAGAGGCTCCACAGGCCCTAGCTGCCTCCTCAGGCCTCCGCGAGGCGATTCTGCCCCGCGGGCACCCCAGGCTTGCAGGCCTGGTCCTTAGCGAGATCCACGCCGAGTGTTGAGGGTTATAGAGGCCTGGCCCAGTACACCCTGGTGCTTACTGGGCTGACACTAACTCCACATGTTGTGAAGCATCTATTTTGAAGGAGAATGTTGAGCTAAGGTCTCAACTTGAGTTGCTAACTAGCAAGTATAGGAAATTGGAAGAAAGTCATGAAAAGCTATCTAGCTCAAATGATGATCTTCTAGCATCCTATGCCAAGCTAAAATTAGCTCATGAGGGTATTATGTCAAAGGTAACATCTAGTGAGCCTCATGTGGACAATGACACAACTTGCTCTCTAAATGATTTATTGCCATGTGCTAGTCCTAGTAATTCTACATCACATACTATTGCTAAATCTTGTGATGAATTACTTTCCATGCCTTGTTACTCTAACAATGAAGCCTCTACTTACTCTAGTGTTTGTGTTGATACTAACCATGTAGAGGAATTAAATGAGCTCAAGGCCCAAGTCACTTCTTTGAAGAAAGACTTGGAAAAGCGTCATGTTGGGAAGTCCACACTTGACAATATGTTGAGTGTTCAAAGTCGCCCCAATGACAAGAGTGGACTTGGATTCAACTCCAATAACAAGAACAAGTCCAAGTATATCACGAAGAACAAGGGCCAAGAACAAGTCAAGAATTCGGCCAAGATTGTTTGCTTTAAGTGCAAAGTTGAAGGGCACCATTTTAGATCTTGCCCTTTGAAGAAGAAGTCTCTTAGTGAGAAGCAACAAGGAAAGAGGCCTCAAGTTCAAACTCAAGTTCCTCAAGTTAAAGCAAGGCCTCTTCCCAAGAAGAATCAAGCTACCCCTCCTCAAGTCAAGACTCCAACTAAGAAGAAAGGAGGAAGCCAATGTTGCTACATATGCCGTGAGAAGGGCCACTTTGCTTCTTCATGCATTAATGGTACCTTATCCAACACCATTATTATTGATGATGTTTATTCTCTTCGGAAGGATAGGTTGGCAATGTGTTTGCCAAATATGTTGGTACTCAAAGTGGTGTCAAGAAAAGCACAATTTGGGTTGCCAAGCCTATTGTGACTAACCTCTTAGGACCCAACTTGGTTGGGGACCAACAAGTTAAAACTTGATCAATAGGTGTTATTGGAGGACATTGGAGACTTGGCTACATCATGAAGAATTAATGGATCTTCATCAATTATATTATCTCAAGCCAAGTCATTTGGATTATATTGTTCTATCCCATATCCAATGTTCCTCCTTGCGATAACTTTTATTTAAATCATATATACATTGAAAGTTGCCTGCACCCTTGCATGTGTTAGGTTTTGTACCTTGCTTGTGTTTCTATGTGTTGTGCTCTCTACTTACTTCTCTTGAGTAATCAAGAATGTGTATGTTGGTTTGCACACCATTTACTTGTGTTGAGCCTTATTGCTTTTATATGTTAACTTACCTTGTTGGCTCTATTTTTGAGAGATTAACGGACTATCCTATTTTGGGGAAGTGATATGCTTCGTGCACTTCACAATCCTAAAAATATGTATACATGAGCAATACCACTTAGTGATGATATATCAATATTATCTACTCTCTATGTGGTATGTCATTCTCATGAGAAATTCAAATTCTATAATGTCCGTTAATTATCTCTAGTTGGTTTTATTTGCCTCTTGTTAAGATTTTTGGATTATCAAATTATGGGGGAGTAATAAACTTTGTTTATATTACAAACCTAGAAAATGTAAACATGTGAGGTATTGCCACCTAGAATTGATTTGTTAATAATCTTATTCCTATGTGGCATGGTGCTCAAACTAAGTTCCATCTTGCTTAAAATGTTTTGTTTAATCACTCTTTTGGATCTTGTTTGTGATGGACATTCTTGGTACGGCTTTCCCCAAATATGTTCGCATATATCTTTTTGGGAAACCGATTGCTTCGAGCTACTCTTTGTAGTTGCTTTGCATGATCGCGTGAATATTTGAAGCTATCAAGAATACCTATCTTTTTAAGCTTTGGCTTTTAAATCTTATCCTATGCCATATGCTTATTTGTTGTGAAATTGGTCTTCAAATATCATTCCTATATACCACCGAGAAATATCTCTATATACTCCTTGTCCTTGACAAGTGATACTCCTATGTGTGGTGAGATTTGTGGACCATCTTCACTTTGGCTCTTGCGTTGAATTGCCTTATTTTTATTGCCAAGGATTTGGTTTGATCTAACTCCTCTTGTCTTCCTTGTATCTTTTGAATCGTTTTGCTCTACTCAAAATTTGTTTTGTGCTTTCTTGTTTTAGGAAAAGCAATGATCCTATTCTAGTGCATTTACATTCAAAGTCATACTTCTAGATAATGCACTATTCATGGGGAAGCTATCCTACATTGAGTAGAACATCATTCTTTAAATTGGCTTTGTATTTTATTAATTTCTTTGAACATGACTAGTGTTTGGATAATATGTATGGAGAGTGATGATCCCATTTGTGTGCATTTTGTATTCAAATGCAAGATCATAAATAATGCACAAATCTTGGGGGAGCTATCCTATATGCTTTTGAACATTAGTTGTCTCCAATTGATATTTGATCTCGATGACGTGTCTCTTTGGAAGACAAACATTTCTCGTCTTGGTACTTTGTGCCATCATGAGAAGTGTAGAGGGTTTGGTTTATTCCTTGATGGCATTTTCATCAATTGGTAGCTTACTTTCATTTGGCATCTTTTCAAAATGGTATCTTCAATCATGTGTTAATTTAGGTTTTTTATATAATTTTGGACAATTCTCTTTCTTGTAACACTTATGTGTGCTTTCTTGGTTTAATTGGTGTTTTGTCCAATTTGTATCTCGTTTGGTTCTTGGAAGTCTTGTGAATGCATATTTACTATATGTATATCTTATGGCATGCTTACTTTCGTTGATCCAATATATAGGATAAACTCCATCAAATCCTAAATGGCTAAGATGTGCATGAAATTCAATTTCATATCAATATGCACATATTTATGTGGAGTTTGTCCTATGGATTGTAGTTGCTCTAACTAATTTGGAGTTTTGGACCCAATGAGTTTGGGTACCATTTTGTACTTGAATTTGTTTTAGGTACATTGGAGATGCATTGGAAGCTTGTCTCATTTACAAGGAAGGTGTTATCACCATGTGATTATTGGAGCCAAGCTCAGATGATCATGAACTCTTATCTTCTACATCACCAATGCTATCTCGGTAACAAGTATCTACCTCATGCATACTTTTCTAGCTTTCAACCTTGTGTAGGTTGTTTCGTGGCATGAGTCTCTTTTGTTGCAATTGATGTGTTCTTCAAAAGCCTTTATCAAAACATCTTTATTGCAAATGTGAGCAAGTCGGGATGATTACATATCAAGGGGAATATACATAATCATTTTATTGATTCACCAATCCCAAATATGTTAATCTAGCATTTCTTCTCAAAGTCTCTCATATGCAATATTGATGAATTTGCAAATTCATTTGCCCTTTGTGATACGTGTTATCTTTCTCGGAGCATCCCAACTATCTTTTTCCCTTGTGGATATTTTTGATGCTATGAAGAGATTGTGTTGGAAGTTCATCCATATCCTTTTAAGATAAAATTGAGCTTTGTGCTATGCTTTAAAGCAATGATCTTATTGGTATATATATGACTTCCACTTGGATATCATGTTCTTCACCGTTGTATCTATTTTGTCTGTGCATGTTTCTTTGTGGACTTATATCTTCATGATTGATGTCTACTTAGAATCTTATACACATGAGAGTAGTTACATCTTTAATTGGTATTCTAAAAATACTCTCTTGCACTTGTTTGTGTTCTAAAATTGCCTAGGAGGGAGTGAGGATTCCATGTTGTGCACTCCTTATTGCTTTGCAACTCCTACTTTGTGCATGTACCTTGGGGAGTTCCCTCTTGTTGTTTAGAACATTGTGTTTGGATCCTTTTGATTGCTTGCTTCTTTCTTCGAAGTATCTTTCTCTTTTGATTGGATCCTTGATATAGTTTGATCTCCCTTCATCTATTCGTCATTGGATATGTGCATTTGATTTCACTCATATCATGAGAAATGCATTATGGGGGAACCCTTATTATATTGGCCTTCATAATTTTTCACCCATTTCGGCAATCGATGCCAATGGGGGAGAGATTTAGAGGGTTTAAGGGAATATGGTTTTGTTCTTTGTTCTCCTGCATCCTTGCTTATTGTGTTGCATGGTTGCTTAATTCATTATATAAACCCTCGTAAAAGGGATGGTCATCAATTACCAAAATGGGGGAGATTGAAAGTGCATGTGTTGCCCCATGCGTGGTTTTCGTAATTAATGACAATCCCTATGGACTAATGTTTGCATTGAGTTATCCTTATAGATCTTGTCCATGGGAAAAGATTGGAGTTAATATGTTGGACTCTAGAAGATAAAGTGATGACCAAGGTTCTATCCAATGGTTTATATAAAGAATGGTCATCTAGAGTTGAGCATATTGCAAGTATGTCTTGAAGGATTCAAGACATCATCTTTGTGAAAAGAGAGACGATTAAGAAGTGCAAGTTCAATATGATTCATCTTGGAAGATATCATTGGATTGAAGCTTGCAATGGATACATGAAGACGGAGCTTAGCAAGGCTCTCCCATAATGATATGGGGGAGTATTTGGAGAAGTCTTTATCAAGAATGTGCTAACAAGCACAATCATGAAAGGTGTTCCATCTTGAGGGAGTCAAGATCGTCATCCAGCTCAAGTGGAATGCGCAAGGCAAAGGTATGATCTTGATAGGGTTTCTATTTTACCGGTCTCATGGTGTTAGTGGGAGACCGGGTTATAGGATAGACGACGTACTATCAAGAGGGGCTCTCAAGTGAGTAACTTGATCGCATCTTTGTGGAGAGCTCACACCTTTGCATACTTGGCATATCATTTTTCTTGATTCTTATTTGTCTTTTATCTATGTGAGAATTTAGAGCTTGTGTTCATCTCCATACCAAGCTCTAGTTCATCAAAAACGAATTTCATATGCATATCTTGTTGCGTTTTTGATATTGGAGGTTTTACCGGCTTATCTTTTCTAGAGAGGTCAAACTCTCTCCTTGTGGTTTCATTCTCACGTGATGGACTATGATGTGTATATGCATGATCTTGTAGGGCTTGTGATTATCTTCGAAACAAGCCCAAGATCATAGAAAACGGAGTCTTGATGATTATCTTGTTGAGTTTTGATGTTGGAGGATTTATCGGTTGTTCTTTTATAGAGAAGGTTTACCTTTCTACATTTTGTTTTATCCTCCCATGTTAAACTATGATGTTTCTCTGCATGATCTTGTAAAGCTCTTCGTTGAGATTCCAACGAGCCCAAGAACATCGAAAACGGAGTCCGGATAATCAAGATATGTCCGTTTTCGT
Organism: Poa pratensis; assembly: GCA_947311845.1. Classification (NCBI taxonomy): domain Eukaryota; kingdom Viridiplantae; phylum Streptophyta; class Magnoliopsida; order Poales; family Poaceae; genus Poa; species Poa pratensis. Next base: position 33,222,217 of record CAMZMU010000057.1, read on the forward strand.
ATTGGGTGTTTCTGCAGTTTTTAGGCCGGCCTAGGCCAGGACAGGCCCAAGGCCGGCCCCAGGCCGGGTGCCTCAGGTGGTAGGCCGGCCAGGCCGGCCCCAGGCCGGGCTCGCGAAATCTGAGCATAACGGTTGGATTTCGGGGGACCTATTTAAGGGGTCTTCTTCCCCAATGGTTCCCTAACTTCTTGAGCTTGTTTTTCCCCTCTCTCTCCTCCATTGTTGACCTTTGGAAAAGCTTGTCCCCTCTCAATCCCTCCCATGATTCTTGCATATCTTTGAGGGAAAAGTGAGAGGAGATCTAGATCTACATTTCCACCAATCAATTCCTCCTTTAAGTGAGGGGAACCTAGTTAATCTTGATCTTGGAGTTCTTGGTGTTTCTCCTCCATTGTTCTTCCTCTCTTATTCCCCCATAAGCATTTGTTGTTTTGTTGGAATTTGAGAGTGAAGGACTTGAGCACTTGTGCTCTTGCCATTGCTTTGTGCATCGGTTTGTGCTCTCCACGAGGATTCGTGGAAGTTGAAAGTTTGTGAGCTTGTTACTCTTGGGTCTTTGGACCCTAGACGCCTTTGTGGTGGTTGAGACCACTTGTGGTCATTTGTAGTTGTTCGGGAGCCCCCAATTCATTTGTGGGTGTGTGCCTCGGATCGTTGTTGTAAAGGCTCCGGATTCCGCGTTGAAGGATTCCGAAAGTGGAAGGTGAACCAAACCTTTGTGGTGCGGTTCATCGGAGAAGAAGGTGAAACCTTTGTGGCTGTTGAGTTGACCTTTGTGGTATCTCGCACCTCTCCAATGAGACGTACTCCTCTAAAAAAGAGGACTCGGGAATACATCCTCGTCTCCGCGTGCCTCGGTTATTTCTATACCCGAGCTCTTTACTTATGCACTTTACATTGTGATAGCCTTCGTGCTTTAAGTATTGTATATTGCTATCACCTTGTTGCTTGTCTTGCTTAGCATAAGTTGTTGGTGCACATAGGTGAGCCTAGTATATTTAGGTTGTTGGCTTGTTAATTTAAACACCTAGTTTTATTCCGCAATTATCAAGCCTAAACCGGAAAAGTTTTAATCGCCTATTCACCCCCCTCTAGGCGACATCCTTGTCCTTTCAACGCCTCCTCGCAAGCCATCCTCTCCAAGATCAAGCATGAGGCGAAAGTTTGGGTCCTTGCGGGCGCGAAACGTTTGGGAGAAATTTTACCGGGAGAGTAATCCGGTTGTATCTTAATTGCGGTTGTTCTAAATTTGTTGTTCCAACTCTCTCTTAATTAATATAAGGGGCAAAGGTTTTGCTCCACGTTTCGAAAAATAAATTGTTAACGCTTAGTTGCTAGATTACACAATAGTGGGCTGCCAAATTATAATAACTTGGTCGTCATGTCATTTTACATTATTATAGATTAATGCAAGGCTTAAAAATACTCCCTCGGATCCGAAAAAATATTCGCCAGTTTTGCTATATAGTTGTACGTGCGTAGTTGTTTGGTCCCGAACTTTTTTACGGATCGGAGGGAGTACTATATTTCGTGAAATGATATCATCTCTTAGTTCTTAGAAATATAGTAGAAATACTCATCCTCTAACTAGACCAATGCGGAGTAATCAAATAAAGATGGTGAGAATGCAGTGCCTGCTCATTGTTTGCCTTCACAGCTGTAAATAAAAAAAATGTGATGAGATTGCTGATGTGATTGCAGAACAACTGTGGGAAGAATCATGCAGGACAAACCTACATGTGTGGAAGTTTTTGTTGAAGGTGCCTGTTTCCTTTAAAAGCTGCTCAAAATGGGTGTTGTAGTAAAGAACTCCATCGAGGAGGAGTAGTTCAACATCTAAAAATAGTGCACTTACTGTTAGCCTATGGGCAACACATAGTTCAGATCATAGACTCATAGTGCAATGGGTGTGTTTGTGTAGAACTGATGAATCATGTACCTACTTTTGATCTCTCACCTGAGTGTAAAATCTCCATTTCCTTGGGACTACAAATCCAGCAATCAGGATTACTTTTAACCAAGATCTAGTCCAAATAATTTGCTACTGTCAGTCCTGCTTATATTCCAACAGCGGCACTGAATCAAAATCAAAATCTACTGAAGTTATTTTTGCCAAAACTTGCACAGAAACACATTAGTACGTACCCAAACTTGCATTCATTATTCCAAATTGCTGAAGCAACAAGCGTGCAGTAGGTTGTGACTTCCTTGCCGATTGGAGCGGCTCTGCTCTATACTGCTACGATGACCACGATTGTGGTGGCAGGCAGACTCCAAATGCGCGTGTTGGGTGGTCTGATACATGCGTACAACGACCTGCGTTGCCTGCCTGGCGCGGGGTGAAGGCGGCGTGCTGTGCTACAGGAGAGAGAGGACGACGTGCAAGCGCAGCTTTCTCCTCGGTGATGGTTCCGGGCTTCCGGCTCCAGGACGGCGGCGGCAGCGCCGGGACGGCGGGCGGCGGCATCGGACTGGCAGGGCGCGCCGTGCTTATAGGGCGACGGCCGTGCGGTCAGGGCGGTGCTGTGCGGCTGGGATCATTTGGATCCCCTCTCTCCCTTTTTATATTATTAGTGCTGATGGTGATGGTGATGATAATCCACTCTTCTTTGATCGCCACGCTCCTCTGTCTCCTTAGTCTCACTCGTTTGCCACTTTCCCATTTTGATCTTCTCCACGTGACAAGGCGTCACCACCTTGTCGAACGGTTGTAGCCTCATTTTTTCAGTTTTGTCCATCGACTTGTGCATAGGTCACTGACACCATTGCATGCATAGAGATTTGAGTCGGCTCATTTACGAAACATGACACGTGTGGGCGAGGCGAGGCGTGACAAGGAAGATGGAGAAGGAGCACGTGAGTCACTCCTCTTCTCATGCCTTAGTAAGTGGATCATATATAACGAGGTTCAAGTATCTCAACCGGAAATATGAGACTCTACTATAGTCCCACCTTTTACCAAGCATTAATGGATCCTATGAGATTTATAGGAATTGAATTAGAATATGTGCCTATAGCCTATTAGCAAAATTCTAACATAGTGTTCTCTTAGAACTGTGATTATGAGTATATGGTGAAATTTCTTAATGAATTGAGAAATCGAAAAACCGCATGCAATTACAAACTCGGCTCTTTATTTAGACATTGGCCCGTAATTTCATCCCAAAAGGATTGGAGATTGGAGGGGATCTGGTTAAACCATTCCTTTCACCCAATCTTTATAAATTGTTCCAAATGCTCTTTTATTCCATTCCAATAGTATGTGGAGTGTTTCTAATCTAAATAAAAATGAGGTGTTTTGTGGGATATCTTGGGATTGTCCATTCAAAACCAGCTTAGTAAATGAATTATTGTGTATTTTTCAGGATCTAGAATAATACCCTCCAATCCCACCGATACACTTCAAACTTCAAAGACACTTTTATCATAGAAGTAAAAAAGGGTTAAACAACTTATTTTTTTGTCTCTCACTGCACTAAATAAAGAAATATCACTGAGAAGTTTCGGTTACATCTAGTTTCCCCTCTACAAGATCTTGCAAAAAACCTCTCAAAGAACGATGCGACGAGCCACCTTCCTGGAGCGCGCAACGGGAATCCTTGCGCAGTCCGACGGCTCTCCTCCTCATTTCTTGGCCAACATCACTGTCGAAATCCATCAGCTTCCTCACGGCAGCAGAGATCGCGGCCCTGCTCACGGTGCCATCCTCGCCCCTGTGCTCCCTCAGGTCAATGCCGACCTTCCATTCGTCGGCGATCATCCTGGTATTCACCAGCTGATCCCAGGACAGAGGGAAGGCGAGCAATGGCACCCCGGCGTACACGGCCTCCAGCACCGAGTTCCACCCGCAGTGGCTGAGGAAGCCGCCGATGGAGGGGTGGCACAGCACCCTCTGCTGCTCGCAAAACGGCACCGCCAACCCCCTGTCCCCGCAGCTTTCCCGCAGGCCGGCGGCCTTGTCCCGGGCCACCCAGAAGAAGCTGACCCCGCTATCACGCAGACCCATGGCGATCTCTTCGAACTGCGAGGGCGGCATGAGGAGGTAGCTGCCGAACGAGACGTACAGCACCGAGCTCTCTGGCTGCGCGTCCAGCCACTCACGGTGCTCCTCCTCGTGGATCTTGTTGTCTCCGTTGAGTGGCAATTGTGGGATTCGACGGGCCGATTGGGTAAACGGGGCAGGGAAGTAACTCTGCTGTTGTGTTGAAGGCACTGGGCTCGAGCTCGTGGAAGGAGGTGAAAAGGACACACTGCACTTTGCGTATTTCGGCGAACATCTCCGCTGCTATTTCAGTGGTCGTTGTCGCTCCCACGCGCGGACGATCTTGAGATCAGACAGCCTTACCGATGAGAGGCACGGGATCGGGACGTATTCCTCCAAAGACTTGATGCTTACTTCTGCAGAAAGTACAACACATCACTAGTTATGTGCCATTAGCTGAAGGAGTTACTACTGTTCGTTACTGTTCGTTCCCATTAACGAGTTTCCATTAACGAGTTTCTATCACTCTATAAGACTAGCCACAATGGGGGTATCATAGGTGGTATCATGCATGCCATGTTGGCAAAAATCTGATGTGTCACTGCAATTAATGATGAGAAAGGTGATAGTGGTATCATAGGTAGATACTGTAACATAACGGGTTCCAATGCAAGATGAGTCTACAGCCTAATAAATGTACTGTTATATGATACCACACATATGTTACTATCCATTGTGAAGGTAGTAACATAGACTAGTATCATGTGCATGATACTAGTATATGATACTCCCCATTTTGACTAGTTAACAAATATTGGATCATGGTCAAATAATTACTACTGTTCTTACCTTCTTGGGAGTCACGTCCATCCACCGGTGGCCACTGGTCATAGTGGTAGAGCGCCAAGAAGTACGTAGCCGGCTGTGTCCACAGCGAGCACACCGGTATTCCGCGCCGAGCGCCGGCCGGCACCGCCCACGTCAGGAAGGTATCGGCCACGAGAGACTCCGGCCGCCGCTCCAGCCGATTGAGTAGCCGTTCCCCCATCTTGTCGCGCACGGCCTTGACGAAGCGGGCGTGGTCGGCACCACGGCCGCGCTCCGAAGGGGTGACGTTGGGGATGGTGGCGAGGAGGACGCGGTCCGGCAGCGTCGCCGAGGCCAGCAGTGCCTGCCACTCCTCCGTGACGACGACGGTGACGGTGAGGGCACCATCCGCGGCCACGAGGAGGCGGCACAGGACGAGCATGGGGTTGATGTGGCCACGGCCTGGGTACGGCAACGCTACCACGTGCCGAGCCGCCGCCGCCGCCGCCGCCGCCGCCGTCGTGGAGCTGGCCATTGTTTGAGACTGCGGAGAGGGATCGGTGGAGTGTGGCAACTATAGTTCAACAGAAGTATATTAGTATATACGTATTATACAACAGGAATACAGGATGATGATTTGAACTGGAAATGAAGCTATTATTATACTACTAGAAAATCAAGCCACCTGATTCGCCCACATAGAAAAAGTTATCCCTCTGTTCCTCACCCTAATCATGTGGTAGCTCCTAATCACAATGGTCCAGAATCAAGGAGTCCGATCTACCAACCAACGAACAGAAGTCCGTCACCCCTGATGTCATTCAACGGAATATTAAACAATTTCCGTATTTAGTTACCGAAATAGACATCACAAATGCAGTGTAATACGTGTTGACCGGGAATGTCCTCACCACATCGTTTTTGCCGTCAGCCACGACGTTGAAGAGGAAGCAGAGAACTGTCGACGCAGATAGTCGAACGAAATCGAGCAGCCGCGTCGAGTCAGAGACGCTCCCAAAAAGCTTATCGGCCCTCTCCCGGTGTAAAATTAATGGGGTTTCAGGAGCCTACACGGTCATGCACACGGTCATCGGGATGGAGAAGTTTGTAAGCAGCAAAACAAAAAAACTGCGCGGTGGAGAGACACGGGGGGATGGGGGGGGGGGGGGGGGGGGGGGTGCGAAACTTAGTTATAGATTCGTCCATCCTATTCTCTATAGCATGTAAAGAAAGAGAACGCGATGAGCCACACGATAGAAGAAGCAATGCACAATCCTGACATGTACACACAGTTGGTGCACTGACGTGAGGTTACCACGGCAATACCCATCGCTGATGGTACTAGGGATTCGAAGGAGGGGGAAACGAGTGCGTTGGTAATATCGTCGGCTAACAAGGAGAAGGTTTTACCCAGGTTCGGGTCCCCAGATGGTAACACCCTACTCATGTTTGTCTGATCTGGTATTGATGATGAAGGTTACAAGGTCGCCGAGATGGCTATGGTGATGGAGATTCGATCTCGCTAGGGTTCTGGATGTCCTGCTCGGCGGCCCCTCCCAGCCTTTATATAGGAGGCTGGGTCTCGGGTGCACATGACCAAGTAGGTTACAATGTCGGTGGAAACCTAGGGTTTCCTAATCTGCCGGGTAAAGCTTGCTCTGTAATCAAGAGATGGCGTGGCGGATATGTCCGCAGTCTTCGTGTAAGCTTGGGCTTCATGGGCCTTCTATGGGCCACCCGGTGAGCCTTCGGCTGAGCCACACCTGGTATACCTCTGGTGGGGTACCCGGAGGATATGCCCACGTCATGCACCGTGTAAAAATTTAAGCTTTCACCAAAAGGATCTCTAACTCAAACTCGATTCATGAAACCCGACGTGCATGCATGGGAGACGATGCGTGGCGAGGCGGGCGACGAAATAGGAGTGTGCATGAACTTCTCATATTCTCACTCACTTAGTGATGGTAGAAGAGCTCCCTTTATAAGATGCTCAAAGTCTCTTACAACAAGCAATGTGAGACTAAACTTGGTCACACTCTCACTTTTGCATGCACATAGTTGAGTGGGCATTGGAGATTTGTTGGGCTGAAATAGGCCAAGCCAAATAAAATCCAACAATCCCGCACCTGATTTCAGAGGCATATCATGTTGTACTCTAGTTCCATATGACCGTCTAATATACATGCAGTTCAAGTACAGTGGAAAATGTTAAGTTGAACTTTTACCAAGACAAGGAGTTACACTTGACTATAATTAAAAATGGACTATGCCTTGAATTGCCAGTCTTTTGCAGCAAGTTTCACTCAATGTCGTTACCGGTACAAGTCTGCCGAGACTACTGTCGTGGGATTTTTACGGCAGATATCATTGTCGATGACTGGAGAGATCGTAAAGCTTTAGTCGACGTAGGAACTTTCGGGACCGAGATTGGTATAGAGGGAAACGATGTACCCAGATTCGGCCCTTCACGGTGGAGGTAAAGGCCTACTCTGTTTGATTGATATTGATTATTATGACAGTTTCGATTACAAAGTCGCGCTTCCGCTTCTAAGGCTTCGAGAGTTAAGAATTCAGTTGTCCAGCTAGCCTCTGGAGCCGTCTTTATATACACGGCGGTTCCGAGGTTGCAAGGTATTCTCCTGAGTTAGTTTAGGAGCCATTTTTCTTTCGAAATGAAGGAGCTAGTATCCTGCTTGGAAACTAGCCTTCAACCTTGCTTTTCAAGTTGAGTTACCGCCTTGTACATGTATTCCTCCTTGGAGTCGTCACAGTCTTGAGCCGGCTCACCTTCATACGTGTAAGCCCAAAGAGTGGTGTGGCCGTGAGCAACCCATAGGATACCTTGGTTTTGCATGCCACCTCGCTTCGTGGTCCTATCTATTAGGTATCCCCGACATTTGCCCCGAGTTTAGTTTGGAGCAGCAGCGGCTTTGAAAGGTTGTTAACTCGTCAGCATCAGTTATCCTTATGGGAGCCGCAAGCTGGACGTCGTGGGTAAACTCCTGAAATCAATAAAAAAATGTTTTTTAGCTTCATGTCCTATTTCGCTTAGTTCTGCTCAATTTGCCCCACTCTATTAGATTTCCTCACTTTTTCCCACTTCGCTCCACCGAGCCTCACAAATGGCCAACGGTCATTTCAGTCGGGTCAATCTTGTATGACCATTACTTGGCTGGCTGAGTCCCGACTAGCGGGGTGGGATGGATGGACAAACCTATTGGATCAGGGAATAGCCACATGATTAACATTGACTTTTTTCAACTTAGTTAAATGTCCCAAATCAAACAATTTCATTCAAAATTACGATATTTAAAGGTCATTTGTTAATTAAATCATCATCAACATTTAATACACCTAATTAAATGGAAGCTTTTTCTTCATCATTATAAAAAGATATATTTGCAACTAAGCATCTACTTCCTCCTTTTCTTAAAGTAAGCATCTACTTCCTCCTTTTCTTAAATATAATGTCATTGTACGGTTTATCAAATTTTATAAATGTTCATATTTTTGTCTATAAGATTGGTAAAACCTAGACTATGTCGACTTTTGACAAAACATATATGTCTTACTTTACGGAACGGAGGTAGTAATCTACTGCTAATGCTACTAATACAAATACTACTACTCCCTCCGATCCATATTAGTGGGCATAGCTTTGTCTAAATTCATATGTATCTAGTTAAGTATTTAGACTAGATACATGTGTATCTAGACAAAGTTGTGCCTACTAATATGGATCGGAGGGAGTAGTAGTATGTTACTACTTCTATTTATTTTGACTTTTCGACAACGGTTCGTCACTATAGTCGTGGTCATCCTGGGCTCCTGGCCATGGTTGTCGACGGCGGAATAACGTTTTTGCCCTTTGATGATGTATAAATCGGTTTTTTGTCACAAGTCCTAAAATGCATCATCTATATTGGAGATGCTCTTACAACCTCAATTCATTATTTAGACCCCGTAAGCAACTTATTTTCTTGCCACTCACTGGACTAAATGAAGAAATATCACTAGGAAGTTTCTGTTACATCCAGTTTCCCCTCCACAAGATCTTGCAAGAAACTGCTCAAAGAACGATGCGACGAGCCGCCTTCCTGGACCGCGCAACGGGAATCCTCCCGTAGTATGGCAGCTCTCCTCCTTATTTCTTGGCTAACACCACTGTCGAAATCCATCAGCTTCCTCACGGCAGCCGAGATCGTGGCCCTGCTGACGGTGCCATCCTCACCCCTCTGCCCCCTCAGGTCGACGCCGACCTTCCATTCGTCGGCGACCATCCGGGCGTTCACCAGCTGATCCCACCCTACAGGGAAGGCAAGCAATGGCACCCAGCGGAAACGGCCTCCAGCACCGAGTTCCATCCGCAGTGGCTGAGGAAGCCGCCGACGGCGGGGTGGCACAGCACCCTCTGCTGCTCGCACCACGGCATCGCCAACCCCCTGTCGCCGCCGCACATCTCCCGCAGGTTGGCGGCCTTGTCCCGCGCCACCCAGAAGAACCTGACACCGCTGTCCTGCAGGCCCATGGCGATCTCTTGGAACTGCGAGGGCGCCATGGCGACGAAGCTGCCGAACGAGACATACATCACCGAGTTCTCTGGCTGCGCGTCCAGCCACTCACGGTGCTCCTCCTCGTGGATCTTGGTGTCTACGTCAAGTGGCGATTGTAGGATCGAAGGGCCGATTGGGTACACGGGGCATGGAAGTGACTCTGCTATCGTGTCCATGGCACTGGGCTCAAGCTCGTGGAAGGAGGTGAAGAGGACACACTGCACTTTGCGTACGATGGCGAACGCCTCGATGATAATTTAAATGGCAGCTCCCTGGCGCGTAAGATCTTGAGATCGGCCAGTCTTATCGATGAGAGGCCTGTTGGCAATAATCTTGCCTTAATCATGGTTGAGTCTAATTAGGTCAGTTTCCTACGTGTTGTGGTTGGCTTGCATGCCATAGTCGTTTGATGTTTGAGTCATTGTACGAGTAGGTTTGTAGCTTAGCTAGTTTGACTAGTTGAGTACGAGTACTAGTTGGAGTCGAGTCTGGTTAGGACTTCGTGTCCATGTAGGTCTAGGTTCTTGGTCCGGCTATGCGTGTATATATACACGACCAGGCTGATCGTTTTGTAACACATCGAGTTGTACCGAGAGACATTGAGCAAAAAAACAGAAAAAGAACAAGGCACGATAGGTGCCTTTGGCTATAGTTTTTCGTGTTTGTGTGTTTCGTCTGGTTTGATGTGATTCGATCCTGTGGGCAAAACCCAACAATTGGTATCAGAGCGAGGTCGAAGATTTGAAGCCACGCTTGCCCCGGGGAGGCGACCTGGACTAGCGCCTCGGGGCGGGCGATCGTCGTTCGGCGGAGCGACACAGAGGTGGCGGCAGAGGGCTGTCGTAGGCAAACCGGTGGAGGTGGATGATTGTCGATGGAGAGGTGGTGCCGAGGTGCGGTGCCGGAGTCTCGTCAAGATCGTCAACCGGGGTGTTAGATGAGTCGAAGTTTGTGCATGTTTGCACGCGTGGTCATCGTCCTGTCAGTGAGTTGTCGGTGTGTCCAAGTGCTCGTCTCTGTGAGGATCCGTTGCAGTTGAAGCGCGTCACGGTTGAGGGCTGTCCGGTGCCGGAGTGTCACCGAGGGCGAGGGACGTGCGCGAAGACAAGGGTGTCTCGACGAGTGGATGAAGCTCAAGCGTATAGTGGGACAGTGACCAGTTAAGTTGTACGACGTGAAGATTGATGGTGCGTCCAATCTTGCACGTTGCACGCGTAGATGCGACCGTGTGGGCTGGTAGTTCGGATCATACGTTGAGTTGAGTCGAAGGTCGTGGATCTGCAAGGAGTCAAGATCAGGGGGAGTACGAGGAGACGACATGTCAAGATTAGGGGAGATTGTTGGCAATAATCTTGCCTTAATCATGGTTGAGTCTAATTAGGTCAGTTTCCTACGTGTTGTGGTTGGCTTGCATGCCATAGTCGTTTGATGTTTGAGTCATTGTACGAGTAGGTTTGTAGCTTAGCTAGTTTGACTAGTTGAGTACGAGTACTAGTTGGAGTCGAGTCTGGTTAGGACTTCGTGTCCATGTAGGTCTAGGTTCTTGGTCCGGCTATGCGTGTATATATACACGACCAGGCTGATCGTTTTGTAACACATCGAGTTGTACCGAGAGACATTGAGCAAAAAAAACAGAAAAAGAACAAGGCACGATAGGTGCCTTTGGCTATAGTTTTTCGTGTTTGTATGTTTCGTCTGGTTTGATGTGATTCGATCCTGTGGGCAAAACCCAACAAGGCCCGGGACCGAGACGTATTCCTCCAAAGACCTGATGCTCAGTTCTACAGAGCACGGAAGTCAACGCATCAATTATGAAGGATGAACTGAGATGCATTTTGCAAACGCACTAGCAGAAGCATAGTACTATCACTCTGAAACAAATACTGGAGCATGGTCAAATAATTAGCACCTAGTACTACGCACCTTCTTGGGAGAAACGTCCATCCTCCGCCGGCCACTGGTCCAAGTGGTAGAGCGCCAAGAAGAACGTGGCCGGCTGAGTCCACAGCGAGCACACCGGTATCCCGCGCCGCGCGCCGGCCGCCACTGCCCACGCCAGGCAGGTGTCGGCCACGATAGCCTCCGGCCTCGGCTCCAGAAGATCGAGCAGCCGCTCGACTGGTTCCCCCATCTTGTAATACACGGCCTCGATGAATCCGGCGTTATTGGCACCGCGGCCGCGCTCGGAGGGGATGACGTTGGGGATGGTGGCGAGGCGGACGCGGTCCGGCAGCGTGGTGGAGGCCAGCAGCGCCTGCCACTCCTCCGTGACGACGATGGTGAAGGTGAGGGCGCCGTCTGCGGCCACGAGTTGGCGGCACATGACGAGCATCGGGTTGATGTGGCCGCGGCCCGGGTACGGCAACGCGACCATGTGCCGAGCTGCCGCCGCCGTCGTGGAGCTGGCCATTGTTTGAGACTGCGGAGAGGGATCGGTGGTGTGTGGCGGCTACTTCAATATATAACACGATGTCGATTTGAACTGGAAATGAAGCTAATAAATTACTACTACCATCAGTCACGATGATCACCGAATCAAGCAGTCCGATCTCCGATCCAACGAGCAGAAGTCAGTCACCCCTGATGTCATTCAACGGAATATTAAGCAATTTGCGTATATGACATTTAATTGTGCATAGTACATACGTGTCGACCGGAAATGTCCCACCACAACATTTCGCCGTCAGCCATGAGGTGAAGAGGAAGCAGAAAACTGTCGGCGCAGGCGCAGATAGTCGAACGAAAGCGAGCAGTCGCGCCGAGACCGAGACGCTCCGAAAAACCTTATCGGCCCTCTCCTGGTGTAGAATTAACGGGGGTTTCAGGGCCTACTCTTCCGGACGGTCGTGCACGCGGTCGTCGGGTGGGGAAGTCAGTAAGCAGCAAAACAAAATGAACTACGCGGTGGAGAGACATGAAGAGGGTGTGCGAAATGAGTTATAGATTCGTCCGTCCTATTCTCTATAGCATGTAAAGGAAAAGAACGCGAGAGCCACACAGTGGAAGAAGTTGTGCATTAGTCAAGTATGCACATTCTTGTTGACATGTACACACAGTTGGTGCACCATGTAAAAATTTAAGCTTTCACCAAAACGATCTCTAACTCAAACTCGATTCACGAAACCCGACGTGTGTGCGTGCGTGCGAGACGTGGCGTGACGAGGCGGGCGACGGAGTAGGAGTGCGCATGAACCGCTCAAATTTTCACTCACTTAGTGATAGTAGAAGAGCTCCCCTTATAACCCGCTCAAACTCTCTCACAGCTAGTAATGTGGGAGTAAACTTAGTCCCGCTCTCACTTACTGTACATAACATAGACATAGTTGAATGGTGAAAGGATCGTATGACACCTAGAGAGGGGGGGGGGGGGGGGGTTGAATAGGTGCTACTTCAAATTTTAATACTTTTTCAATTTAGGCTTGATATATAAGGTAAATTCTCTAGATATACAACTACGGTGAATTTACCTATATGACAAGCAACTAAACAAGATACACGAAGTAAAGACGGTAAACAAGGATAGAGGTAACGAAGTGAAAGCACGCGGAGACACGGATGTATTCCCGATTTCCTCCTTTTTAGGGGAGTACGTCTCGTTGGAGAGGTGTGAGCTACCACAAAGGTCACAACTCAGCAGCCACAAAGGCTTCTCCTTCTTCTCCGATGAACCGCACCACAAAGGTTTGGTTCACCTTCAACTATCGGAAACCTTCAAGGCGAGTCCGGAGCCTTTACAACAACGATCCGGGGCACAACCCACAAAGGATTGGGGGCTCCCGAACAGCTACAATCTGTCACAAAGACAATCAAGTAAGTACAACAATGAGCTAGGTTTTCCCAATGGAAATCCTAGCAATGGGTCCCTCAAGTGAATGAGGGGAAAATGTAAATCCGCTTGGTGACGATGTAGATCGGGCCTTCTCCTTCAATCCTCCAAAGATCAACGAGTTTGGGTGGAGGGATTGGGAGATCTAGATGTTTCTTGAGCTTGCAATAATGGTGTCTTCAAGTTTAGGCGAGCTACTTGTCCAGAGGTAGGTGAAGAACTATAAATACTCCTCTCAGAAAACTGTCTGTTGCAGACGAAAATTGCCTGCAGCGGTAGTACCGGGCCTCAGCCGGTACTACCGACCGGCGCAGGGTCAGTCTTGGTCGTCGACGGTCAACGGACCCTCGCACACCGCCCGCAGCGGTAGTGCCGGCCGGAGTCACGCGGTAGTACCGCACCACCCGGTAGTACCGGCCTACTACCGGGCCAGTAGCGCAAAAAACAGGACGATGCCAGTACCAAAAGACCTGAATAGCGGTAGTACCGGGCCTCAGCCGGTACTACCGGCTGGGACAGAAAATACTCCTTTCCCCCTTGACAAAAACCTGAGCTTATACAAAGTATATAGAAAATGTTCCTGCAACTATTTAACACCCAGATTAGTCCTCTAATTGTGTTTGTCAACAAACATCAAAACACTTAGGGAAATAAAATGCTCTTTCAATCTCCCCCTTTTTGGTGTTTGATGACAACACAATTAGTAGCAACACAAGATTTGCAAGAGATAAGCGGGCTCCCCTAGATGTGTGCATTATTTGAATGTTTGCCTTTGAATGCAAAACACACAATCATCCAAACGAGCTCCCCGTATATTTTACAAGTCATGCAAGTTCACAAGATCAACATAAATAACAACTTGCACAAGACAATATAACTAGACAACAAGGAGTACTAGATAGCAAACACATAGTCTTTACACGTCTTACACCGTGCAACAAAGAGAGTTCAAAGCAAATATCCAAATAAAGATGAAACACAAGCGTCGAAGATCAAATGAAGGGCAAGCTTGTGTTCCTCCCATGCAAATCCCACGAAACAACCTAAATAGAACACATTCCCCCCCCCCCCCCCTTTGTCATCGAAATGCCAAAAAGGGAGAAGCGTGATTCTACACATCCCAAGGAGCATCAAGCTCCACCAACGTCATGGTGGGTAGAGGAAGAAGACGCCAAGAACCGAGCGCCACCGGGAGGAGCATCATCATCGCTCCAGAAGCCTTGCTTGGACACCCATAGATGCTTCGGGGTGATTTCTTCATCAGAACCATCGGAGACAGGAATGTTCATAGATTTCATCATAAGTTTCTGACGGTGAGCTGCCTTCTTGTGGAAACATGGGCTTCATACAAACGGTCCTCTAGGTCAAGCTTGAAGCAAAAGGCCCTCTTCATTTTGATTTGCAGTTTCTTGACACAAGACGGTTCCTCAAGAGGAGGGGCACTCCCACTAGCTGTGGTATCTCCAGCAGTTTCCTTAGTAGCAGCAGCAGCCGCAGCATCCACAGCAAGTTCAGCCGGACTCTTCGGCAGATCATGGGTCTTGATACGAAGCTGCTTTGGTTTGAAGGTCGTGATAGGGCTGCCATCTTGCATGATGTCCTCCTGGAAGGCTTGGAGCCACTTGTGACGAATGAGCTTCATGATGTAAGGCCCATAAATGGGGGCCCTCCTACCGATGACGGTGTGCCACAGCTCATTGTGCATGAAGTCCATGACATCCAAATTGTTGCCGGTACCTTGGTTGACCTTGGAAAGCTTGAGAAGGTCAAACATGAAGCCATGCACTTGATCAAAATTACCCATGCGAGGAGCAATTGTCTCACGATAGATACGGTGTAATATCTCGAACTCACGAACAAGGTGCGCCGATTGGCCACAAGTACCATACTTCATAGTGATGGGTTTGAGAACTTCCTTGCCGCTAGAATAGTCACCCTCATGGCAACGCCAACCACTAGACTCAATCTCTCCTTGTCATCATATCCTAAGAGAGTCCCAAATTCCTTCATGGTGGCGGAAAACTTAGTGCCCTTGGTCATCCATATGAGAGTTCTTGCTTCATCGGTGTCAAAGTATACGGTGGCAAAGAATTGCATGATGTAGTACTCGATAAACGGTTGATGTACCTTCATGAGATCCAAGAGTCCAAATTCTTCACACATTGCTAAAGTGTCATCAAAGTAGCCCTCGTGCTTCGGATCTCTCACCCATGACATGTCAATTGCGTGTTGAGGAACAACCTTGTAGTTCTTGTGGAGATAAATTTCCTTGTAAATCCTCTCTTGATCATTGGTGAAGAAGTGAGGGTGACGGACTTGGGATGACCTTTCAGCTGCATAGGGATTCTCTTCACGAAGCTTTTGATAGTCGGTGTTTGTCCAAAGATGAAGAGCCTTGCAGACATTGGGCTGCTTTGGATTCTTAGTAGCAACAGACTTGGGCTTAGAGTGAGTCCGGGCAGTGGACCTGGTAGGCATCACTTCTTCTTCCTCAACATCCTCAAGATCCTCTTCCAAAGTTCTCCTCTTCTTACTACCACGACCACCACGACTACCTGTGAACAAAAGGAAATAGGTAGGGAGGGAATGTAGATGA
Source organism: Poa pratensis (assembly GCA_947311845.1). Lineage (NCBI taxonomy): Eukaryota > Viridiplantae > Streptophyta > Magnoliopsida > Poales > Poaceae > Poa > Poa pratensis. The sequence continues at coordinate 33,237,981 of CAMZMU010000057.1, forward strand.
GTGCACAAGTTCATGGAAGAGAAGGAACGCATCTATTTGAAACATGTGAAAAGTGTTTTGTTTTGGATTTGAGCATGCGGTAGTACCGCAGAACTTCCGGTAGTACCGGGTGGGTCGATTCATATCGGAAGAGTTCAAATCGACACGACAAAAACAACTAGATCACATGAGAGAACTAGATGAAATGAGATCCCAGGCCAAAGATGATCATCCTACCACAATTTAACCAAAGAAATGGAGCTACCAATAATTTTCCCTAAATCTTCCCTAGGTACAAAAGAGACTCAAGGAAGAAGGAGAAGGGCAAATACCGGAGGCCATGGAGGAGATCAACACGAGGGAGGCTACCACGGAGCAGATCTGGCCGGGGACGGCGGAGGCCGGCGACCTGGGCGGCGGCCTGCGATGGGAGAGAAGAGGGGGCGGCAGAGATGGAGGCGTGCGGGTGGGGAAGAAGAATAACCCCCAGCCCGCACGATGTTGACTTTAGGCGAAAACTGCCTCGCCCGGTAGTACCGGGCGGGCGGGAGGCGCGGTACTACCGGGGACTGAATTTTTCTGAGAAAGTGTAAACTTGCTAAAATTCAGATCCCGGTACTACCGGCTCTCACACCCAGTACTACCGGAGCCTCCTCTGAAAACTCCAGAATTCTTTTTGTGGAGAGGGAAAAAAAACTTGTGCAAGAGAGAAAGTTTGTGGATTAGGAAAGGCTTAGGATTAAGAACTCCAAACTGGATATGGTACTTCATACTCAATTTGCAAGAGGCAACCATAAAATCCAAATTGAGCATGTTTTCCATGAGAAACACAAGATAGACAAATAAAATCCAAATAACACCAACTCTTCATAAAGAAGAGGGTGGTGGCCTAGGCCACCTTGTATGAGTTTATGGCGTGACACCGCGAAGATATATCTTGGGTTCACAACCAACACTCGTCATTGAAGCTCACAATTCATATCACGAATATAGAGAGGTAAATGAATTCTTGATGTTGGCGTAATGGAGGGAAGGATAGTCCAATGTATTAGGACCGCACTCCCCCTATGTCCATGCCTACACCTAAACCAAATACATAGTCAAAATATAGGTGTGTATGCAAGATGGTCAAGTCAAGCTCCTGAATCCACGATATTTAGCTCATGCCTCAAAAAGTGAATCTTGCTTCATCAAGTGGCTTCGTGAAAATATCGGCAAGTTGGTCTTTGGTTGGAATATAGCCAAGCTCAATATCACCACGGCAATATGATCCCGAATAAAATGATGACGAATCTCAATATGCTTCGTTCTTGAGTGTTGCACCGGATTGTGGCCAATCTTGATAGCACTTTCATTGTCACACAAAAGAGGCACTTTGTCACAATTGACACCGTATTCCTTTAAAGTTTGCCTCATCCATAACAATTGAGTGCATGCACTAGCGGCCGCCACATACTCGGCTTCGGCGGAGGATAGAGATATGCAATTTTGCTTCTTAGAAGACCAACTCACCAAGGACCTACCAAGAAATTGGCATGCCCCGGAAGTTGATTTCCTATCATCCTTGCAACCGGCCCAATCCGAATCCGTGTACCCGGCAAGAGAGAAATTAGTGCCCTTTGGGTACCACAAACCAAACCTTGGGGTATAAACCAAATATCGAAGGATTCTATTGACCGCCACCATGTGGCTTTCTTTAGGAGCGGCTTGATACCTTGCACACACCCCTACACTCAACACAATATCGGGTCTAGATGCACAAAGATAAAGCAAAGAACCAATCATAGAGCGATAAAGTTTTTGATCAACATCGATACCGTCGGGTTAAGTTCAAGATGGCATTTGGTGTCCATGGGAAACCGCTTCTCCTTAGCATTTGCATATTGAACCTCTTGAGCATGTCTTGGGTATATTTGGTTTGAGAGATGAAAGTCCCTTCATTCAATTGCTTGATCTCAAAACCGAGAAAGAACTTCAATTCGCCCATCATAGACATCTCGAACCTATCGGTCATAAGCTTTGAAAATTCATCATTGAAAGCTTTGTTAGATGAGCCAAATATAATATCATCAACATAAAGTTGGCATATGAAAAGCTCCCCTTTAACCCTCTTGGTAAAGAGGTGGGATCGATTTGCCCCAATTCAAATCCACGGTCTAGCAATAGCTCTCTTAGGTGCTTGTTTGAGACCATAGAGCGCCTTATCAAGCTTGTAGACATGGTTAGGGAATTTGGGTCCTCGAAACCCGGTGGTTGCTTAACATATACCAACTCCTTTAAAGGACCATTAAGAAAGCACTTTTCACATCCATTTGTTGCAATTTAAAGTTATGATGTGATGCATATGCAAGAAGGATACGGATGGACTCAAGGCGAGCCACGGGTGCATAAGTCTCTCCAAAATCAATGCCTTCAACTTGAGAGTACCTTGTGCAACCAATCTTGCCTTGTTCCTCACAACCATTCCATGCTCATCTTGCTTGTTCTTGAATATCCACTTGTGCCTATAACATTGCGGCAATCTTTGGCTTCTCAACTAGATTCCACACTTTGTTGCGCTTGAAGTTATTGAGTTCATCATGCATAGCTTCTAACCAATCCGGATCTTCAAGAGCTTCAAACACTTTCTTTGGTTCCACCATGGAAATATGAGCTTGATGTTCACTAAAGCTTGCCAATTGCCTTCTTGTGGTAACACCCTTCTTTGGTCACCAAGGATTTTTCTAGCTGTGACTCTTTATTCAAAGTCTCTTGCAATCTTGCTTTACGACGGGCTTCGATATCTCTATTGCATCTTGGAGGTATCTCTTGATCATCTTGATCATTTGAGTCCCCGTCTTGACCGGAATGTTGACCTTGATCATCTTATGCACATCTTCAACAATGAAGGAGAGGGTTGATCTTGGTCATGACCTTGGCTAGCATCAACAATAGGAGAACTTGGTTCTTGCATAGCAACTTGGTCAACATGAGGAGGGTCTTGAACTTGTTCTTGGGTGGTGCATCATTTGCTTCCATGATAGGCGCCGTTTCAACTTGTGATGATGAGGCCTCCACTTGAATGGAGCTTGGACTTGCTTGAGGAGACTCGTAATGAATCTCAAGGGCGATGGAAACCAATGCCCATTCTTCTTATGCATCTTGAGGCTCTCATTATCTACATCACAAACATGAAATTGCGCCACTTGGGAGCCGTCATTCTCATCGAACCTCACATCACAAGATTCTATGACTTTCCCAAGGTTTTGTCATAGACTCTATAGGTGTGAGATTCGGCACCGTACCCAACAAAAACACCCTCTAAAGCTTTAGATTCAAATTTAGACAAACGAACACTTTGATCTTATAGAAACACTTACAACCAAATACTCGGTAGTAGGAGACATTGGGCTTGTTGCCGGTGAGCATCTCATAAGGTGTAAACTTCTTGCCTGCGAAAGAATAGCCGGTTTGATGAATGACACGCCGTGGAGATAGCCTCGGCCCATAAGAAGAGTGGAGACTTAAACTCCGCCAACATAGACCTTGCCATATCCATGAGGTCCGGTTCTTCCTTTCGGCTACACCATTTTGTTGAGGGGTATATGCAGCGGAATATTGATGACGAATCCCCTCTTCACTAAGAAACTCATTTAAGGTGTAGTTCTTGAACTCGGAGCCATTATCACTCCTAATGACCAATATGGGACATTGTGTTGGCGTTGAACTTCATTGGAAAAGTCGATGACGGCTTGTTGGGTCTCATCCTTCGTCTTGAAGAAATAAACCCAAGTAAATCTTGAATAGTCATCAACAATCACCAAACAATATTTCTTCCCACCAAGTTAGGTTGAGGCACGGCACCAAAGAGATCAACATGAAGAAGTTCCAATATCCTCTTTGATGAAATGATGGTCTTGCTTGGATGGGGAGAATCATGCATCTTTCCTTCAACACAAGCCCTACAAAGACGATCTCTAGAAAAAGAAACATTGTCTTTTAGTCCAAGAATGTGGCCACCCTTGTGAAGACTTTGCAAAGTTCTCATGTTGACATGGGACAAGCGGCGATGCCACAACCATCCCACGTCGGCCTTTCCGAATAGGCATATTGCTTGAGTGTTGGTTGACCCCGAAAAGTCCACCACAAACAACTCATTTTCAACATACCCAACGAACATGACCTTTAGAGTCTTGCTCCTCAAGAGTACCACCATATCAATAGTAAAATGGACATCAAAATTCATCTTATTAAGTGCACGAACGGACATAAGATTGTAACCGAGGGACTCGACAAGCATGACATTTACAAGGGTGATATCCTTTGCAACTACCACCTTGCCGAGCCCTTTACCTCCGCTTTTGATTTATCACCATAGGAGACGGATGCTTGATTTATATTTGGTCCCAACTCCGTCATGATCTCCTTGCTTCCGGTCATATGACTAGTGCATCCACTATCAACCACCCATTTAGACCCACCGGAAGCATAGTCCTACAAGAAATCATTGCTTGGTTTTAGGTACCCATCTTGCAATGGGTCCTCTTTGTTAGCAACAAGGGTCTTAGGAACCCAAATAGCATGAGCAACATAACCATCATAAGGACCAACATATTTTGCATAAACATCACCATAATAATCAACATATAGAATGTAGTGAGGGTTAGTTCTCCCGCAAAGTCACTACGAGTGGTCTTGCCCCTAGTGGCATTCCCACTCGCAATGGGAGTCTTGGTTTGTGCGGGCTTGGCCTTGTTGTTGCTCTTCTTCTTCTTTGCCTTGGCTACATAACCAAGACCCTCCTTCCCTTTGTGTGCTTTTGCTCAACAACTTGAGCAACAACCTTTTCTTTACCTTTAGGAATGAGGTCTTGGCACTAGTGGCCTTGGCAAGCTCAACCTTCAACCTAGCATTTTCCTCAATAACATTTGCATGATCACAAGAGGAGTAGAGGTGCTAGGTGAGTTAGATTTAGAAAGTTGAGTTTGAAGTTGCTCATGAGACTTGACTAGAAGAGAGTGAGTACTTTCCAAGGCCTTGTGAGCCTTGTCAAGTTTCTCCATATCCTCAAGGAGTCTAGCATTAGCAACCACAAACTCGGCTTTCTCCTTTTTAATCACTTTATATTTAGCAAAGACATGGTCTCTATCCTTAATGATTTTAGCAATTATTTCATCATTTTTATCATCAAGGGACTCAAGTCTTTCCTCAAGAGTAGTTCTATATTCACTCTCTTCTTCAAGAGAAGCATTCAAGGATGCTATGGTAAGAGAGTCTCTCTCTCAATTTTGCCCTTGACCTCAAGAAGGTCTTCGGCGCACCAAGTTGGCTCATGAGAGCCTCAACATGCTTCTTAGCTTCACCTTGCAAGTTAGCCACAAAAGTATCGAAGCAACAAGTTCTTTCTTAATCACAAGACTAGTTTATCATCATTTCATGCATAGTCTTGGGAGTAGAAGATGATACCTCGGTGACGGAGCCATGAGGCAACGAGCGGTGTTGATGGAGATGTTCTCATTGGGGGATTCGAAGAGAGAAGGAGATGGAGTTGATACGATGGCCAATGCGGCCACCTCACGAGTGGGTTCTTCTTCTTCTTCGGAATCATCGGAAGGATACTCTTCTTGAGTCATCAACACAATTCTTGGTGCTTTCTTGAAGAATGGCTTCTTCTTGACAAAAGGCTTCTTTTGAATCATGTTTGATTGGCCCTTGGGACGAGCCTTCCACCGTGTTGCTCTCTATTCTCATAAGGACAATCTTTGATGAAGTGATGCTTGTCATGACAATTGTAACAAGTCTTTGTCCTTATAGCAAACTCCTTCTTCCCACTTGGATTGTTCTTTAGATCAACTTGAGCCTTTGCCTTGGCTGGGTCACGCCAAAAGGTTCTTGTGGCAAGAGCCACATTACCATGATAGGCTTGTTCGAGATCATCGGGAAGAATGTTGCTTGGGAAAGCTTCAACTTCCACACTATCATCTAGGCTCACAACCTTGGCCTTCAAAGCAAGAGAGGCGCCTTGTTTCATCCCATGGCCCTAGCACGATTGTCTAGAGCATTTTTGGTGGCAACCTTGGAAGCTTGCATCTCTTGCATAACTTCATTAGAGGACATGTCAAGGTAGTTGTGTCTTCCTTGTATGGCCTTCAAGTCAACGGGCTCGAAGGGCATGAGAGCATTCACATACTTCCTTTTGACCCAAGCATCATCCGCATACTTTTCCCCAACATTATAAAAGGCTTGGGTGAGGGTCTTGAGTCTTCCATACATTTCTCGAAAATGTTAGGAAAAGCGCGCGCTTTCCGGGCGCACGCTCCCGATTGCATGCGCTGCCAGCACGTGGTGGACTCTGGTGCCTGCTTTTCCCTCCCGCTTGTCCTTTCCCTGCTCGACATGTGGTGCTCCTTTTGCTCGATCCCTGGCCACGCGCGTGCGTCTCTGTGTCTGCTGTGTCTGCTACCCGTGAGTAGCTAGCTTATTCTCTTTTTTTTTCTAATTCGAAGACAAAAAATACAATATCTCGTGAACCGAGTTTTGAAATCACGATCTGTTTTCAGGAATGGGTTAGTCGCGTTGAGATCTTCAAAACTAGATCCCATGTTGATATGTTTTGACAAACTTTTTTTGTGCACTGCCTGGAGTGTGTAGGTTGCACTGCCTTTTCTGTCTTCACTTTTTTGCGGTGCACTGTCTCAGATGGGCTGTGCACTGCCTTTTTTTGTGGTGCACTGTCTCGGATGGGGCAGTGCACTGCCTCAGATGGGGGTGGTGCACTGCCTTCTCTTTTGTGGTGCACTGCCTCGGATGGGGCAGTGCACTGCATTATCTTTTGCGGTGCACTGCATCGGATGCACTGCCTCGGATAGAGCAGTGCACTGTCTCGGATGGGCAGTGCACTGCAGTGCACTGCGTCGGATGCACTGCCTCGGATGGGGCGGTGCACTGCCTTCTATTTTGCGGTGCATTGCCTCGGATGCGACAGTGCACTGTCTTGCACTGCCTTGAAAAGGATAGGGGCACTGCCTTCTCTTTTGTGGTGCACTGCCTGGGATGGGGCAGCGCATTAAAATACACTAGATTTGTAGTATCCGTTGGAAAGAAGAAATAAAGTGAAACATTTGTAGCATTTCGTTGGAAAGAAAAAATAAAGTGAATCCTATACGTACAGTACTAAGCTAGCAAGCAAGCAAGCAGGTGGATCAGTTCAGCTTAACGGATGAAACAAATCCAAAAGTGGAGCTAGCTCTCTCACGTCGCCCACTCGCTCACGTCGCTCGCGTTGACCCGCTCGGTCGCGTCACTCGAGTGACCGTTCGGGCGCGCTGTCCTCACGCCACGTGGGAGGCTGAGAACGGCTCTTGCGTGCGCTCCTCCAGGTTCCGTGCGTCACGAATGCGCGCGCGGAAGCTAGTCGCCCCCTACATTTCTTCATATGTTTCACTCTCAAGCATGTAGAAGCCTTCGACTTCATTGTTCAAAGCATCAAATCTATTCCTCTTCATGCTTTCATTTCCTAGGAATGCCTCGCCGAGACAATCCCAAGCTTCTTTGGCGGTGGTGAGATGGTTAATGTGATGAATATCCTTTTCACCAACGGCAAGTTCAAGCATGTGTAGAGCGGTGGCATTGAGTTGAGCATCAACCACCTCTCTCCTTGTCAAGTTGTTTGGATCCACGGCCTTGAATCCCACTTGCATGATCCTCCAAAGCTCGATAGAGGCACTGTTGACATGAGATCTCATTGAGTGTTGCCAACTAGTAAAAGCTAAAACATTAAGCTTAGGTGGAGGACCTAAAGGGTTTATGCGAGGATGAGTGATAGGTGGGTCGGGAGAGTACAAGAGGGGGACCTCATGGTACCCGGGCTTCCCACCTTCGGGAATGGTGCTAGATGCGGAGGGTTTCTTAAGATCGGTGTTTTCAACCCCTTTCTTTTTCTCTTTTTCCTCCTCGGTATCACCGTCATTGGAGTTAGCAGAGTCCTCTAGTGGGATGGTCCCCATAGGAACCTTGCCACTTGTGAGTTGCATGAGCAACTCACGCATCGCAGCAAATTGGGTATCCATGGACGATTTCAAAGATGTCTCCATCAATTTGAGATCGGCCATGGATGCCGGAGTGGCATGGTCATCCGCGGGATCACCCTCACCGGTCATACTTCTCTTAGGCGGTTAAGCCCAACAAGAGAGCCAAGGCTCTGATACCAATTGAAAGGATCGTATGACACCTAGAGGGGGCGTGAATAGGTGCTACTTCAAATTTTAGTACTTTTTCAATTTAGGCTTGATATATAAGTTAAATTCTCTAGATATGCAACTATGGTGAATTTACCTATATGACAAGCTAGCAACTAAACAAGATACACGAAGTAAAGACGGTAAACAAGGATAGAGGTAACCGAAGTGAAAGCACGCGGAGACACGGATGTATTCCCGAGTTCCTCCTTTTTAGGGAGTACGTCTCGTTCGAGAGGTGTGAGCTACCACAAAGGTCACAACTCAACAGCCACAAAGGCTTCACCTTCTTCTCCGATGAACCGCACCACAAAGGTTTGGTTCACCTTCAACTATCGGAAACCTTCAAGGCGGAGTCCGGAGCCTTTACAACAACGATCCGGGGCACAACCCACAAAGGATTGGGGGCTCCCGAACAGCTACAATCTGTCACAAAGACAATCAAGTAAGTACAACAATGAGCTAGGTTTTCCCAATGTAAATCCTAGCAATGGGTCCCTCAAGTGAATGAGGGGGAAATGTAAATCCGCTTGGTGAAGATGTAGATCCAGGCCTTCTCCTTCAATCCTCCAAAGATCAACGAGTTTGGGTGGAGGGATTGGGAGATCTAGATGTTTCTTGATCTTGCAATAATGGTGTCTTCAAGTTTGGGCGAGCTACTTGTCCAGAGGTAGATGAAGACTTTTAAATACTCCTCTCAGAAAACTGTCCGTTGCAGACGAAAATTGCCCGCAGCGGTAGCACGGGGCCTCAGCCGGTACTACCGACCGGCGCAGGGTCAGTCTTGGTCGTCGACGGTCAACGGGCCCTCGCACACCGCCCGCAGCGGTAGTGCCGGCCGGAGTCACGCGGTACTACCGCACCACCCGGTAGTATCGGCCTACTACCGGGCCACTACCGCAAAAAACAGGACGATGCTAGTACCGAAAAGAGCTGAATAGCGGTAGTACCGGGCCTCAGCCGGTACTACCGGCTGGGACAGAAAAATACTCCTTTTCCCCCTTGACAAAAACCTGAGCTTATACAAAGTATATAGAAAATATTCCTGCAACTATTTAACATCCAGATTAGTCCTCTAATTGTGTTGTCAACAAACATCAAAACACTTAGGGAAATGAAATGCTCTTTCAAATGGGCATTGGAGATTTGTTTGCTAAAATAGGCCAAGCCAAATAAAATCCAACAACCCCGCACCGGATTTTAGAGGCACATCATGTTGTACTCTAGTTCCATATGACCGTCTGATATACATGCAGTTCAGTGGAAAATGTTAAGTTGGACTTTCACCTAGCCAAGGAGTTACACTTGACTACAACTGAAAAATGGACCATACCTTGAATTGCCAGTCTTCTACAACAAATTTCACTCAATGTCGTTACCGGTACAAGGCTGCCAAGACTACTATCGTGGGGTTTCCACGGCAGATATAATCGTTGATGACTGGAGAGATCGTAAAGCTTTAGTCGACGTAGGAACTTCCGAGATCGAGATTGGTACATAGGGAAACGATGTATCTAGGTTTGGCCCTTCACAATGGAGGTAAAAACCTACTCTTTTTGATTGATATTGATTATGATGATGGTCGCGATTACAAAGTCGCTCTTCCGCTACTAAGGCTTCGAGAGTTAAGAATTGAGTTGTCTAGCTAGCCTCTCGAGCTGGTCTTATATACACGGCGGCTCCGAGGTTACAAGGTATTCTCCTGAGTGAGTTTAGGAGCCTTATTTTTTGAAATGGATATCCTACTTGGAAACTAGCCTTCAACCTTGCTTTTCAAGTTGAGTTGCCGCCTTGTACATGGAGTCCTGCTTGGAGTCGTCACAGTCTTGAGCCGGCCCAACTTCGTACTTGTAAGCCTAAGAGTGGTGTGGCCGCGAGCCACCCATAGGATACATTGGTTTTGTAGGCCACCTCGATTTGTGGACCTACCTATTAGGTATCCCCGACATTATCCCCGAGTTTAGCTTGGAGCAACATCGGCTTTGAACGGTTGTTGACTCGTCAACATCAGTTATCCTCATGGGAGCCGCAAGCTGGACGTCATGGGTAAACTCCTGAAATCAATAAAAACAGATTTTTTTAGCTTCGTGCCTTATTTCACTTAGTTTTGCTCAATTTTGCCCATTCTATTAAATTTCCGCACTTTTCCCCCAGTTCGCTCCACCGAGCCTCACAAATGGCCAAACAGTCGTTTCCGTCAGGTCAATCTCATTTGACCATTTCTTGGCCGAGTCCTGACTAGCGGGCCGGTTAAAAACCTGACATGTGGGGCGGATGGACAAACCTATTTGATCTCGGAATGGCCATAAGATTAAACATTGATATTTTCAACTTAATTAAATGCTCCAAATCAAACCATTTCATTCAAAATTATGATATTTAATGGCAATTCGTTGATTAAATCATCATCAATGTTTAATACACCTCATTAAATGGAAAGCTTTTTTTTCATCATTATAAAAGGATATATTTGCAACTAAACATCTAATCTACTGATAATGCTACTAATACTAATAGTACTACTAGTATGTTACTACTCCTAGTTATTTTGACTTTTCGATGGCGGTTCCACGCTATAGTCGTCTTCGTCCTGGTCGTGGTCATCGACGGTGGAGTAACGTGTTTGCCCTTTGATGATGTATAAATCAGTTTTTTGTCACAAGTCCTAAAATGCATCATCTATATTGGAGATTGATACGGCATCGCCTACAAATAATATAATTTCGTCTTTGAAGAAGTATGTGGTTCCTGCAAGGCGCAATGATAGAAAGAAACAACCTGCTATTGTTTACGACGAGGAGGCAACATATACTTTTGTTGCAGATGTTCCAATTCAGCTAGTTGCACCAGATGAAATAAAGCCTAATTCCAGGACTCCATGCAGCTATATAATGGTGCACACGATTCAAGTGAAGCTGTCTTGAATTCGTATCTGAAGTGGTGGAAGTTTTCTACTTATTTTATTCCAAGAGTACTAGTACGTCTTAGCTTGGTTTTCCTAGTACTAGTTTTAGTCTCGTTCTTTTTCCATATGGGCTATGCGTGATATGTAAAAGGACTAGCTGTTTAGCCGGCCTAGATTGCTAGCACATCAGGTTAATTAGAGTCCTAGTCGGTTTGCAAGTCCGGTGCTTGCATGCACCATATATTAGGCCAACAGGTCATGTACTTAGGGCAGACAATGTTTTGAGAGTTAATTGAACCAGAAAATCGCCGATGCTTGGCGGCAGCATATTCTGCTTCTGCGTGTACTTCTTGTTGAATACCAGTTGATTTGGTGTGTGTTTCCTGGCGAGAAGATTGGAGCGCTGGTCTCTAGTCTGCTGCTGATCTTTGAGATCGTCCATGTACTTCCGGTCGGCCGGGTGTGCGTGTTGTTTAGATTGGTTTCATCTTACGTAAACTAATCTGCTAGCTGGTGCTGAGGCTTGTGATCCTACGCAAGCCAGTTTGCTGCAACTACTTGCTGTTGATGGAGATTACGAGGGATTGGTATTAGTCTGTTAGTCTGTACTCTTGTGGATACTAGCTGCGGCTACTGGATTTTTGCAGAAATCAGAGAAGGTATTGCTGCTTGTACCGTGAAATATTGGGAACAACACCACGGCGTCGACAACACTAGTTACGCCGTATCATCTTGGTATTCAGAGCAAAGTTGTTCATGATGCAGATTTTTTTTTCTCGGCTATTGCTTGTTTGATCTTGTTGCTTTGTCAATATGTCGCACCATGAGGATTCCGATATTGATGGAGGGGAAATTCCTTTGGGTCAAGAAATAACTGAAGATTTACGTGTCCACTTGATGTCCATCAAAGATGCCAATAAAAGGCTTCACGCAAAAGTTGTGGATTTGTCTACAAATATTGCGGGTGTCGAAGACAGGCTTAATGTGCGTTTGACGACAAGTGACCGCCAGCGGGATGACAGTTTACGAGTGGTGAACGAGAGCCTTAATAGGTTGACCGTGGTTGTTCAGCGTCTAGAGACAAGGGATGCGAGACCCCGGCAGTCCCGATCACCACCACACAGCCAAGGCCACTCTGATGGTGATGTTTCTGATTTGTCGGATGCTCGTGCAGGGCAGCACCCCCAACAACGACGAGGTCTTGAGGTTCGCCATGGTGCTGCTCAACGGCGCAACCACGGTGGTGAATGTGAGGACCCCTCAGACTACCAGTCCGAGGTGCCCACGTTATGTAAACAGATCACGATCCCAATGATCAGTGCATCGCGATCACATAACCAATATGGTATACAAAGTTACATCATCCAACTCGATTAGTACAAGACTTACATAAATGATGGTCACACGACCAAGCCTGCAACCATCGTCACGCAGGATGGAATTAACTACGATATAGCGGAAGCTTTCGGCTAGCGTCGGCCCTCGTCACCACCGGACGCATTCCCACAGAGCAGTTGACCGGTGACACTCAGTTGACGTAGTCGTCGGCGTACTCCTCCTCCTCGTCGCACCTCTCCTCATTGTAATCTGGACGTTTGAATATCCAGAGACACAGCCATATGAGTACATTTACGTACTCGCAAAACCACCTCAAGGCTTAAGTTTTCATGGTAATGCAATAAATCATTTTCGAAAACTGGGATAGCTACTATATAATGCTATAGAGTTTAGTTTTCGCAAACGATGCTTTTGGACATAGAGATTGCAACATCTCTATATCCTTGTTAAACCAAACATTTAGAGATAGAATTCTCTCTTGTAGAAATAGCATGCACTATTTCCACATTCTTGTAAAATATTTTGTAAATCTTTTCAAAGACATTAGGATGGGGATACCCCCTTTTTCCTTTCCACGAGATCAGACTGAGTTGTCTCCCCGAGACCAACCATCTTCTCCCCAAATCCGTACCTCCCAGGTACCTTTTTGATGCCTCCTTGCTTCCACCGAGAAACCACTTTTCTTTTGAAAACATAAAATTTGCCCGTACGCCTAGATCGGGGACCTTTCCAACCGTCCATGACCGAGGACTCGGCTATTCGAATAGATTTACACTCTGCAGAGGTGGTACACTTTCACCACAAGATTCGGATGGTCTGCCGTGGATCAACCACGGACTGTACGGAGACAGCATGCACACATCAGACGGCCGATCCTAACTTCCACTATGTTAGTGCTAGTATAAGAATATCCTCTTCGAGTGGGTTTGTTCTCCCCGGCACCGAGTGAGCTAGCCGTATCGATCCGGTTTCCCCTAGCCTCACACCGCCATGACAGGAGACCCACCGTTGCTTCTCGGTGGCACACGAAGTCCACACTTTGTATGCCCAATTCCCTTGCAGCATTCGGTTCCGGGGACTCTAACCCCTTCTAGCCAATTGAGGAGTATTCGAATACTAACACCAACAAGCTTCCGCTAAGCCCGTGCCCATTTTGAGGTAATGTGGTTGTACGGGTTAATTGTTCGGGCGGCCGCTAGGGCTGTACTTTGTTTTTCAAAAACATCTCCACCTCCGACTGCTCCCAGCAGGTCGGGTTTTCATAAATTCACCGAATGCTCCCAGCACTTCGGGTTTTCATGAACAGCTCCATTTGCTCCCAGCAACATGGGTTTTATAAAATTCTTTCTCGCCGATCGCTCCCAGCGACTCGGGTTTTCTTCCGAAAACATTTCATCAAATCCAGGCTCCCATCCTATAGTTGTGAGGTAAGAGTATAAGGATATACTACTAGAAAAATATAATTTTCTTGATAGCGCCTTCAGTAGAAGGCTTCTCAAGTAAAGACTTATTGTTGTAAAACCTATTATATACTAGTAGATATATCTTTGGCCAAACAATAATTTTTGTAAAATAGTTTTGGGGTGGCAAAATACCACAGAAGAAATAAAACATGCATTATTTTATTTTGAAAACAAATCATGCTTTGTAGAAATAATAGGATTTCAGTAGGGTGGTGAGGTGGCTTGCCTGGCTGGGTAATATGTCCTTGGTCTTGATCTTGATGTTCCTCAGGTTCACTCCTCACTTCCAGTTCCTTCCCGATCGTATCTAACGTCGTAAACAGAGAAAGGAACAACACTCAAAATACAAGACAATGACACAAGGACATAACAACCAACAAGCATTTGCACAAATCACTAAGCTAACAATCAACAGCAAGCAATTCACTTGGTTAAACAACAACAAGCAACAAGTTCATTTAGCTAAGACAAACAACAAACACACCTAAGAAAGTATACATAACAACCCTAATAGTTAAAAAGGTGGTTTTAACTAAACACTAAAGCAGAACTCCACTTAGGGTGATTAGGTCACTTAACAAGAGCTGCTACCAGAGTTTCAGGAAATACTTCAGACAAAAGTATCTCCTTAGTTTTCAGGAAATACTTCAGACAAAAGTTAAGTTACTAATTATTTTCTATTATTAAATTATTTCACCAAGCTAAGATAGAGATATTAACAAACTACTCATGCTAGTATTCAAACTTAAAGACTACCAAGTTTAACTAACAAGGCAAACATATTAAATCACACAAACAAGTTTGGCAACTATAATACAATTTATTATTTATTTACAATTAGGGTTAAGGTGATCATTAGACAACCTTTTTGGATCACTTTCAAATTGTAAAGCTAAACATTACTAATAAACTTAAAACAACCAGTAGCTAAGAAGAACTTTATTAGTGAAGTTTACTTTATTTCATTAATCATGAAATTAAGCAAACAAGCATGATTAATTCATTTTATTTCCTTAGGCACTAATAGCATTTTACAACTAACTTCAATTTGTTTTTACTTAAGCACTAACAGTACTAACATATTAAGAACAACATTATGTAGTGATCTACAGTGCCTAAACATTTCACAAACAACAATAGCAACAATTTCATAAAGGACAAAATATTTATTTTATCACTTTTAATAGGCAGAAAACACCATTTTTAGAGTTTATTAAGTCCAGGGTGTTCTGTTCAACAAAAAGTTATGCAAAGATAGGTTTAGGTTCTATGTAAGTATTTTAAACTAATGCAATTGGATTTAGTCTAAAATCTTATTCACAGAAAATTAATTAAATGCTAGAAAACCCTACTGGTCCAAACTTCAAACACATGCCAAAACAAACCTATGCATTGCAAACACATGGGGTCAATTTCTACAGAAAGCTACAGTCACAAGCATTCCAGAATAATTGGATTTATCCATTTTGGATTCCTATAACTCAAGTTAGAAATGATTCTTTGATTTAAGCCAGTGTCAGTGCAGTAATTATCAAGCACACACAAATTAATATTTTTCAGATCTACAAGTTGGACATGATTCTAAACTTGTTAAACTATCTCTGTGATTTTTAGTTTGCACAAAAACCCGGTTTAGCTATTTTATCTTGATTTAAACTAACAGCACAGAAACAGATCTACAGGAAAAAGAATAAAGCTGCCGCAAAAAAAAAATATATCGGGCCAGATCTGCCCGGAGTTGGTCCGCCAGGGGCAGGCCGGCCCATGGCGCTGCGCGCGCGGGAGGCGTTCAAGGGTGACCGTCGATGCACAGATCGACGGCCCCTGGCCTTCTCCTTCATCCCGACGTCGCCGGGACGGGCCAGCGGCGGAGAGGAAATGGCAGCGGCCGAGCGCTCACCTAGGGACTGCCATAGAAGAAGGAGAGGGGTCCAGGAGGGTGCGGCGGCTCGGGGAAGGTCGTGGGTGAGCTCGGCTCGCGCCAGCGCGCCCTGGAACGACGGCGAGGTCGACGGCGTCCACGCCGGGCACGGCGAGGCTGCGGTGACTCCGGTGAACCTGAAACCAAGCGACGATGTCTAAGAGGGAGCCCACTGGGAGGGGAAAGAGGCAGTGTAGAGGGAGAGAGAAAAGGGGGGCGGAGTCCACGGCGAGCTTGCTCGCAAGCTCACGGACCCGAGCTCCGGTTCTTCGAAGCTCACGAGCAGAAGTGAGGGGGAGCTCGAGAGATATGGCCGGGGTGGGAGAGTGGAGGAGTGCGAGGCTAAAGGGCAAGGTGGGAGAGAGGGAGTGAGTCTGTGGGCTGCTGTCCAAGCTGGTGGCCGGTTTTAGGGTTCTCGGGCAAGGGCAGGGGAGGGAAAAGGGAGAGCTCGGGCAGGGGTTGGCTGAGACAGGCGGTGGGCAATGATGCAAAACGCTCCTGCACCCCTTTGGACGGTAGCAAACGGACAGTAGTCGTTGGAGGGAGTGGTTTAATGGAGAGGAGTTTCCTGCCTGCCAGGTGCTCGACAAAATGTCCAGACCAGAAAAGAAAAAGAAAAGTGAGCTAGGGTTGGGCAGGGTCGATGGTCAAAGCGTCCAGGGGTGGAGTGATGGTTAGGGCATGCCCAAAACAAGGGTTGGGGGAGAAGGGGTGTTAGTTTTAGCTATAGGTGATTATTGAGCTGATTAGACTAAGCCACCAAACCAAGATGGATTAGTCTACCCTTTGACTAGAAAATTGAAATACAAGATGAGTTGATTAGTAGGGACATAGGTGCAGTATTTGGCTTAATAGCTTAGGTCAAAAGAGTTCAACAACAAGTAGACACAAAAAGGCAATTTTCTATTCTATAACACAACATATGGCCACCTTGAAAAGTAGCACTCAAAACAAGCAAGGATTAGTGGTCTAACATTTTCGTAAATATTAAAGAAGGCTATACATGGAAAGTAGAGTTGATGAAGGTGATGTTAGAGGTTTAGTATTTCCAAAATGAATAAAATAAACCCTAATTGTCATGCTCTAGAAATACTAAAAATTAACAGGGGTGAAGATAGCTATGCACTATATAGAAATTACTTGTTTGGAGTATTTTGACACCAACAACATACAAATAGGTAAACAAGTTTCAAGCATGCAAAACCATCAAACAAATGACACTGTCTCCAATTCAAGCAATAACCATTCACTTGATACAAACAATTCTACAGGCCACTCAAAGAAATACATACCCAAGGCAAACAACTTAAGCACATGTCAAAAAGATAAAACACAGAGACAATTGGATAACTAACCACACTCTTAAGATAAAACAAATATATTGGTGAGGTGGTGATCAATATAATTAAGACAAGATTTTGAAGAAAGAGGATTAAACCACTTCTTAGTAATAGTTTTCCAGAGAAATATTAAATTAAGAGTTTTGAAATAAGAGTTGCAAAAACTTGCAAAATATTAAACTAAAAAAAATATTAGGACTCATGGTATGGTCCTTTATAGTTTTACCAACGTATATTCTTTTGGAAATAATTTTGTTTTCTCAAAATAATAGGTCTTTGGGTAGTTGCTAATATCAAAATTAGAGTTTGTTAAAAATAAGATGGGAGGAGATATATGGAATATTCCTTTGGTCACAATCAAAGATTAAGAGGAAATTTTATACTAAGTTGAGTTCAAAACTTGATAATTAGAGATGTCATCAACACCAACAACAAACCACAACAGGTCAAACAGAGCAAACAGAAGAAAAACATCCCCATAAACAAGACATTTCAAAAAGTTTTTTGTTGGTTCCAAATTTTGGGTCTTAATTAATTAAGTTTTTCTTGCTTCCAAAATTTGGGACGTTACAGTGAAGCTGCTCGGGAGGACGATGGTATTGGACGCATAAAGATCACCGTACCGGAGTTCTCGGGACGTTCTGATCCGGAGAAGTATTTAGAGTGGGAGATGCGTGTGAATCAGATTTTTGACAACCACCATTATTCCGAAGAAAAGAAAGTTCGTGTTGCGTCCTCGGAATTTACAGAGTATGGTCTTGTTTGGTGGGATAATCTGAACCGCAATGGGAGCGTGCTGCAACATGGGTTGACATGAAGCGTGTTATGAGGGACAGATTTGTGCCTGCTAGTTACACTCGTCAACTTCATAGTAAATTGCGTCGTCTTGTGCAAGGCGCAAAAACTGTTGATGAGTATTACAAGGAGATGCAAACATTAATGATACGGACAGCGGTACGTGAGTCTGCGGAGGCAACCATGGTACAGCTGTTTGAGGGGTTTGAATGAAGATATTCGTGGCCGTGTTGATTTGATGCATTACAATGATATTCATGGGTTGATTCACCAAGCTGTGCGCGCTGAACGGTGGGTTCTTGACAAGCAAGCTGCAGGTAGTCGTCCAACCTACAGTAGTGTGCGGCGTGGTTCTTCTCATGTTGATGGTGGGTTTAGTGCTAAACCGGCTGTTTCGTACAAGCCGGCGAGTGTTGAACATAGCAAGATGGTTGCTGCACCTAAGGAGGTTTCTCAAGCTGCATCAAGTGCCCCTCATCATAGAAATATTATATGTCACTAGCAAACATGCCCGTGCGTTGCTACGGGCTTCATTAACTTATAAAATAGTACACAATTATTTATAATAATAGATTTTTTATCCTCATATTTGTATGTTTTATTTTACTTTCTTTCTTGATCATTTCCCGGTTCTTGCCGTAGCATAATTACAGCTAACAGCCCTATATTTGAACAACAGAGTAAAGAAGTGAATGTCCGTGCATTGCCACAAGTCTTTAAAAATTTATTTTTGTCGTACAAACAAAATTTACATGTCTTGGGGCCTATGTAAAACTGAAAGATAGTTTGAACAAAATATATAAGGTAGGTTTATGGTTCCTACTCATGGCCCTCAATATTGTTGCCACCAATGATTCCCATACTTACTTTCAACTGAAGCCTCCAGGAGTGGTATCATCCAAAAGAAAAGAGTACTCCATGCCTTCTTGGGATCAAATCATACATCAATAATTTTTTAACACCCAGTCCACACTATACAGGTTCCTCATTTCATTCTGACAGTACAAACAAGACCCCCTAACATTGACGAAGGATTACCAACAACAGAAATATGCCATCATGCGTGAAATGAGCAGCGGCATCGCCATTTAGAACTCGGCTTCAGGAGGAGCACAGTAGTATGCATGGAGAAATCTTGCATCACGCCTTTAGCACTGATGATTGGGAAGATGATACTACATGCAAAAGATGTTTATCAGCAAACACTACATGTAAGTGGAGGCACACAATTTGCAGGCTAATCTATTGACAACCTAGTAAGAAGTTTGTTCCAGTGGGTATGTGATCTTCAGTTCTCATTGTTAAAACATGTAATTCAAAGAAAAATAATGTAGATACCAGAACACGCAAACAAGTATGGACCCAAATAGAAATCATGAATCCTGCTACCCATTCGAGAAGACACCTCCAAGGCTTAAGTAATCAAGCAAAGATGTAACTGTTCCTTGCTCTCAATGGACACTGGAAAGCCAACAGTATGTCAAATCAAGCTCATAAGACAAGAATATAGAAAAAAGAAACAGATTGACACAATCTGAATTTGGATGCTTATAATCGAGCAACCACATCCCCTAATTGGATCACAGGAAACTGCATCCAGGTTTACCTTGTAATAATCCACTTGGCGAATTGTTTCTAACCGAAGGAATGCCAATAAAAAGCTTAACTGGTTCCTCTGGCACAGGGTGCGCCCTCCACTTATCGGACATTTCCAGACATTTGGAGAGAGAAACTGGGATGGGACTTTGGAAGAGAGGTCGCATACACTGAGTCAACATCTATGCCACATGTTACAGCTAAACCAGTTGCATCTTTGAGGGTGAATCTCCGATAAACATTGACAACCAAAATTAGTCAGTATTTCCACTCACAAAACTATACAACATATGTAGTTCAATTCAGAGGAATAAAATCTTTTTCATACGAACAGGAAATTTTACCATCCAATGAGGCAACATGACGATCCCCACATAGATATGGTATCCTTCAACGCCAGGTTGGATGGTGGTAACAAATATCTTCCCCTCAAAATGG
Source organism: Poa pratensis (assembly GCA_947311845.1). Lineage (NCBI taxonomy): Eukaryota > Viridiplantae > Streptophyta > Magnoliopsida > Poales > Poaceae > Poa > Poa pratensis. Next base: position 33,257,972 of record CAMZMU010000057.1, read on the forward strand.
GTACAACCGGCTTATTTCTAGATTCTTTGCTAGGCCAATGAACCTGTTGAACCATGAGCCTCACTTCATTTCTTTTGAATCAGCCGTGATTCTCTGCTCCCATTTCTCAAATTTTGGGAACCCATCGACTGCAAAATTAACATCAATGTCAGCAAACATGGAGGCCCGATGCTAAGGCAAAAAGAAAAAAGAAAAAAGCATAGAAGCTACAGAGCCATAATGTAGTAACATAAAGCATAATTCAGGCATTACATTACATGAAAAATTGAAAATTTATGGAGTGCAACCCAAATGCACAGCATCAGTAAGTCTAACTGTAACGAACAAGCATCGTTGACATGCACACAAACTCGTAAGAAATTGACATGAACAGAAAGTCAGATGCTATCAATGATAGACAATAGTATCTTATCCATACAGACTATGCTAATTACTGAACCAGAAATGCTGCGCATTGTCCTGATGTCCAGAGCAGAAAGACTGAAAGACGTACAGCAAAATAAGAAAATCTCAAGTACATGCAGTAAATCGGAAGCGATACAGTGGGGATCTTCTTCTAATCGCCTCACCACCGCATTCTCTCTCCAAATCTTCTCTCTCCCATGTGTCCACAAATTCTAATTTGAATAAAACAAGCAAAACAGAACACATCGAGTCCGAGTAGCACAACCATTTTATAGCTTTGTGTGGTCGCAACAGGTGCCTTAGCTTCGCGCATCTTGAATGTCGGAAGCCTCACAATCAAGCAGGGGATCGAGCAGGCCTACCAGAAAACTCACGTCCTCCTCCTGCTAACCCTCGTGCTGCAGCAGCTCGAGGCGGGCTTGTTGATTTCATTGTCCAGCTCGCTCTCCGCGAGGAGGACTACCCTCCGGTGGGAACACAGGGGGAGCTTGGGGCGGTTGGGTAGGTTCCGCCCAAGCAGAGCCGTGGCGGCGGGCGAGCTGCGACCGCGCCGGAACTGGAGTCGTGGCAGCGGCGTAGGAGGTACAAGGAAGCGCCTGGCGGCACGAATTCGTGGCGGCGGCGGAGCAGGTCGCTGACTGCTTGGTAAGCTGGGAAGGGCGGCGTGGTAGGGTCTGCGCGCGGCACGGTACGCAGGGGCGGCGGCCATGGATTGGGACCGTGGTGGTGCTCCGAGGGAGGAGGCGGGCGGGAGAACGGGGATGGCTGCCCGGGGTCAAGGGCTCAGCGTTCAGTCGCTTTGTCCTCGGCGGCGGTTTTTCTCCTCCGTGATCGCACAAAGGCATGGAGGAAGGTGGGACGTGGGACGGGGATTTTTCCGTGAGGGATCGTTCGGAAGTGGGGTAAAAGAAGGACGACGTACCACCATCGACGTACGTACCACGGACGGACGAAAGAAGAAACACTACTCGTATTATATAGTAGAGATAAGTGTGGGGGACGAGGGCACATAATGCGTGACTGTCCGAATCAGAAAAAGATTTTGCTTGTTGATAATACATATGTTTCAGAATCTGAAGATGAGATGCCTCCATTAGAAGATGCTACTCAGGATCATGGTAATGCCGTGGATTGTTTGCCTGAGCTTAATGTGCCGAGTTTGATGGCGCATAAGGTCGAGAGCGATGACACGGTCATCGTTGAACCGGGACAACGGCGTAGCATTTTTCAAACTGCATGTACCATCAAGGGAGAAGTGTGCAAACTGATTGTGGATGGTGGCAGTGCAAGCAACATAATTAGTAATGATGTGGTAGAGTCAATTTCTTTGCCTACATGGGAGCACCCGAAGCCGTATTATAAGCAGTGGATCAATGGTGTGGGCAAGTTGAACGTCACCCATCGCGTGAAAGTTCCTTTTGCCGTGGATGGATATGTTGATAGAGTGGAGTGCGATGTTCTACCGTTACATGTTTGTCATCTTTTATTGGGACGTCCGTGGCAACACGATGTCAATGCACTACACCATGGACACACGAACAGGTACACATTTATGCATAAGGGCGAGTTCTACGCTCTACTTTCCAAACATGCAAAGAATATCAAGTGTACCGTGGAGATGTTCAAGAAAAAGTCTGCAAGGCGTAGGTCGAAACCGAGGACGGTTTCCTTTCAAGGGAGGGAGGATGATACGGCATCGCCTACAAATAATATAATTTCGTCTTTGAAGAAGTATGTGGTTTCTGCAAGGAGCAATGATAGAAAGAAACAACCTGCTATTGTTTACGACGAGGAGGCAACAAATACTTTTGTTGCAGATGTTCCAATTCAGCTAGTTGCACCAGATGAAATAAAGCCTAATTTCAGGACTCCATGCAGCTATATAATGGTGGGACGATTCAAGTGAAGCTGGCTTGAATTCGTACCTGAAGTGGTGGAAGTTTTCTACTTATTTTATTCCAAGAGTACTAGTACGTCTTAGCTTGGTTTTCCTATTACTAATTTTAGTCTCGTTCTTTTTCCATATGGGCTATGCGTGATATGTAAAAGGGCTAGTTGTTTAGCCGGCCTAGTTTGCTAGCACGTCAGGTTAATTAGAGTCCTAGTCGGTTTGCAAGTCCGGTGCTTGCATGCACCATATATTAGGCCAACGGGTCATGTAATTAGGGCAGACAATGTTTTGAGAGTTAATTGAACCAGAAAATCGCCGATGCTTGGTGGCGGCATATTCTGCGTGTGCTTCTTGTTGAATACCAGTTGATCTGGTGTGTGTTTCCTGGATAGAAGATTGGAGCGCTGGTCTCTAGTCTGCTGCTGATCTTTGAGATCGTCCACGTACTTCCGGTCGGCCGAGTGTGCGTGTTGTTTAGATTGGTTTCATCTTACGTAAACTAATCTGCTAGCTGTTGAGGGAGATTCCGAGGGATTAGTATTAGTCTGTTAGTCTGTACTCTTGTGGATACTAGCAGCGGCTACTGGATTTTTGCAGAAATCAGAGAAGGTATTGTTGCTTGTACCGTGAAATATTGGGAACAACACCACAGCGTCGACAACACTAGTTACGCCGTATCAGAGATGCTCTTACAACCTCAACTTAGACCCCCACTCGTAAACAACTTATTTTCTTGCCACTCACTTAACTAAATGAAGAAATATCACTGGGAAGTTTCTATTATATTGAGTTTCCCTCCATGAGATCTTGCAAGAAACCGCTCGAAGAACGATGCGACGAGCCGCCATCATGGACCGCGCAACGGGAATCCTCCCGCAGTATGGCAGCTCTCCTCCTCATTTCTTGGCCAACACCACTGTCGAAATCCGTCAGCTTCCTCACGGCAGCCGAGATCGCGGCCCTGCCCACGCTGCCATCCTCGCCCCTCTGCCCTCTCAGGTCGATGCCGACTTTCCATTCGCCGGCGACCATCCGAGCATTCACCAGCTGATCCCACGCTACAGGGAAGGCGAGCAACGGCACGCCGGCGCACACGGCCTCCAGCACCGAGTTCCACCCGCAGTGGCTGAGGAAGCCGCCGACCGCGGGGTGGCACAGCACCCTCTGCTGCTCGCACCACGGCACCGCCAGGCCCTTGTCACCGCCGCACATCTCCCGCAGGTCGGTGGCCTTGTCCCGGGCCACCCAGAAGAACCTGACACCGCTGTCGCGCAGGCCCATGGCGATCTCTTGGAACTGGGAGGGCGCCATGGCGACGAAGCTGCCGAACGAGACATACAGCACCGAGTTCTCTGGCTGCGCGTCCAGCCAGTCACGGTGCTCCTCCTCGTGGATCTTAGTGTCTCCGTCGAGTGGCGACTGTGGAATCGAAGGGCCGATTGGATACACGGGGCATGGAAGTGACTCTGCTATCGTGTCCATGGCACTGGGCTCAAGCTCGTGGAAGGAGGTGAAGAGTACGCACTGCGCTTTGCGTACGTTGGCGAACACCTCCGCTGCTATTTCCATTGGCCGCACCCACGCTCGGAAGATCTTGAGATCAGCCAGTCTTACCGATGACAGGCCCGAGACCTGGACATACTCCTCCAAAGACCTGATGCTTAGTTCTGCAGAGCATGGAAGTACAGCACGTCAGTAGTTATGTGCGATTAGCTGAAGGATGGAACACACTACTAGCATAGTTCAGACAATTATTTGTTCCCGTTAACAAGTCTCTATCCTGAAACAAATACTGGAGCATGGTCAAATAATTAGCACCTACTGCGTACCTTCTTGGGAGATGCGTCCATCCGCCGTCGGCCACAGGTCCAAGTGGTAGAGCGCCAAGAAGAACGTGGCCGGCTGAGTCCACAGCGAGCACACCGGTATACCGCGCCGCGCGCCGGCCGCCAACGCCCACGGCAGAAAGGTATCGACCACGACAGCGTCCGGCCTGCGCTCCAGCCGATCGAGCAGCCGCTCGACGGGTTCCCCCATCTTGTAACACACGGCCTCGATGAAGCCGGCGTGGTCGGCACCACGGCCGCGCTCGGAGGGGATGACGTTGGGGATGGTGGCGAGGCGGACGCGGTCCGGCAACGTCGCGGAGGCCAGCAGCGCCTGCCACTCCTCCGTGACGACGACGGTGACGGTGAGGGCGCCGTCCGCAGCCACGAGCTGCCGGCACAGGACGAGCATCGGGTTGATGTGGCCTCGGCCCGGGTACGGCAACGCGACCATGTGCCGAGCCGCCGCCGCCGTCGCGGATGCCATTTTTTGAGACTGCAGACTGCGGACAGGTATCGGTGGATTGTGGTGATTACTTCAATATATAACAGGATGATGATTGAGAATAATCACTTTTTTTTCTCCAATTTCCACCGTTCCCCATATTGCCCTCTAGGCACGAGGTAAGACGATGGAACACGCTGGTAGGCCGAGGGCGGCTTTCAGCAGGGCACCATTCCAACAAAAGAAAATATGAGTACAGATGAATCTATTTTTCTCTTCAAATGAAGCTATTTTTTTCCTTTGAACTGAAAGTGAAGCTATTATTATACTACTGTACAAGAAAATAAAGCCACGTCACACCCAGAAAGGGAATAGCGATGCGCGTACGTAGCACGTGGGTCGCAATCTTTCCGAATCGGGACGGTCCGAAACGGTAGCACGTAGGTCGTAATCATAGTGCCACATTATTAGAAGTAAAATTTTAAAATTACTACTACGATCAGATGTCCGTCACCCCTGACGTCATCAACAAACCAACTCCTATTTGCTTCTTCCGGTCACGAATTACGATAGTATTTGATTGGTGCCACTCAAATAATCTGTACTATTATGTAACGGATACAGTTGAACCATAAATAGCTACAGTAAATCTAAATATAATAGGTTAATTTGATTTGTATATAAAGTTACCCTAAAACTAAAGCTCATAACAAAGAATAAAAATAAAACCGCCCCTCTTTCCCTTCACTCCCCTCCCCTTGCCTTGTTTGTTTCTAATTTTTTGTGCGGATTTGTGGGAATTATCCTGGTCAAACCCTAAACCCCACGTATCATCAAAAGGTCATTTGTTTTTAGTGTATTTGATCGGTTATATCCCCATTTTTTCCCGGAATTCCCCAAACTCTAGTGTATTTTGTTCAATACCTAAAACACTACCCTACCTAGTGGATTGGGGATTAATGGGGATTTGATGGGATTGGGTGAAGTTTGGGGTTTCAACCAATCCCTGTGGGGATTATCTCTACTAATCACCAGAAAAACACTAGAAACAAACATACCCTCAGGAGACGCGATGTCGTTCTCGGCATCTCTTCACCCTCCCCGTCGGCCTTGTTGGTTGGGAGGGACGGAGCGAGCATGGGTTTTCCCCGTGTAGTAAGTAGATATCCTTCTAGGTTTAGTCTAGATCTAGAATTGCTCATATAGTATATGGTGACGAAAATATGGAACACAAGGTAGTTACCACATGCGAGGATAAATCTGACCCATGAACAAAGGGTGAGCAGAACGATCGACATGGAATCTGACTATGATATGAGGTGTCCGTCAACTAGTAGTACAAGTCAAAGGATATGCATATCTGATATACCGGGATTAGTTTGTATTTGACTACTTTTAAACCAACCCGGACACCTTGTAACCCAACAGGGTGTCCACCTATATAAGGCAGGGCAACGGCGAGTCCATGAAGAAAATGGAGGGCGGGCTAAAAGTTAACACCGAGTAAATGAAGGCTGCTTTTGAAGAAAAGTAGTCATTATCTCCTTATCCTATAGTGCAAATAATTTCAAACTTTTCTCGATTACCATTGGACATGTTGTTTAGTGTAAACTGGATTTTTTTCTCTTTTTTAATATCAAATTTGGACCCAAAATTTGGAACTTTTTAGTAAAATAGACATTATCTCCTAATTTAAACTGCTAATATTTGGACATTCATCTGGTACCTTATTACGCATAACTGTTTTGATAATCCTTATTACCAAAATATTTACTCAAGTGATGCAATTGCCATAGGAAAAATGAGAGCCATCACAGCAAGAATTACTTGCATAAAAGCAATGGATACAAATATTCTTTCTCTTCATTTTTACAAATCTGGAAACAAATTGCATTGGACATAAGTAAATCAACGGTACGGGAACAAACGAACTAGTAAGAGCATCTCCAACAGCAACGCTAGGCGCGGGCGCGCTAATTTTTTTTTGCGGCGCTAGAATTGCGATTTCTCGCGCGCGACGCCTGTTTTGCTTTAGCAGACGCGCTATAATTTAGCGCGGCGCTGTCGCGCTTCACCAGTCGCGCTAAAATGCAGCGTGCGCGAACAGCGCCAATATGAAACATAGCAACATTCATGACATAGTTCAAATTCATCACCAAAGCACAAATTCACCAAAGTGCATAATTTAAATGCATTACAATAAAGTGCATACAAACGAATAAAACATCATTCACTTGCCACAAGTTTATTTCTCTCCAATTTCATCCTCCTCCTCTTCTTCCTCCTCCTTCTCTTCACCTTCTTCAACCCCATTTTCATCATTGACGGGACGGTGCTTCCACTATTTCCAAATGCACCATCCGAAGGCATAGGAGACACCATGGTAGCATTGCCACCACCCATGGACCCAAGTTAACCGGCGGTACACCCATTCCTCCCATGGTGCCCATCCCACCATATGCTCCAAAGATGTTTGGAGATGTACCCATGCCTCCCATGCCCATAGGAGGTCCTCCCATGCCGCTCATCCCTCCATATGGTCCCATGCCTCCCAAAAGAGAGCCAAAACTCATGCATCCCATGCCCATCGGAGGTGCATTCATCACTCCCATCCCTCCATTGCCTCCCATGCCCATCGGAGGTGCATTCATCACTCCCATCCCTCCATTGCCTCCCATGCCCTCCATGCTTGTTCCTATACCTCCAAAGCCTCCCATGGTACCACCAACGCCTCCCATGCTTTTTTTAGACCGCATTACCGTAGGGGAAGCCCCTACGGTTATCTTATCTTAAGTAAACAGGGGGGATTACAAGTACATATGAACTGAGGGAGTCAAGAAGCCATGACTCGATCAGGGGGGGGGGGGGGGGGGAATTAATCAAAATACAATGTAATGCGGTCTAAAAGTGGCTGCACTCTAGCAGGCTGTACTTTGTATTGATGCAGAAGCAGGTCCTGTTTAGCTCTCCTACGCCAGTTCTGAATAGATGGCACCACCCCATTAAAGATGAGATCGTTGCGTTCCTTCCAAATATTCCATGCTGCTGACGCAAAGAATTCATGGAAGTTGGGGTGTGAGGATGTGTCCATCACTTCTGTAATTCTATCTCTGCGAGTCTTGTTCATGTTCCAAGTAACTCCAATACTATCCCAGCACGTCTTGTCAAATTCACACCCGAAAAGATGTTCATTGTCCTCAAGCACAGAGTGTTGGCAGAGAACACAATTCGGACCATCTTCGACATGCCAATGTTTTCTCAACATCATTTCTTTGGTGTTCAATATGTCCTTGATAAGAAGCCAGCAGAAAACTTTGAGTTTTGGTAAGCATCTTGATTTCCAAAGCTTGGCAAGTAGCAAATCTTTGGGCACACATTGGAACATATCTGTAATAGTCTGCCGATGAGTAACTAGATTTCCCCCAAACAATGGTTCTACTGTTTAGCTCATGAAAGTGCTCAGTCTGCCCATTGCATAGCTGTTGCATTTCCTAGTACTCCTCAAAAGCATCCAATGATAGGGGCGTCCAGAAAAAGTGTGCGGCTGCTGTGATGATAGCATTTTGTGAACGCTTGTATCAGGTTGTTCTGCAAAGGAGAAAAGGCGTGGGAATTTATCTGCTAGTAAAGTTTCACCGACCCAAAAATCTTTCCAAAACAACATAGTTCGGCCATCTCCTGGCTTGCAAGCGGTGATGCTTCTGTAAATCTCTGACAAGCTGAAAATGTCACGCCACCAAAACGAGCCCTTTACTGGTTGTGCTTTGGGGGGTCATCCGAGTACAAAGACCAGACTAACTTGACCCAGGGTATATCTCGTCTCTCAAATTTTTTATGTAATTGCTTCAAAAGAAGAGCAGTGTTCTGAAGTTCTAGGTTGATCACCCCCAGACCTCCTTTATCTTTCGGTTTACAGACCATGTGTCGTGGTGGTGTCACGGCAGATGCCATAGGTATGGCTAAGTGTGGGGCCGATAGGACGCTGGAGGTATCCGGGGAGGGCTTGCACGCTGAGAAGCGCGCACGGACGAACATCGAACCAAGAACACTCAAGCACACACACAATTTACCCAGGTTCGGGGCCCCCGTGAGGAGGTAACACCCCTACTCCTGCCTATCTCTCGATGTATATGGGTGAAGCACAAGCACAAGTACAAGATCTGCTCCTTGAGCTGTATTGCTAGACTATGGAACAGTGGTACGAGGTAGAAGATGAAGCTAAGCACAAAGGGGGCAAATGAGTTATCTCCTCCTCCGTCCCTCACGCAGGAGGAGGTACAGGGGTATTTATAGCTGTCCTGGTGACAACGGCTCTCTCCTCCACAGTGGCTTCACGTGCTTCTGCAGAGATCTCCGGGATTCCTGCAGGAGACTCGCGCCTCTGGGATCTCGGGTCGTCTCTGCCATGACAGGACCCTTTCTGTCATGTCCCAGCTTATCCGGGCTGTCCCATCCCGGGATGTCGGTCTGCCAGGCTCCGGGTTCTCCGGCCAAGCGTGATCCTCTGCCAGGCCAAAAGACAAAAGCCCTTGACTTCCTGTCCGAGGTAAGGTTTCCTCTCTTCCTTAACCCGGCATGGATATGCCTGGTTTCCTTCTGTGACCCGGCAAGGCTAAGCCGGATCCTCTTCGTCTCTTTCCTGCACATGAGAATAAATAAGAGTAGACCGACGGTGGTATGTCGGTTAAGGTGACTCAGCTAACATGACCCGGCCTAAGTGATCCGGTTGTCATAAGCCGGTTTGTAATTACACCATGTCTCGGTCCCTCCGGGACTTGGTTGACCCGGTTTGACCTTGACCCGGTCCACTCTCTAGAGCTCTTTATACCACAACTTACCCTACCCGGGGGTAGCCCCCCGACATTAGTCCCCGAAGCTGGTGCGGTCCTACAGCCTCGGATGGAGGGCCACACCAGGTTTAACAAAACAAACCAAACCAACAGCCTTTCCGACTCAAGTATGTCTCGGTCTGGCCGAGTTTCTCCGAGTCAAATTAGTAACCTTGTTCGACTTTCCTCCTCAAATTGGTCTAACCGACACAACGAGGTTCTTCTTAACTCCACCGAGTTCCAGTCACGAATTACGATGCAAGGATGTCTTGGTTTGCCTTGATTCGGTCGTACGGCCGACCGTGCCTCTGCGCGCGCCGCGCACTGCACGTGGCATACGTTACACGTGTCGTGTCCGGTCACCTCAAGCACAGCTTTTGACCACATTTGACCACCCCGCGCGGCGCCTGGGTAACCGCGCCAATGATGGCGGGCCCACCACTACCCCACTAACGGACGGTTCCGGGCACGGTTTGGGGAACCGCTCCCGCCGCTTCGCAAACCGCACGCCTCTGCGCCTATAAAATAGGGGAAAGAGGAGCGGTGAGGTTTTCTTCCTCCTTCACTCCCCTCTCCATTGCGAAAGCCCTTTCGCCGCTGCCGCCGCTGCGAGGAACCCTTCGCCCTCGCACGACGCGGGAACGCTTCGCAGCCGTCGACGACCGGAGACGACCGCGCCGCCGCCGCCGAACTCCTTCCCACGGGGTCTGCATTCTGGTATGGATCCCCAATCTACCTCTTCTTCATGAATCCTCTCAGGTGTTCTTCCTAGCATGTTCTTCATAGTTCATCCTTAGGGTGTTCTAGATCTCCAATCGCTAGACTTGCTAGGATTAACTTTGTTTGTTCATAGTTGAATCTAATTAGATCTATTTCTAGATCTTTTTCGCACCGATATCCTGACATGGCTCCTGATAGCTTCATCTCTTTCTGCCTTAGGCTCATGTTTTACTTTCTTTTTTACTTGCTCGGTAGATCTTGCTTGCTCACAGATTCATGCAAACTCAAGTTTATAACTTTTTACCCGACTTATCTTTCCTTATCACTTAACTCGGTTACCTGAGTCAGTTGCACGGCTCTTCCGGGTCATTTGTCTCGATTTCCGAGTCATTTGCATTGTTTCTCCAGGTCATTTGTTCCGACTCTAGATTCATAACTCCGAGTTACTTATCTCGGTTGTATTTATACTTTTTGCAGGTTTGGTCATGAGATGTTAGGCCGTAGTACTCCCGACCCGGCCGAGTCATCGGCGGCACCCAGCAACCGAGCGCGGATGGGAGGGATCCGACGTAGGACAAGATGACCTCGATTGGTTGCTCAAGACCCGGCGGATTACGGCCGAGGCTATATGCCGGCTTCCGGGATCGGAACTCGAACCGGTTCTAGAATCGGGTGAACGAGTGGTCTTCCTTGCGCACTTTCAGCGCGGGTTTGGACTCCCCGCTAGCCCCTTCTACCGGGACTTTCTCGACTTCTTCGGTATACAACCTCACCATCCCTGCCAACGCCATTACATCTCTCTCAGCTTTTACCTCCTTCACCAAGGGGTACCTCGCCTCTGGCCCACTGTTGCCGCCTGGGCCAAGTACTTCCGCCTCCGGAAGCAAACCATCCCGAATAAGGAGGAGGTCGTGAAGGATATGACCGCTTGCGGAGCGGCTAGCATCACTCCGAGGAAACACTCCATCTTTCCTCGGATTACCGGCTTAGAATCTTGTCGAAAGTGGCAAAGGTCCTTTTTCTATGTGAAGAGCCGGCAGGGCGGGATGTTCTCAACCTGCCGGAGTTCAACATTGCTCCCCCCACAGCCGAGTTAAACTGGAACTATGACCCGCAGGACACCATTCCTGAGGTCCAACTGATCCACCAAACCCTTGAGGGTCTGCTGGAAAAGAACTTGAGTGCAGACGACCTCTTGAGGACTTTCGTCATTCGCCGAGTCAACCCTCTTCAGCACCGCATGCACAAGATTGCCACATGAGTGGTTTGCTGGACCCTATCCGGGTCAGCACCCATGATCTTACCCACCCCCAAGTTAGGAGACGGGTCAAGGCCATCGCCCAGACCGAGATGGAGGATGACTGGCAATGGGGCGTAGAGCCGTATGACCGATCCCAGCTTCCGCCTCGGGTTAGTTTATCACCTTTAAACCGACATAACTCTGTCTTCCGAGGCTACTTTTATCTCGGTGATTCACCATCTGACTAATCCGAATCTACTTCGCTTTTCTTGCAGCTGTTTACTCGACAAATTACCGAAGATGGGGACCTGAAGACCAGGAAGTGGACAAAAGATCGCCGCGAGCGTCCCGAGGAGACTGAAGATCCGGACAACGAGGATTATATGCCGATTCCTCGTACCAAGACTTCTACCTCGGGTAAGCCATCCCGCCGTGTCTTCGTTCAAGACTTGTCAGACGACGAAGATGACGATTGTCAAATCCTAGTTCCCATTGATGCTATTCCTATTTCATGGTCTGCACCTCCTGCTACAGCCAATCCGGGTGCCCAAGGCACATCCCGGAAACGCTCCGGCGCGTCCGGGTCAGCGGCTCCTCCGGCTAAGAAGCCCAAGCAGGCCGTTTCCAAGCGTAGGGCTAGAGCCCTACCAACCAGCAAGGGGTAAGATAACTTTTCTTTTTTTCCTTCTTTCCTTCTACCGAAGTTAACCTCATCCGAGTTAACACTTTACCCTCGGTTTATGCAGCGATCCCGTTGTCGTGGGATTGTCACGCAGATGTCATGGAGATGACTTCGTAGAGTTGGGGATTAAGCGATCGAGCGTCTCCGAGCTAAGATCGCAGGGCACGAGAAGACAATGTTTTTTACCCAGGTTCGGCCCCTCGATGCGAGGTAAAGACCTACGTCCTGCCTATCCTAGATTGATATTGATATGAACATGGTGTTACAAGGGGTTGGCGATCGATGTGTTGAGTCGCCTCTCTCGGGATGTATGAGAGCTAGGGTTTGGAGCTTGTCTCTCTAGTCCTGCGAGTCCTCTTTATATATCCAGAGGCTTGCTAGGTTACAAAGGAATTACTTGGAGACTACTTTTCTTGCCTTCCAAGTTAAGCCATCTTGGATCTTCTGGATTCTTCTTACACCATGCTGCGACTCTTCGTGTCGGCCCACCTCAGTGCAAGCCCATTGATTATAAGCCGCATTATTTGTGGCCCGCGGGTTAATCTATTTATCATTCCCCGACATTAGCCCCCAAGCTTTCGGATGATTCGTAGAATCAGGCGGAAGATTCTGTCTTGATGATGATAATGATGTAGTTGGCTTGCATATGTAGAGCTTGTCGACTCGCTGGTGTTAAGTCGCAAGCATTGCGATTTCTTGAGCCGCGATGTATAAGCGATGAGTCGCTATCTTTGCGGCTTATTTAGCCACTATGTTGCCAATTGAGCACTTCTGTCTTGGTTGCATTGAAACTGCAGAATCGCGGTAACTTTTCCGCGAAGCACTTGGTGAAAACCACCTTTTCCTGTTGGGTGTAAGACTGAGCTGAAATCATAAGAATAATAACTTTTGAGTAACAAGATATATCAGTCAATGTGTGTAAGGTGCTGAGTCATAGACATCGAAGCATAAAAGACCATAAGCATAAATAAGCTGATCAATCATTAGAGTATAATAATCTAAACGCATGTTGAACATGGCGGGTCAAGGGCATATAGCCACAACCTGTATTTAAAGATTTTCGAGTCGCTAATTTGACTCGCAAAATGATATATATATTCTCATGTGCTGCAAAAATGAAATCTGCATATAAAACATGATATATGAATATAATAAAGACCGCCAGATATGGTGGATGTGTAGCCCCCGAGGGCCGAGTTGTATGTATGGTCATGCTGCTCGGGACTCAAAAATATCTCAAGTTAGACAAAAATTTAATTGTCCTAGCCCCAGGCATTAAGCAGACATACTTTCATTATCCTGCTTGATTGCATATCGTTGCAATTTGATCCTGCAACAGATTGACAAATATTGTTGCCGCAAGATAATAATGATATAAATTTCACTTGATGTGGCTGTAGTTAAATAACTAATGGTGGCTTCATCAGCCAATATCAGGAGATAATTATCTCAATCATAAAAAATCTGGCTATGCCAATTCAAACTCGTATGGCCGAGTTATAGGTTCCTGTTAAATCAAAAGGCAAAGCCCCCAAGGAAGCAATGATAATAAGTTCATAATAATATGTTAACCTTGGCGGCTGGTAATAATTATGATAAAAAGTTAGTACTCCGCATAATAGCATATGGTACCCTGCATGATAGCATAGTATAATCTACATGATAGCAAATGATATGTCTCATGATGCAAATGATATGTTGCATGATGCAAATGATATGTTGCATGATATTTTGCATGATAGCAAATGGTTGCATAATAGCAACTAGTTGCATGATAGCAACGGGTAAGATGCATGATAGCATATTGTACGATGCATGATAGCATATGGTACTTGACTCAGTATTTCCCAATCTAATGTGTGTTCAGGGTCGAGAACGGCCATGATAGGCAGCCATGATAGGCATCAGACTCGATTGACGCCACACGCGGGTACTTTAGTCCTTCTGAATTATCTCTATTACCGTTAAGTAGGTCTGCGCGCGGCTCAGTATTTCCCAGGTGTAAACGCGTGTTCAGGGTCGTTGAGAACGGCCATGATAGGCAGCCATGATAGGCATCAGTCTCATGATTGACGCCGCGCCCCAGTACTTGCCGCATATTGCGAGATACTTCTGACTTAAGGCGAGAATAACCAGGATTATTGCTTTTATCGGCAGCAATAGCCGTGACGAGCTCTAATTAGCTTTGATGATAACGAGCTCTGATTAGCTGTAAATGTGGTACTGCGAGTCACCTGTTTTAACTCAAATATTGATAAGATAATGATTCATTAATGACTCATAAACTGATGTAATGATGAGCTGTTTGCGACTCATAAAATGATATGGGGGTAAATCGCTATGCGACTCATAAATTAATATGACAATATGTCGATGATGATTAATAAAATGATATGATGATAAATCATGAAATTATATAACGATCAGTCATAAATTGATATAATGATAATCATAGAATGACAAATGAATCACCAAATATCAATGCTTGAACATATAGTGGTGATCTTGATATTCAATGCAAGCTGTAAATAGCTAGACTTTGTAATGCGAGTTATAAAGAACTCTAATTTGATGAATGTATCGAGAAGTAGATGTAATTAAATCTACAAAAACTGATATGAATTTAAAGTCTACGACATGATATAATACGAGTCGCAAAGACATTTAATAAAAGGCATAATAACCTAATAATGCAGCCCCCGAGATAAACTCAAGGATGGAATTTAATTTTGCTGATAAAAGTAAAAGGCTGCAAAAAGTTTGAGCATGATAGCGACTTAGCTTGTTTTTATTTCTCCTGGCGTGGACGACGCGGTATGATCCTCGTACCGCAGTATCGATTCGTCAAAGTCGAAACAGGTTGCGATGGTATTTGAAATCGACCGCGGCGAGTCGTCGGAGCGCACAACACGACAATTGCAGAAATCAACGGTTGTAGCGCTGGTCATCAAAGTCTTCTGCTGATCCTTTGAGTCGCATGCTGATGAGGTCGCGCGCTTGTTCTTTTTAAGTCGCACGCTCCCTAAATTGAGCTGACCACTGCCTGTCTTTTTCCTTTTTTAATGTGAGCTGCTTTCTCGGTTTTGAGTCGCTGCCCTCTTGTGCATGTATGTTCACCTGGAAAGGTAACAGTTTCTATTGGATCAAAACCTTCTTGTTGGGACTTGCTCCAGCAACGAGTTTTTGCTGCTTGATTATTTCAATCACTTTTTTACATCCTTGATTCCCTTCTTCGATCCATTGTGCGACTCAGAGGAGTACTAACTGGGACGTAATTCTTTACTGACTGAAACGATCTTTGCATGCATCGGTACTCTAATGCCAGGCTTGCTGGCCTTTTTTCCCTTGGAGCTTGTATTTATTTGTAGCGATCCACAAACTCTGGCTCTGCTGACTACATGACGTGCTAGCAAATACATTTCCTTTTTCTTCTTGTACTGATGCCTTGATTCGCGTGAGAGCCAATCTGGCCCATTAAAATTCTCTGCACGACGCTATTTGCTGAGGATGTCTAGACATCCAAGTCGTCTGATGACTCGCCGATTAGTACACAGCTTGGCTACGGGCCGGACGCGCTGCACTTTATTTGATCAACTGCACGCGATGAGCCGCGCATGATGACAACATGAGTCGCGACCGGGTTACCGGCTCGCTCCATGTACGTGGACATGCACATGCGAACTCTCTCCCCTTTTTCTTTGTCTTTTTGTTGCCTGGGTCAAACAACTCATCTTTTCTTTCCTCGGATGGAACGTCTTGGAGGAGGCTTTGATGACCATTGAATCCGTTTGCTCCCTGTAGCAGTTCGAGACTCCAATTGTGATGAATCTGGCACCTGTGAAAAATTGATCCGCTGTATAACGGCGATGGCAGCGAAGTCGCTCGCAACATGTCGGCAATGATAGCTCGATGTTTTGGGGTCTCCTTCATATTTTTGGAGTCTTTGCTCTATTGACTTAAGCCGACCACCTCTTCCGTACTGTTTTTTTATTGCGTGAGGCCTCCAGAACGAACTTTGTAGCAAATCAAGCTGTTTTTCTTATTCATCGAATACCTTTCTCGATTCGTCTGCCAGCCAGAATAGTACAAGTTGGGGCCGGTCTCCACGTCAGGGGCAGCACCAATTATTTTCCTTTCCATGCCTTTGGTATTCCGAGGCGTACACGAGTCGCCGACGTTGGAGATGTCTCCAACAGAGGATTCGCGAGCTCGCCTTTATGTGAAACTTGCTGCAATGTTTGAGTCGCCGACGGAGATCTAACCGTTGGAATCGACTCAAATTTGTTGGAGTGTTGCGGGATTGTATTCCGCATGTTTTCACCAGATGGATCTTCGAATTGATGTCCGAGTCGACCTCGATAATTATTTTCCCAAAGTCGCGCGGAGTTCCGTCAGCTTTCGACACGGCTTGAGTGTTTGAGTCGCCCACGGAGATCTAACCGTTGGAATCCGATGCGCTTTGGACAGCTGCTAGGAAACTCGATTTCGCATCTTTCCACCAAAGGGATCGTCGATATGAGTTTCGAGCTGCCGCCGGTGATGTCCGCCATGCGGGCGTTGCTGCTGTCCTGTGACCCGCGCGTGAGGGGCGTTGTCGGAGTTGAGCCCCGAATCGCGCGGTCGAATTTCTCCACGCTTCCTACTCGAGCTTGATGTAGATGTTGATATCGCCGAATCGTTTAGACCGGCGCGATGTCGAAGTCGCCGAGCTTGAATCGACGACGAGATCCTCCGTCCCTGGCACAGATCCAGCGCGGAACATGACGCTCTTGACCGCAAGCCCCACGGTGGGCGCCAACTGTCGTGGGATTGTCACGCAGATGTCATAGAGATGACTTCGTAGAGTTGGGGATTAAGCGATCGAGCGTCTCCGAGCTAAAGATCGCAGGGCACGAGAAGACAATGTTTTTTACCCAGGTTCGGCCCCTCGATGCGAGGTAAAGACCTACGTCCTGCCTATCCTAGATTGATATTGATATGAACATGGTGTTACAAGGGGTTGGCGATCGATGTGTTGAGTCGCCTCTCTCGGGATGTATGAGAGCTAGGGTTTGGAGCTCTCTCTAGTCCTGCGAGTCCTCTTTATATATCCAGAGGCTTGCTAGGTTACAAAGGAATTACTTGGAGACTACTTTTCTTGCCTTCCAAGTTAAGCCATCTTGGATCTTCTGGATTCTTCTTACACCATGCTGCGACTCTTCGTGTCGGCCCACCTCAGTGCAAGCCCATTGATTATAAGCCGCATTATTTGTGGGCCGCGGGTTAATCTATTTATCATTCCCCCGACACCCGTCACCACAGAACAGACCCATACTTCTATTCTTTCTCCTATTCCTTCATCGCCACCCCGGGCGGCCAACACCGGGATTAGAAGTCCCGGAGGGGCAATCCCTTCCCCGGTGCGTGCTACCTCGGCCGACACTCCGCCACTGAATCCTGATTCGGATCTGGTAGGGGCCAAGGCCTCGAGCAAACCTTGGCTCCGTGTCGAGACCAATCTCCCCTCTCTCCTCTTAATGACTTGGAGACGGAACGGGGCAAGACTCTGACTAAGACCTCGTCTAAGTTGGATCCCCGACTCTCACCTCGTGCACAGCATAAGCACAACAAGCAACAACAGTTGAAGCAACAGCAGCAACAACAGAAGCAGCAGCAGCAACAGGAGAAACAGCAAAAGCTGCAGCAAGAGAAACAGCAGAAGCAGCAACAGGAGCCCCCAGTACCGGTCCATACTCCGGCACCACCGCGTCCAACTGTGCCGAGTCAGCAAGCCTCTGGCCAACCTTCAACCGACCAGAGCAGGCAAATTACTGTGACTCCAACAGCAAACCGGGCGTACCAAGACCTCTCCGAGATAATTTCCCGCCCCCGGGTCAACAGTCATGTTCTTCCGAGTCTTCGCACTCCGAGTGATAATAGCCTCGGCTCGGTTGGACAGTACGTGATGGATTGGAACGCCGCGGACCCCAGCGAAGTTTCTTCTACTCCGGCAAATCCACACCTGGTTGGCCCCGGTCTAGTTGCACAATCCCTGCACTCCATGCAGGTCTCGGCCTTCAGGCTAGCAGGGTTGTCGAGGTAAATTTCTCAGAACTTAGCACTTACTTTACAATGATCAATAGTCATACTATCCACAGTCCCCGAGATTCGGGCTGAGTAACTGATACTCGTCCGAGTAATAGGTAACTCGGCGCGAATCTTCAAAAATTTGATCATTAACTTTTAAAAAACATTGGGATGCCCAGTCCCCGAGTCTCATGTCGAGTTTACCCGGCATGAGCTTACATTAAACTCGGACAACCAGTCCCCGAGTTTCATGTCTAGCTGACTCGGTATGATCTCTTATCAATCTCGGGCTCACAGTCCCCGAGATTCTTTTTAGCTTAATTCTGTCAGTAATCTTCATCAATCTCGGGCTCCAGTCCCCGAGATTCTTTTTACCCTCACTAACATCTTTCCTTTTGGCAGGATTGCACAACACTCGGAGCCGGATCTTCAAGAATCTAGCCTTGGAGCACCGGGCGCTTAAGCTCTCCTTCCAGAACCAGCAGGAGGAAATGAAGAAGAAGGAAACTGAGCACAGCGTGCTCTTAAAGAAGAAAATCCGAGGTGATCGGCTCAGCGGGATCTTGACCGGGTCGAGAAAGAGAAGACCGAGCTGAAGAAGGAGAGAACACGTTGAAGAAAGCTCTGGAGAAGCGTGCTGCTGGTGACCAGAAGATTCAAGCGCACATTACTGAATGCGAGGCTAAAGCTACCAAAGCTGAAGAAGAGTCGGATGCCCTCAAGGCAAATGTTGCCAAGTGGCTGGCTGAGCTCACCAAACTCAATGATGAGATGGATAGTAAGTTTTCCGAATCAT
The DNA here is from genome assembly GCA_947311845.1 of Poa pratensis. Classification (NCBI taxonomy): domain Eukaryota; kingdom Viridiplantae; phylum Streptophyta; class Magnoliopsida; order Poales; family Poaceae; genus Poa; species Poa pratensis. The sequence goes on from CAMZMU010000057.1 coordinate 33,276,872, forward strand.
ATCCTTTTTCTTTATACCTTCCTGACATGAAATTTTGTGTCGGTATCTCATTTGATTCGGTGTCAGCCTATTTGCCTCAGAACAATTTGAGCACTGCAAGCTGCAGCAGCCAACACTGTGATGAAGGCCCGAGCTAGAGCCGAGGCATCTGGGGCTCCGCTACCCGAGCTTGGGATATCGACGATCATTTGATGCACTCAAAGCTCGCATTTCTCCCTTGAAGAGTATCGGCATCGAGCTTCTTAATGCCAGTATCCGAGCCTACCATGTTTTGTGGCCCGGATCTCCCAGTGTCAAGACTATTGCCGAGTTATCCAAATGCTTGCAACAAACCGAGACTCGGCTAAGGGAATGGAGGTCTTCTTCTGCTCGTGCCGGGGCCGACGCAGCCTTGCTCTTTCTGATGTCTTGGTATGAGGAAATCAACCTCGACGGCTTGCGTACCCTGCGCGATGGCTCCCCATGGGCTACCGACCCGGCATTAATTGCGAGGCGTGGGGAAGCTGCTACCTTCATGGCCAGGTTTGCCAACACTCGGTCTGTTGAACCTGGTGTGGTTTACTCGGATGATGAAGACGAAGAAGAAGAAGAAGTCAACGCTGATGATGACTCCGAGCAAGAATACGGTGTGTCTGACTCCGAGTCTGATGACTCCGAGTCAACTCCTGATGCCTCGGCTAAGACTGCGAAACAATCTGCTGCCGAGATCTCCAAAGAGCCAGCGCCTGACTCGGCCAATCAGAGTGCTACCGACATTTCCTTGAAGACTATGTCTGATCTTATCGATGCTTCAGCAAGCAGCAAGATCACTCCGACTGCCCCCGAGTCTGCTACTCCGCTGACCAAAGCTACTCCTGCAACCGAGGTTCCTCCTTCAACCGAGGTTGCTCCCTCATCCGGGTCTGTCCCTGAAACCGAGCTGCTCCTTCAACCGAGGTTCCTCCTTCCACCGAGGTTCCTGCGTCATCCGGGTCTGTCCCTGCAACCGAAGCTGCTCCTTCCTCCGAAGCTGCGCTTAACTTAGATGAATTTAAACTGTTAAATCCCCGGAATGCCGGGTGCAGATGTAATATACATTTTAAGTTCCTCCGAGACTACTTTATTTTGCTTAATTCGAACAAGACGAGGTTTATGTTGGATCAATTTAAACCGAGTCCCCGAGTTTATTTTCTTGTTCACTATACTTGTCAATCTTTGCTCTTGTCTACCATTTAGGCGTTCGACAGTCGAGTCACAAGATAGGAATTATAGCATACAATACTTCATAACATTCGAGTTGGGGTTTAAAGTCATCCGACATAAACAAATATGAAAAACAGGGTTAGTAAACAAGCTATGCCGAATCATTTTTGGGCCGAGTCTCCGAGTTCATTTTCATGTTCACTACGAACCATCACCTCAGCTCTTGACTGCCTTTTTTGGCGTTTGTCAGTCGAGTCACAAGATCACAATAAGATAGCATACAGTACTTTGAACTTCGAGGCAAGGCTTCAAATCATTCGGCATAGGAAAAACATAAATGAAAAAACAAAAGATGACACAAGCATATAGACGAGGCAGTCCCCGAGTTTTGATTCGGGGTGCCGACATTTCATTCATATAGAAACCGAGATACATACACTGCGCCCTTTATGAGTAAAAGGGTCGGAGTAGAGCTATATTCCATGGACGCTTGGTTTCCTCTCCGGATTTGTCCATCCTGTGCTTCATCGGTTCCTGTGCATCTATAAGATAGTATGAATCATTGTGCAGAGCCTTGCTCACAATGAACGGTCCCTCCCATGGAGGTGTCAACTTATGTCGGCCTGCAGTGCGTTGCACCAGCCTCAGTACCAAATCTCCCTCTTGGAACACCCGAGGGCTGATCTTCCGGCTATGATAGCGTCGGAGATTTTGCTGGTATATTGCTGACCGAGATAAGGCCAGCTCTCGGGCCTCTTCAAGTAGGTCAACACCATCTTCCCGGGCTTCTTTTGCCTCGGTTTCAGTGTACATTGTCACTCTCGGTGCATCATATTGTATGTCGGTTGGCAGAACAGCTTCTGCTCCATAAACCAGAAGAATGGTGTGTAGCCAGTCGATCGATTCGGTGTGGTCCTGAGACCCCATAATACTGCTGGGAGCTCATCTATCCAACAACCCGGAGTGCGTAACAATGGTGCAATTAACCGAGCCTTGATGCCATCTAGTACCAAGGCATTTGATCTTTCTACCATCCCATTGGCCTGTGGGTGTGCAACTGCAGCTATATCCAGCTTAATTCTCTTCTCGGCACAAAACCGAGCAAATTCTCCCACAGCAAAGTTGGTTCCATTATCTGTGATGATACTGTGTGGATAACCATATCTCAGAATTATGTCCTTCAAGAAAGTCACTGCTGTATGTCCATCACATTTCCGGATTGGCTTTACCTCTATCCACTTGGTGAATTTGTCCACCATCACCAGTATATGAGTCATGTTACCTCGGGCTGGCTTGAATTCTCCCACCATGTCAAGGCACCAAACAGCAAAAGGCCAAGTGATTGGAATTGTCTTGAGTGCCGAGGCTGGCATGTGAATCTTTTTTGCAAATCTCTGACATCCTTCACACTTTCTGACTATGTCTTCGGCTTGTTGCAAAGCAGTGGGCCAGTAGAACCCATGCCGAAATACTTTGGCCACCAAGGCTCTTGAGCAGGCATGATGTCCACACTCCCCTTGATGAATCTCTAGGAGCATTTCTTCTCCTTCTGCCGGGTCAACACACCTCTGCAGCACTGTGGTTGTGCTTCTCTTGTATAACTCCTTATTGATGATGGTGTATGCTTTTGCTCTTCTCAACACTTGCCTAGACTCGGTTCTATCATCCGGCAGGCTCCCATTAACAAGATATGTCATTATAGGTTGTGCCCACTCCGGGACAGGTCTTACAGGAAACACTGGCATATCTACATCCATTGGCTCAGCATCTACTGGCTCGTCCGACATTTCCTCGTCAGTCCCCGGGTTCTGCTTGGCAGTCCCCGAGTTATCCCCGACATAACCGACATCAACATCCATTGGAACTGCATCTGACTTTGGCATCGGCGGGATATAAATTGATTCGGATTCTGGCGATGGCTTAATGGACGGCTTTCTCAAATGCTCCAAAGCTATTCCGGGTGGAATTGGATCTCTGGATGAACCGAGTTTGGATAGTACATCGGCAGCTTCATTCTCTGCCCGAGGTATATGTGTGTACTCGCATCCTTCAAAAAATCCCGAAATTTTCTGACATGAAATCGATATGATGCCATGTTGGCATCCACTGCATCCCAATTTCCCGAGGTTTGATGTACAACCAGAGCCGAATCACCGAAGCACTCAATTCGGCGAATCCCCACTTCCTTGGCCACATTAAGCCCATGGATGAGTGCCTCATACTCGGCTACATTATTGGATGCGGTGAAATGAATTTGCAGCACATATCTCAGTTGATCCTTCTTCGGTGAGGTAAGAACTACTCCGGCACCCAAACCAATCTTTGTCTTGGATCCATCAAAATGCATTGTCCAGTAATTCGGGTCATGGGCTGGTGGCTCATACTGCATCTCGGCCCAATCCACAAGGAAATCCGGCAGTGCCTGAGATTTGATTGCATCTCTTCTCTCATACTGTGGAGTGTAAGGGGATAACTCGATTGCCCATTTGGCAACTCGGCCATTTGCATCTTTGCATCCGATGATCTCCGAGATAGGAGCTTCACACACCACCCTTATTGGATGCTCTTGAAAGTAGTGCTTCAACTTCTTGGCTGCCATATAGACACCATACACCATCTTCTGGTAATGAGGGTAATTCTGCTTGGATGTCGATATCACCTCACTCAGATAATACACCGGCCTCTGCACGGTTTTGCCATCTTCTTCCCGCTCCACCACTACTACAGCACTCACAACTCGGTTTGTGGCTGCAATATAGAGCAACATCGGCTCTTTGGGCAGTGGGGAAGCAAGTATCGGAGCAGTGACCAACATCTTTTTTAACTCGGCAAAAGCCGCATTTGCCTGTGGAGTCCACACAAAGTTATTGGTTCTTTTCATCAATTGATACAAGGGCAAGGCCTTTTCTCCTAACCGGCTTACAAACCGGCTTAGGGATGCAAGACAACCAGTAAACTTTTGCACATCTTTAAGATTTTGAGGCAACCTCATATTCTCAATAGCCCGAATCTTTACCGGATTAGCTTCGATACCTCGGCTAGATACAAGGAAACCGAGTAACTTTCCTGCTGGTACACCAAATGTACATTTATCCGGGTTAAGTTTCATCCGGTATTTTCTCAAATTTGCGAATGTTTCTCTTAGATCATCGATCAAGGTTGATTTCTCTTTAGTTTTATGACTATGTCATCGACATACACCTGCACATTTTTTCCTATTTGATTCTGCAAACATTTTTGCATACACCTTTGATAAGTAGCACCGGCATTTCTCAAACCGAATGTCATGACACGATAGCAATAAGCCCCATACGGGGTGATAAATGCAGTTTTCATTTGATCATCCGGATTTAACGGTATCTGGTGAAAACCAGAGTAAGCATCTACAAAGGATAACAGCTCACACCCGGCTGTGGAATCGATCACTTGATCTATCCGAGGCAGCGGGAATGGATCCTTAGGACATGCTTTGTTCAGGTTCGTGTAATCAATACACATACGCCACACTTTGGCTACATTTGGGTCATCCTTTTTCTTCTCTACCAGGACCGGGTTAGACAACCAGTCCGGGTGCAGTACCTCCATGATGAATCCGGCTGCCAGTAGCCGGGTCAGCTCATCTTGTATCACTTGCCTTCTCTCGTCCGAAAGTCGCCGCATCGGCTGCTTCACGGGCTTCATCTCGGGCCTCACAAATAATGAGTGCTCAGCCAACTCCCTCGGAACACCTTCCAGGTCATGATTCGACCATGCAAAGATGTCTCGGTTCTCACGGAGGAATTGGATGAGCTCGCCTTCCTATTTCTCCGTTAACCCGCTCCCTATGATAGCCTTGCGCTCGGGGTGTTCCGGGTCAATAGTGATCTTCTTGGTCTCCTTGGGCGCCTCGAACGCCGCATTTTGCTCCATGTGGGCCATTCCCGGCATGCCGAGTTGCGCAGCTTGAGCCATGGCCACCACCTGCTTCATCTTTTTCTTCTCAGCAGCTATGATCAGAGACTCGGCCAAGTTAGAGCCAGCCGAGGCACACTCGATGGAGCTCTTGTAGTTACCCGCAATGGTAATGATACCATTCGGTCCTGGCAGCTTCATCTTCAGGTAAGCCATGTGGGTGGATATCATGAACTTGGCCAGAGTTGGCCTGCCGAGTAGAGCATGGTATGGACTTTCGAGGTCTACTATCTCGAACAGGACAGTCTCGGTCCTGGAGTTCTCCTTGGTGCCGAGACATACATCAATCCACATTTTACCCATAGGTGCACATGAGACACCAGGCACTATACCATGAAAAGTTGTGTCGGTTGGTAACAACATGTTGGCAGTAATACCCAACTTCACCATTGTATCTCGGTACATGATGTTGATGCTGCTGCCATTGTCAATCAGAACCTTGCTGAATCTGACATTCTGGTTGGGCCCAATAAATGTTGGGTCCACCACCAGAGCATAACCTCCTGGGGTTGGCATGATTCGGGGGTGATCTTTTATCCCCCAGGTAATCTCCTGATCCGACCAGTGCATATATTTTGGCACAGCCGGCATAACAGCATTGACCTCCATCTGGCGCCGCGCCCGACTCTTTTTGTCAGTTGCCTCGGTCACGAACACCACATAACTATGATGAGCTTCGTGATACTCATTCTGGCGATTAGGGCCGGCATTGCCATAGTTGCCTCCGTGGTTCACCTGATTCACATCATTCGGTTCCCTCCTGTTATCATTCGGCCTCTGTTGCTGCTGTTGATTCGGCCGGTTCACCGGAGTGTTGTTTGCCCGGTAGCGCAACACGCTGCTGAGGTTTCGGGTGGCTGCCTCGGAGGACCACCCCTCTGGTTTCCTCCGGATCCAGCTCCTTCCCTCAAGGTCCTATGGTACCAACTGCATTGCCGAGTCGAGTGATGTGCCGGCCCACGCTTATCATTGGTGTGGTATCTGCATGGTCCATCCAGCATTGCCTCATAAGTGGCAGGCAGTTGTGCATCTTGGTTCCAGGGTTTCTTTCCATCTTGGTTCTGGCCCCAAGGTGGGCCATTGTTCTTCGGCCTCTGGCTGCACCAGCATTCGGTTGCTCTTGATCTACCGCAGCAACCATGTTTGACCCGTACCGAAGATCCGGCCGATCTTCCCTTCTCTTGTGTCCAAAGTTCTGGCTATCATTAGGCCCGAACTGTCCGGATCTGCTGTTACCCGGGTTTCGTCGACTCGGCTCAGCCGCGTTGAGCAGAGGCTGCATTGGATCTCCAAGTGCATAACTGTCTGCAATCCGAATTGTCTCGGCCAAAGTGGCCGGCATCTCCCTTTGTAACCTTTGCCACAGCATGGAGCCATGTCGGCATCCCTGGGCAAACCATGAAATGGCCTGCGCCTCCACAACTCCTTCGCAGGAATTGCGCACTGTACTCCACCGAGTCAAGTAGTCTCGGTCAGTCTCATTCTGCCTCTGCACACACATAGCCAACTGCTGTGGCCGATTCGGCCTCTTGTATGTGCTAGAGAAGTTACTCACAAAGGCTTCTTCAAAATCCAGCCAGCAGTTGACACTGCCCTCACTCAGATTGTTCAACCAAATTCGGGCTGGTCCTTCCAACATCTGAGGTATGTACTCACCGCCCACCGGCGGTTTCCTCCGGCCACATTTACTGCCGAGAGATAATCCGACAGCCAGTCCTCTGGCTTGGAGTTACCATCATAGGTCTTCGAACCTCGGGGCAACTGAAAGTGCGGCACTGACGGCTCCCCATGATTCGGGGCCCGAAGCATTAGGTCCAGGTGGGCCCTGCTCTTCCAGTATCTCAGACCAATGGAGCCTGTCCAACTTGATGCGCATCACCCGGCGCCAACATGCGCGGTCCTAACCGTCTCCCAGTGCATTGTCATATCTCTGATATCCGGCTCTCTCCAGAGCCGAATTGCCATCATCATATCGGTTGTTCCTCTGGTCAACACCTTGCGGTTCCTGAACATGCGCAACATTCGGGTGTTGCTGACCATGGTTTTGAGTCGGATACCGAGGTGGTTGACCTCGGCCAGCTGGATTGGGATTCCCCTGACCCGGATTTCCCTGAGCCGGGTTACTCCTAGCCCGGCCTGCACCGTTCTGCCCGGCCATCTGCTTTCAGCATAGTCCGGGTTGTAGGTCTGGATCTGCTTGTTCTTTCCCGAGTTTACACTCGGGTTACGATCTCTACTCGGATGCGGCGAGAAGCTTGACCTTTGGACCTCTGACTGCCGGCCTTAGCCGAGTGTACAATCTGGGAACCCCCAGCCATGGTGTTGCCCTTCAAACATGCCTCATTCTGTCGGTTGGCTATTGCCACCAACTCATTCACTCTTGCTTGCTGCTTCTGGTAAGCTTCGCCGGTTAAACCGGCTAGCTCAGCTCTTGCTGCCTCTGCAGCTCTAAGGGTCTTGGCAGGAGAGCTATAATTCGGCTTTGCTGCCGTTACCCGAGTCGCACTTGACCCGGATCTACCATCCCTAGCCATCTCTACATTGAGGCCTTTGCCTCTCTTACGCACATCAGCCATGCGAGCAGCATCAAGGCCATGAGCCTTGTTATACTCACGCATTGATCTATCAAACTCTTCTCTAGTCTTGGCCATTTCCAAGGCCTCAGCATGCAGGTCCTTGCGCTGCTGCTCTAACTCTTCCTCGGTCAGGGCTACACCCGTACCAGGAACTATGGGAACAGCGAGTCTTTCGATCACCTTATCCAGAGGAAGAGGCCTGACCTCGGACGTGCCGCCCTGCTCCCGGGTCACCCTCTCCAGGGGTGGCCTAGCCGTCCTAGCCGACTTCTCCGGAGTCGAGGCATCATCCTCCAGACCAGCTCCAGCCGCAGTTCCGGTCATCATGACCTCTGCGCAGCTCTCGGGGCGAGTGACGCGCCGACCGCGAGCCGCACAGAGAGCAGGAGGATCTTCTGCCTCCAGCACCCGCGGGGTACTTGCAGACGAGCTCGGTGGCGACGTAGGTGTGGAGGGAGCCGAAGGCGATGAGGCAGCCGTTAGCCGGGAGAGGCCTGCCGCCGAAGCAACCGGCGTTGTCGCTGACGAAGTGCATGTCGCCGAGCTTGCACACCAACCCGCTGAGCACACGCTCGCCGGAGGTGGTGATGGAACCCGTCCGGATGAAGACTCCAGCCAGCGCCGCTGCTGGCCCCACGGTGGGCGCCAACTGTCGTGGTGGTGTCACGGCAGATGCCATAGGTATGGCTAAGTGTGGGGCCGATAGGACGCTGGAGGTATCCGGGGAGGGCTTGCACGCTGAGAAGCGCGCACGGACGAACATCGAACCAAGAACACACAAGCACACACACACGATTTACCCAGGTTCGGGGCCCTCGTGAGGAGGTAACACCCCTACTCCTGCCTATCTCTCGATGTATATGGGTGAAGCACAAGCACAAGTACAAGATCTGCTCCTTGAGCTGTATTGCTAGACTATGGAACAGTGGTACGAGGTAGAAGATGAAGCTAAGCACAAAGGGGGCAAATGAGTTATCTCCTCTTCCGTCCCTCACGCAGGAGGAGGTACAGGGGTATTTATAGCTGTCCTGGTGACAACGGCTCTCTCCTCCACGTGGCTTCACGTGCTCCTGCAGAGATCTCCGGGATTCCTGCAGGAGACTCGCGCCTCCGGGATCTCGGGTCGTCTCTGCCATGACTGGACCCTTTCTGTCTTGTCCCAGCTTATCCGGGCTGTCCCATCCCGGGATGTCGGTCTGTCAGGCTCCGGGTTCTCCGGCCAGCGTGCTCCTCTGCCAGGCAAAAGACAAAAGCCCTTGACTTCCTATCCGAGGTAAGGTTTCTCTCTTCCTTAACCCGGCATGGATATGCCTGGTTTCCTTCTGTGACCCGGCAAGGCTAGTCGGATCCTCTTCGTCTCTTTCCTGCACATGAGAATAAATAAGAGTAGACCGACGGTGGTATGTCGGTTAAGGTGACTCAGCTAACATGACCCGGCCTAAGTGACCGGTTGTCATAAGCCGGTTTGTAATTACACCATGTCTCGGTCCCTCCGGGACTTGGTTGACCCGGTTTGACCTTGACCCGGTCCACTCTCTAGAGCTCTTTATACCACAACTTACCCTACCCGGGGGTAGCCCCCCGACACCATGTCCCACGCCGCAAGGCCAGCAAAGGAGGTAGAATCATCTCTTTTATCCCAAAGGCAGTATCGCCGAGATCTATTTACAGACTTGATGAAAGTTTTATTAAGCTTAATGGAGCACATCAGAAAAGTGGGCAGAGCTGAAAGAACCGAGTTCACTATCGTCGGCCTGCCTCCATGAGGGAGGAAACGAGCACAGGCATTGAGTCTCCTTTCTATCTGATCCCCAACCGGAGCCAAATCCCTGACAGTTGGTCTTGCCGTGCCTAGCGGCATTCCAAGGTAAGTAAACGGCAATGATCCAATGGAGCAATCAAAAGCTGCCGCAAGTTCCACCAACTTCTCCTCTGACACATTTATGGGAAGTATGCAAGATTTTGAATAGTTCACCGTCAGGCCTGTAGCTGAAGCAAACTCATGAAGGAGAGCTTTCAGAACCAGCAGCTGTGCTGGGCAAGCTTGCATAATTAACAGCGTGTCGTCCGCATACTGAACAATTGGAAAGTCGGTTCCAGGAATTGGGAGTGGAGCGTGGATGCGCCCTTCATGAAAAATAAAATTTACCATAGACTGGAGTCAATCCGAGCCAGCAACAAACAAAGTTGGGGAAAGAGGGTCTCCTTGTCGAACACCTCGCTTGCAGGCAAACTTTTTCCCGGGAGTACCATTCAGCAAGATGGAAGAAGTGCCACTGGCCAAAATTGAAGCGATCCAGCCAACCCAACGGCTGTCAAAGCCTTTGCATTTCAGAATTTCCAAGATCGCCTTGTGTTCAATTGTATCGAAAGCATTGGCAAAGTCTAGTTTTAAGACGATGCATTCCCTTTTCGACTGTTTAAACTGGTGAATGTATTCATAAGCCCAACCGACACAGTCTTGAATAGTCCTAGACTTCAGAAAACCATATTGGTTTACATGTATCAGATTCAGAATCTTAGTTTGGAGCCTATTAGCAAGAATCTTTGTCAGCAGTTTCAGACTTGAATTTAATAAGCAGATTGGCCGATAATCATTTGGACTTTCAGGGGCATTTGTTTTGGGAATGAGAGTAATGAGCGAGTCATTTATACTCTGAAGGTTTACATGTCCACTCCAGAAATCTCTACAAAGATCATAAACATCCCAACGGATAATGTGCCAACATTTCTTGAAGAAGAGTCCAGTGAAGCCATCCAGGCCTGGAGCCTTTGCATTTGGCAAGTGCTTAACGACCTCGTCAATTTCTTTCATAGTGAAAGGAGCAGAAAGGGTTTCCAGATTTTCATGAGGCGTGATGTACTTTGAAAAATCAAAATCTTGAGCAATGGCCGCAGTGACACCTAGTCGCTGCTTATATGTATGCCACAGAACTCCCGCCTTTTCTTCATGATCAACCGCAAGTGAGCCATCATCACGCACTAAGGAGGCAATGGAATTTTTGCGATAAGAAATAGTTGCCATGGAGTGATAGAATGATGTATTTTCTTCCCCAAGTTTCGCCCAACGAGCAGTGCATCTCTGCTTCCAATAGCTTTGTTTACTCTTTAACAGTCCATCTAAATGCCTATTCACTATTTCCCGGAAATTCCTTTCAGACAAATGTAAAGGAAGCTGATCTTCTAGGTGATCAATCATGAGAATGACTTCATTACAGTTGCCAATCAGAGTATTAATCCTCGAGATACTTGTGCACCATTTCTTGAGACCTTTTCTAAGAAATTTACATTTGGAAGAGAACCTTTTGGCACTATCCCTAGGGCAGTTAATATTCCAAATGGATTCAACAACATCCAAGAAGCCAGGCAAGGAGATCTAATGATTTTCAAAACAGAAAACAACAGCCTTTGGGATTGAAGTTCCAACTGAAACCACACATGGCACATGGTCAGACATCGGGCGAGCTAAAGGGATAACCACCGTGTTTGGGAATTTGAGAGTCCAGGCAAGGGAGGTGAAGAACCAATCAAGTTGGACTAAAAGGCGATCTGCTTGCATATTGGACCAAGTAAAAGCTCTACCCTTGATAGGGAGTTCAACCAATCCTTGATAACTAATGACCTCGTTAAAAGTTTCAATATCTGTTAGATTTGCCCCTTCTCTGTTTCTGTTGTCTATGGACCGATAGAAATTGAAATCGCCCACGAGGAGCCATATATTATCCACATCAATGTCTAAGTGGAACAACCAAGCAATGAAAGCCTCCCATGCTTGTCATTCCCATCATTCTTTTCTTCATCAATAGTTCATCACGGCGTATGTTGAGGTACTCCTTTTGCTTGTCGTCAAAGTGTGACGTGTCCATGAAGAAGAGGTATTTCTCCCACTCCATCATCCTAGCTTGCTCCGCCATTTCCAATTTCTTCTCCTCCAATGCCAACCTCCTCTCCTCCGCCGCCACCTTTCTTGCTTCGGTCTCGGCGTGTAGGCTATTCTTCTTTTGCTTCGCCTCTTGCGCCAATTTCCTCTCCTCCATTGCCAACCTTCGTGCTTTCACCATTTCCTCCATGGCGTGCTTGAGATCATCATCTCCTCCTCCTTTCTTGTAGCGGACCTGCACTTAAAAATTGGCAAGTCCCTGTGTATAGTGCAAATCCCTGGATCGATTCGTTTGCACACACAGTCTAAGATGAAATATCACAACGAAGCATCAAATATTACACGTGGATCCAGTGCTTAGGAAAATATCCATTACAAATTGCATAGCACGAAGCTAGTTTTGAAAGAGTAAAGGAGCGGAAATAAAAGTAGCAGTGAGTCTCCATCATCTTCATGTGCCACAGGCGAAACATGTTGGTTGCAGACTCGAAACCCTTAAACGAATTCTCACTCGTCGTCGGAACAACCTGCAACAGGAAAAATGTTGCAACAAGGTGGGTCAGAACCATATAAAATGGAACTGGCAAGTGACACTCTGTGGACTCATAGTGGAATTACTCTAATAACCTATATGCATATTTGGCTGGTGGAGTTCAAAGGCTATTTTGCATAAAGCCATCTTTTTCCTAACTCTTTGGAAAACTTGCACATACTCAGGTTCACTCATCTAGTTGAGCCTGGGTCTAAACCAGGTGCACTCACTTAAATGAGCCTGAGTTCCTAACCCTTGTTCACCCTTCAAAAATTTACTTGAGAAGTTGGAATGTTGGGATCCTCCGTTGACGTCCTTGATCAGCTGCTCAGAATTGTCCGTAACCGGGGACACGGCTAAGTACTTAGTTTTGACACTCTCGAGAGGTTGTGAACGTTCACCATTAGACTTAACCAACCCAAACTATCCCCACACTCTAATAGTGATAGGAGAAAAGAAGAAGGTTAAGACGAGATCCTTCAGAAGCATTTTCACACCCCATACCGGCCTGACGCGCTCCACCTACAATCCTCTACCACCACCTGTCAAGCCGGGGTGAGTCCACGCAACTTATTCGATCAAGACAGAGCCCATATGACCAATGGCTGCACTGGAAGCAATCTTCACTTGGAGTACTTCAAATCCCTTTGATCCCTGGGTGGCCATCCACAAGTGCACATACTCAGGTTCACACCATGAAAATGGGCCTGAGTAGCCACTCAACTTCGCCTCCGTCAACAAACCAATCCACCCAGGAGTTTCTTTAACTTAGTAGAATTTTAGCTTTTTATAAAATAACTTTTGCATAGCATCAATATTTCTACTAAGTTATTATATAGGTACCTAGACACATAGGAGTAGGGAAATTCTAAACATGTCTTGCATAGCAGTAGTAATATACCTAACATGCATACTACTCAAAATAGCTACTCATGCATAAATAAAATACTTAGAAATTTTTATGAATGTGCCACTTGCCTTGGCAACAAGGAGAGCAGGAGTTGCAGTTGCAAAAATCCTCGTTCCCCTCCGAATATTCTAAGAAGTAAAATAAGCCACAAATAAACATACAAACATAATAACAATACAAAAATATGATATGCATGAAATGCAATTTAAAACACAAGAAAACATTATACTAATCTTTTCTAGTTTTGAGAAATCATGCATGAAATAAAAATGCAAATAAAACTATTTTTAATAAAACAACTAATAAAACAATTCCCAAAAAGGGAATAACCACAATATAAACTACTGTTAAACAAAATAATATACAAAAATATGGGAGTGGTCTTTCTGGACGGAGAGCAAATATACAAAACTAACGCAATTGGATTCCACAAAAATACTTTTTATAATAAAAGATATGCCAAATTTACTCAAATAACACATTTGAAATTTGAATAAATTAAAACTTAGCAAAACAGAAAAATAACAGATCTAACATATTCTACAAATCCAGGGATCTCAAATAAACCTACTGCAATTTTATTTACTCAAAAACAATTTACAGAAACTATTTTGTACACAAAAATAAGAAATTTAAGGTTCTGTAAATAAACTAATGTTGCACGATGCAAACAAAATATTTTAATACCTAATTAAATTCTCCTTATTTTTCTGAATCCGTGGATATAAAGTTTGTTAAATTTGGTCTTGTGGTTCAAAAGTTATTAAATTTCAAAGTTTAGAAGTTTTTCTGCCTAAAAACAAAATAACCGAAAAGAATAAAAGAAAAGGGGGCTACGTGGCGTGTTCTGATTGGTCGGTACCGATTCGGTGAGGAATTGAACAGGAGCCGTCAGATCTAACTTAAAACGGGTGGCTCATATCTAACCATACCGATTCACAAAAAAAATTAAAACAGCACCGTCAGATCTAGATCTGACGGTCGAGATCTAATCGACCTAAACAGAGCGGCGCCGGTGACCGGAGAGACTCCGATTGCGGCGGCGCCATGGCCGGCGTCGTGCGTTCCAGCGAAAAGAGAGTGATTGGGACAAATGGCTCATACCACATGATGCGGGACGTCGAGTAGGGATCGGTGGCAAGGTTGGCGACGGCGTAGTGCTCCGGTGCTCCTTCAATTCCTCGCCGGAGTTGGCTCCTGCGGCGGTGGTCGACGGTTGAAGATGGACGCGTCGATCTGGCGCACGAAAAAATACAGAACCATGTCACGGAGGCGCGCAAGATAGATATAGAAAGAATGGGAGGCAAGAGGAGGGCTCGGCGTCGTCGTTCGTCACCGGAATCGTCGAAGTTCACCGGCGGCCGAGGCGGACGGCGAGCTCGAATACGAGCAGCCTGGGGGCTCTCGGTCTGTGGTTTTTTAGACAAAAGGGGGAGGGGATGCCAGTGCTTAAGCAAGCGTAGACGGGAAAGGAATCGAGGCTTTAATCGCCCGATTTAAAGAGCACGATCGCCGGTGTCGCCTGCCGTTTTCGCGAGCGAAAATTGGGGCATTCGACGGACTTGGGAAATGATTCGAAATGGAAAGAGAGGGGAAATGGATAGGAGACCGTGGGCTTTAATTAGGAACAAACGGCACTCGATTTGGTGCGTTAAAACTCCGGGAATCAAGACGGGAAGAAACGGGCAAATTTGAGCTGTTCGTGCGTGATTTCCGTTCCTGGAGATTGAAGACGACGATGACGTCATCAATTTTTCTTTTTTTTCTTTTTCTGGTTTTTCTTATTTCTTTCCTAACTTTTGTTTTAAAAGTCCAAAACACTTCAAACCAGTTTCTATAAATTTGTAAAAACAATATCTGTCATTTAAAATATTCAAGCACACTTTTCCAAAATATTTCAAAATTACAAATTTAAAATATTTCATAATTGCTTAATTGACACTTTATGTCAAATTTGAAATAGGGTTTTAAATAAAATCATTTGTGGCTTATTAAAATCAAATAAAAATACCTCAAATGTACATATTGAGAAATAGCTATTTTAAACTTATTTTTCAAATAAATATAATCAAATCAAAACCAAATTTTAAAATAGAACAAATAAATTATAGAAATCAAAAATATTAAATAGAGCATATTATGCCCTTTAAGACATTTTCTCAAATATGTTTTCAAGTGAAAATAATATTTCAACTTTTGAAATTTCAAATGCAAACAGGACAAGAAGATGATGCATGCATGCATGATTTTATATTTTCAAAACAAAATACATAAGTTTTCAAAAAGTTTTTGATTTTTCAGAATTTTCAAAATTTTGGAAAACTTGGGATGTTACATTTGTTCCTCTCTTTTGCTATTTTTGCACATGTTGGTCTCCTTGGATTTGCATAGTTCACCGAGTTGGGGATCGGGCTCCTCCTTTTGCCGCCGTCGCTTGATGCTTCATCTTCGTCCAAGTTCAACACTTCTTTAATACTTGGCACCTCTAGAACATCGCGCTTCTTCCATTTCTCTTCATTCTTCAACTTCTCATAGCAATGGGACAACACAAATGCTTTCCCTTTCTTCACCTTGCCTTTCTTGTTCTTCTTATCTTCTCCACGGAACAAGTTTTGTGCAATATTGAGCTACACGTTCAAAAGAACAAGTAAGAGCACATAGTAGCAAAGGAGCAATGATGTGGGTACACAAATGAGACACTTACCCTATCTATTTCATTTGTGCCACTTGGGTTTAGGGCATCAACCGCCGCCATTGCCCCGCCCACTTTTGACAATCGGTGTTTATCAATGACCACCGGGAGCGAAGTGATCTATTGCTTCACTCAATTCCACTCTTATTGTGCGTGTCATAGTACTCCTTCATCCTATCCCAATATGCGTTGAATGTTTGGGCCGTTGCGAATTGTCATCTTGCACGGTGTAGTTGACCGACCTTCCTTTCGGAGGACCAACCAAACCCTCTCCTTCCTCATCCACTTCTTCTTCAAATTCATGATCGTCATCATGTAGTTCATTGGTTTGGGACCAACGTGAAGTGTTGGAGCCAACTCCCATTGTTGAGAAATATGCGTCATCATTCAAACTACAAATAAGTTGAAGATAGTCAAGCAAGGGGATGAATCATAAAGCGAATTGTGACGCAAGATAGAGAAAAGTACCTTGTGGGCATTTCTTCAAACACCCTATTTGCATCCTCCTCCAGCGCAAAATCTTGTGGCCGCTCTGGCGCGGGTGCAGGCGCTACGGGTGGCGGAGGCGGGGTCGGCACTGGCGCTGGTGTCGGCTTCCTCTTGTTGGCTGGCGCCGCAGCGGCGCCCACCTTCTTCACCTTCTTGTTGGCTGCCGCCGCAATCGGGCGCTTGGGAAGGACGTTCCGCCGCTGCGCACCGGGCGCCTGCGCGACGGCTCCGACGGAGTTCGTCCGTGGCGCCGTTAAAAGTCCGCGCGCGAGCCCCATGCCGGGATTTGGTGCGGCGCCGGCGGCGGAGGTGGTCACGCTCGCGCTAGGGTTTGCGGCGGCGCCGACGGGAGAGGGGTCGCGGACGTAGGGAGGGGTCGGAGGAACGCTCGATTGGTCTTCCATCGCCGAAATTCCACCGGCGGCACCGCGCGCTAGAGAAGGCAGGGCGACGGCGGGGAATTTTCCGGGTGGTGGTTGCTCTCTCGCGCGCAATTTGCTTTTGCACCGCGCGCTGGAGCGGCCGCCCCAAATTCAGCGCAACGAGTACCGCTTGGGCCAGCGCGCTGGCCCCTTTTTACCGCGCGCGGAGTTTTAGCGCGGCTGCTGGAGACGCCGAAACGGGTGTGCGCGCGCGATATCGGCGGTTTCTTGGGCACGCGGCGTTTTTAGCGCTGCTGTTGGAGATGCTCTAATTACAATAGACAAGTATCAAAATATTTGGAGAATTGGACAAATATGCAGTGTACCGATGCGCCCAGCCTCCCAGGTATGGTGCGCAGCGTCTATGGTGCGTCCTCCACCGCCAGTATTCCGGCAGGCCGGCCCGTTGCTCCAGGCCCCGCCCAACTGTGGGCCTGGCTGCTGCTTGCCCGTTGGTCGCCGAGAGGTCAACGGCTGCTGCTCGTGTGCGATGTGTGCGAGTTGTGCATGTATTACAATAGCCAGATTAGTAGTACTAATTTTTTTTTCACTTTTTAGAGGGCAGAGCCTGTTGAAGCCTTCCTAATAGACTCGCCTCTGAGGCAGGGTAGAGAGCAGCCAGAAACCACACGAACTTAGATCGTCATCACAATACCAAATGCACAAACTCGAGCATACGGTACAAAAAAAATACAAGTCACTAAAAATAGGGGTAGGGTATGATCTACTTGGTATTTTTAAATGATTTTGGCAATTTTCTGTAACAACCTCTCACGCACTTTTAGTTCAAATTTGATCTACTTTCGTGAAATTGGTCAAAATTTATTTTAATGGGAAAAGGACGCTAACGGTTACATATGGTCCACTTTGTGTGAAAATTGGAGTGGTGTTATTTAACATCATGTTTTTGCATTTTTTTCAGCAAAAACTCCATTTTTAACACTTTGACAGAAAATTATTTTTATGTACACAAGTTGAAAGTCCCTTTGGAACTACTGTATGTCATGGAAAGATGCACCTATGTGCCAAATATGGTCACATTGTCATGAACTATGCCATTGATGTGGGCATGATCTTGGTCATTTGATTTGAATCATATGAATGTTTATGCATGATAGACCTTTTTTGTTAAGACATCTTGCAAAGTTAACATATTCCTAAAAAATATTGCAAACTATTTCACATAAAAGGACTCCATGCGGAAACATTGCAGCTTTAGATTTTTTTTCATTTCATTTGTTTTCGTTTTCTCCAATTGGGGTAAAAAAATGGCGCGCATGGCAATTCATAGCAAGACGTTTGTGGAGGTTATGCCGAACGGGTATACCTGCCGCGGTGGATAAAACCAGGCCCACCAAGGAGGCCCATCAGATAAAGCCGGAGGGCTTAATGGAGAAGGCCTCATGGGCCTAGGCGCAAGGATAAGCTCTGGGCTGGCTTAGTGAAGTCCAAGACGAAGGCCAGAATACGTTCGCCTTAGGGAGCAAGTTAGGGTTTGTTACCGTGTTAGTCTAGGACTCATGATCTACGTCGGTTAAGGCTTTCCTTGTAGGGGAAGGCTTGGCGCCTTTATAAGCCAGCCTTCCAGCAGCCTTAGGGCACGCATACAACCTCATTGTAACCTGTACACATATTCTCTTTGAGTGAATTATAGCAGCACGTAGGATCTCGCCACCGTTGTGAGATCCGAAGCTGGGTAAGATCGTGTGTGCAATCCCGTCACTGGAACCCTCTACGTTCTTCCCCACCTCCTCTACGGTACGTATGAATCCATATAGTAGTTCCGCGTTACCAATACCTCGACAGTTGGCGCCCACCGTGGGGCCCAAGGCATCGGGAGTTTTGTTTCAGGCGGGAGCATAGGGCGAGATCGGCAAATCTATGGCAGTTGGTCGCGCCCGCATCATCAACAACTTCGGGTGCATCGAAGACGACGGATCCTACGTCCCAGCAAACGACGCACTCGTATCAAGCTTCGTCGTCCCCTTCGGCACCATCAACATCTTCATGGGTTTTACGGCTGAGGCATATGGATTCCCCAGGGGATCCGCCGCCTTTTGGCCCACCCACCACCCCATCGATTATGCAATCGAGCAACAATACAGATCGGATCAGGCCTTTGTCTATCGCGATCTGACTGACTCTGATACCCAAAGCGATTCTGACTCCAGCCCTTATGAGCCTATGGAGCCCGCCTCTCGCTTTGTCGGTGTCATTGACACATCTGGCCCTAAGCCGGCCGAATCTGACCCTGAGTCGATATTACCTGCCTTACAGACAGGAGCAGACTCGGAAGCCGGATCTGATTTCACCGCTCCAATGGCGGAAGATTCAGATCTCGATGAAAATAAGGAGGAAGACTTTGCAACACAGGTTTTCGCACGCGGCTATGGCCCATCTGAACCAAACGAAGTCTTAATGACTTTCCCGGCACAGACACCTGTGAAGGATGGCGCTACCGCGGCTAAGCCAGACGAAGCCGAAGTTTCCTCTAGCATCAAACACATTGGTGACAAGGCGGGAAAAGCCAGAGGACGTATTGGACCCCAAAGGGCCTTCCCCGGCTACGCCTATTGAAGAAGACCTGGAACGGTCAAAGGAGGCACACATGTGCGCGTTGGAACTTCTCAAAACACCTTTGGGGCCAAATCCAACCGCGGCTGAACTTGAGGAAAGACGGAAAGCGCTCCTAGCTGAGACTGAAGTCAACATCATGTATAAGTTGTCCCTCCTTAACAAGGAAAAAGAGCTAATCCTAGTTGGAAAGGCTCTAGAAGAGGAAGAGTATCAGCGTGAACGCGATGTTGAGAAATTCCGCAAAGTACGAAGTATACGTGACCCTCTTCTGCACCGGGATCTGCAGGGAAACTTCGAGAAGCCTTCTGCCCAAAGGTCTTTAAAGCCTTGGCAGAAATACCCCTTCAAAGTTAACCCTGATGGAGTCATATTCTTCTCCACCCCGGCCAAAAATATAGAGGCGGCCAGGGAAATCATGGGAGACGAAACAGTCCCAATTGAAGAGCGCCACCATTATTCTAAGATGCTCATCGAAAAGGCGGTAGAGCAGCAGGCTAAGGCGGACTCAAACTCAAAGCTGGCGGACGACACACATCTTTGCAAGACGGCCGTTGCCAGCGGTGGGGATCCAGAGGAACCAGCTGGTTCCAGTAGCCATGGCAATAAGGGTAAGGAACCCAGGAAGGACAAAATTCCTGACAAGCACAGGGATGAGTCAAAGACGGGGTCCAACCGCCATAGTGACAAAGGCAAGGACGACCACCGGCAAAGGGATAACACGCGCCATAAGAAGAATGATCCGCCTCGCCGTGAAAGAGATCAAGACAAGGGGAAGGACGCACGGCGTGGGAGCGACGGGCTTAACATGCCACCTCCGCCCGCAACACGGGCAAGAGACGAAGGAAACAGGGGCAACAGAGATCCGCCTCAAAGGCGATCACGCTCCCGCTCCCCTCATCGCCAAAGCCGTCAGGAGGAGCCACGGCGTAGCCAATCCAACAAAGGTCAGCCAGGGAAAACACTCATATCTCAGACGCCCACATTCGTCTCGATGAGATTAAAGCGGCCAGAGAGGAGTCTTACCTGGGCCCTGTGTGCTTTGGACCGGCGATTCACAAGGTGCAACTCCCATCCTCGCTAGGCAATGTCAAGAAAATTGTGAACAAGTACAATGGCATTGACAAACCGGACATATGGCTGCCTGATTATATCCACGCCGTTGGTATTAATGACGGTGATTACAACGCAGCTGTACGTTTTCTCCCACTCATGTTGGAGGGAACGGCCCGGTTATGGATCGACACTTTGCCAGAAAAGAGTATCCACAATTGGCAAGACATGCAGAAAACATTCATGCAACATTTCTCATGCACATACAAACGTCCAAAGGCTTACTCAGACCTACTAAAGTGCGCTCAAGTGGAGGGGGAGTCAAGCAGAGCTTTCATAGCTCGATGGACAGAGACAAAGAATGCATGTGAAGACGTTTCTGAAATCCAGGCCATACACGCTTTTATGAACAGCCTGAAGAAGGGCAACATGATGAGGTACATGTTAGCCAGCCAAAACATCAAACACCTCGGCGAGCTCTTAGACAGCGCGAACAATTACGCTGCAGCGGAAGACGACGCTCGAGCTGACGATGGTGATCTGCGCATGGATATAGCTATTAACCCGGAAAAACGAAACAACAATCAAAGCCGGAAAAGAAGGAAGCCAACGATGCGCCAGGACCATCAAAGGAGGTAGCCTTTGCCAATAAGAAGGGTGGCCAGAGCGGGGCTAGCAGATGGCAGAAGAAGGGCGATGACAGTCAGGGGTCAAGACCCATTAAAATCACCTATGACGACATCAAAGTTGAACCTTGTGCCCATCATAGCAAGCTTGGCAAATGCACCCATACCAACAGGCAGTGCCGCCTTAACGATGATATCAAGAAGGATCCTGACGCTGGCTTCAAGGCAAAGCAGTTCAAGCGCAAGAATCGTAAAGACAAAAAAGAGCAGAAGGACAACGAGGAAAGTGCTTCGGAGCCGAAGATCAGGAGCCAAAGCACAAGAGGAGCAACCTGGAAAAGGCAGCCTGGAGGGAACTCAATGCCACTATGCCAGCGGTTCCCCAGTATCTCAACTGGTCCGAACATCCCATTACATGGGACCGCAGCGATCATCCTGATCATATTCCACAGAACCCAGGGAATTACGCGCTGGTTGTAAACCCAATTGTGCAGCAATGCAGGCTTTCTAAGGTGCTTATGGATGGAGGGAGTAGCATCAACATCCTCTATCTTGAAACCTTAAAGCACATGCGCCTTTTTGAGACACAGCTAAAACATAGCACAGTCAAATTTCACGGCATAGTGCCAGGCAGGCAGGCCAGTTCTATGGGAATAATCGTCTTAGACGTCACCTTTGGTGACGAAACAAACTATAGGACTGAGGAAGTCTCTTTGAGGTGGTGGAATTCAAAAGTGCGTATCACGCAATCTTTGGCCGCCCAGCCTTCACCAAATTCATGGCACGCCCGTGTTACATCTACAACAAGCTCAAAATACCTGGACCAAACGGCGTCATCACGGTCAATGGAGACTTCAAGAAGGCGAAGGAATGCGAAGGAGGAAACGCCGTCTTAGCAGAAGCAGTCATCAGCAAGGAAGAGCTGGAGCAGTACAAGAAAGAAGTTAACACCGAGGAAATGCCGGATGGTAAGAAGCCTCCTTGCGCCTCAGATGTCACTTTCAAGGCCAGCTCAAACTCGAAGAAGATCGTGCTGGACAACGCCGATGCAAGCAAGACGACGAACATAGGCGCGGACCTTAGTGACGCATAGGAAGGCGCGCTCGTCAAGTTCCTCCGTGAGCAACGGGATATTTTTGCATGGTCACCATCAGACATGCCAGGAGTACCCTGGGAACTTGCCGAGCATAGCCTTAATGTCGCCAAAGGCGCCAAGCCAGTAAAACAAGGTCTTCGTCGCTTCGGTCCAGAGAAGAAGAAAGCAATAGGAAAAGAGGTAGCTCGGCTTAGTGCCGCTAATTTCATTAGAGAGGTTATCCACACAGATTGGCTAGCAAATCCTGTATTAGTACCTAAAAAGGACGTGAAAGACTTGCGCATGTGCATAGATTTCACCGGCTTAAACAAAGCCTGTCCTAAAGACACCTTCGCATTGCCGCGAATTGATCAGGTCGTAGATGCTGTATCAGGTTCTGAATTACTATGCTTTTTGGACGCTTACTCTGGCTACCACCAAATTAAGATGGAGTCTGACCAAATTAAGACTTCCTTCATCACACCTTTCGGAACGTTTTGCTACATAACTATGCCTTTCGGGCTTAAAAACGCTGGCTCAACGTACCAACGGTGCATACAATGTTGCCTACACGATCAAATAGGCCGCAATGTTCACGCTTATGTCGATGACATTGCCGTTATGTCGCGAAAACGCGGCGATCTCATCATTGACCTTCAAGAAACCTTCGATAACTTAAGAAAATATAACATGAAGCTAAATCCGGGAAAATGCTTCTTTGGCGTCCCAGCAGGAAAACTTTTAAGCTTCATTGTTTCCGAGAGAGGTCTTGAGGTTAACTCAGAAAAGATTCGAGCTATCATGGACATCAAAAAGCCTACTTGTCTTAAAGATGTTCAAAGGCTCACAGGATCTGCCGCAGCTGTAAGGCGATTTATTAGTAGGCTTGGGGATAAAGCTTTACCCCTATACAGGTTGTTGAAGAAAACTAAGACGTTCATCTGGACTGAAGAGGCAGATACAGCCTTAGCACAGTTAAAAGACGCCTTAGTTTCAGCACCAATATTAGCGTCTCCTATACCCCAAGAGCCGATGCTACTTTACATGGCGGCTACCAACCTAGTTATCAGTGCAGTGGTTGTTGTTGAACGAAAGGAAGAAGGAAAGGAGCTACCGGAACAAAGGCCGGTATATTACATCGGCGAAGTCTTCTCCGAATCCAAACAACGATACCCGCACTATCAGAAGCTAGCTTATGGAGTTTTCTTCGCAGCTAGAAAATTACGCCATTATTTCCAAGAGCACCCAATCACGGTAGTCAGTAAGGCGCCATTGGGTGACATTATAAACAACACTGATGCCACCGGACGTGTGGCTAAGTGGGGAATTGAATTGGCAGCCTTCGATATCCAGTACAAACCGCTGATGCATGTAAAATGCATACATGAACTTTGCACTTTAATTGCTTATATTCCAATCATATTTGCATCATATAAGGGTTATATCAATGTTTTATCATGATTTTTGACATATCTTAATGATTTCCTATTTTTATGGAATTAACCCTGCGCAGGCAGAAAACCCCGTTTTCTTATTTTAATGTTTCAGGGACCCAAACGTCAACGAAATCACCTGGAAATTTACGGGCGTCAATATTTGGAAGGAAGAAGGACTACGGAAAAAGGAAGCGAGCAAACGGAGGCCCGAGGGCCAAACGAGCATGGCCCACGCGGCCAGGTACTGTGGCCGCGTGGGACCCACCCGTTTGGCCTCGTGGCTCCGTTGCCGTCGATCTTCGCTCCACCGACATAGTCTTGACCTAAAAACGCCTATAAAAAAGGTCCCCCGTCGTTCTCTGGAAGGAGCGCCGCACAAACACAGAAACACCGAAACGGAGATCAGGAGCTGCAGATTGGAGGGGGAAAACTCCGGCGGGGCGCTGCCGGCGTGGTCTCCACCTTCTCCATCGACTTCTCCACCGTCTCCATGATGAAGAGGGAGTAGTCCACCTCTGGACTATGGGTTTGTGGAAGTAACTTATGTATCTCTCCTCTCTTGAGCTTCACTAATTAGCACCGTATGAGCTGCTGAACATGATTACGGTCACCGTTGTAATACCTTTGTGGTGGATCTTTATGAGTTAATATATGTTTGAGATTGCAATGTTTGTTTCAGTTATGAGTATAGATGCATATTATGTACCCCGTTCTTGTCTACTTGTTTTGATCAAGCATGTTTATGAGAGCGTGTGTGGGGGAACGTGTGCATTAGTTGGAGTAACGGGGGGTGGCTAGTGCAGTGAACGTGAGAGAAAGTTCTGCGATCCACTTTGGTATCTTTACCTTACTTTGTTACCTCACTAGGGATAAACTAAAATACCATGCTACCGGGGATGTGGGCGTGACCATTGCCACTACTCCATGACTAGATCTAGCATGTTCTTATTTTCACTTCATGTCATGATACTTAATGCTATACTCTGAGTTATCTTAATTACTGAGGTGTTATGATTTAGTTCGCATCTTGGTGGAGTATAAGAGAGGTTAATAACCAAAAGATCTCTATGTTAGGACGTGATGCCCATATATCTAAGTAACTTGTTATCAAACCCTGTGTTGCAATCTCATATGTTAACTTTGTGTGTTCCATTGTCTACCACTTTATAAAGAGAGAGTGCATTTGTGAAACCATGAACCCCAGTCCATTTTTAATCATAAGAAACACCTTTCCAACACCATATACCACTTTTCTATTTTCAGCCATCATTAAATCCGAAAATACAAAAATACTTTTCATCTTGCATACATCATTTAAAAACCCAAAAATATCATTTACCATTGCATCCACCATCATTGCATATTTATTTCTTGTTTGCATTGCATAACTATCCTGATATCATTCTTACACCTTGTGCTTGACAACCACAGGTGAGGTTGAGGACCAAAACATCTAACCTTGTTTTGTAGGTAACCAAAAGAAGGATAAGAAGATAAATCTACCACTTCAGATTCCCCGAGAGTTCGATATTAAACCCTCGAGTCACCCCTCGTGGGGAAAACTGTCTTCCACTTACTATACACTCTGCACTTGGAGTCTCAACCTAAATCCCGTTATTTGTGCAGGCATCAAGACTTGCTCTTCGGGATCATCAAGACGTTTTCTGGCGCCGTTGCCGGGGAATCGTAGCTGAGAGATTTATCCAAGGGTGTGCATCATCGCATTCATCTCACAACAAAGTCAACGTCACCAACTTGTGCTAACACCTAAGCTTGGGGAGGTTGCACCTACGTGAGCACCATCTTATCCATCTTTACTTACAAAGCAATTTATTTGTTTTGTTAGTGTCATTGCATATCATATCATATTTATTTCAGTTTTGCATAAAAAATTAAAAATACCAAAAAAACTTGCTAAAATGGAGAAACGAACCTTTTGGCCATTTAGTGTTAAGAACTTTCCCCAAGATATGAATATCCTGTTGAGAAATGTGTTGTAGATCCTAATATCATGAAAGTGATTTATGAACACCGTTTTTATGGGAAACCTAAAGAAGATCCTATACCACATCTTAAGAAGTTTGATGAAAGGTGCAAAATGTTAAACTTGAGCCATGCTAATGTTAAAATTAAGCTTTTTCCTTACTCCCTAGGTGGAAAAGCCTTAGATTGGATATTAAGATGGCCACCTGGAAATTTTAGCACTTGGTTTAATTTAAAAGCTGCTTTTGTTGAAAGATTTTGTTCCATTGAAAAGATTTGTAACCTAAGACAAGTACTTATCACCTTTAAACAAGAAGAGGATGAACCTCTAGTGAAAACATGGGAAAGGTTTAGAGGCATAGCTTTTGGAATGGAACATGGTCTTAGAGATTGGATGCTCATGCATGTGTTTTATAGAGGTTTGACTGAAGCCTCTAGGGTCTTTTTGGATAATGAATGTGAGGATTCCTTCATGAATACTGCTGCTAATGATACTCACTATTTACTTGATGGCTTGCTTTTGGAAGTAAGAATTAAAGAAAGTTTAGAAAAAGCCCAAGTACCTGAAGATGTCTTTGATGACCGTTATGAAATATTCAACCTATACAATAGGGAAAAGAAAGTTGAGGAAGTTAAAATGCTTAATGAAGTCAAGGATCCTTTGCTTGACTTAGAAAATTGTAGCTTGCATGAATTAATATCTATCTTACAAAAATTTGCAAGTGATCCTTCCATCAACACTAACCAAGCAGGTTTTGGTTCTTATATTGCTAATCATGTCTTGAAAGAAAAGATTGCTAGGTACAACCAAGAGGCTATGATACCACCTAAGCTTGGGGATATGTGGATACCTAAGGTACTAGTAACTATTGGAAAAGAGACACACCATGCCATACTTGATCTAGGATCTAGTGTCTCTGTTTTATCTAAAGAACTATATGAAGTGCTTGAATTGAAAAATCTTGAAAAATGCTCTATTGAACTAGCACTTGCTGATGACTCTATTAAACATGCTTTGGGAAAAGTAAGTGATGTTATGGTAGAGTTACATATGACTTTTGTGCCTGTGGATTTTCTAATCATGGATATGGGGAATAAAACCTCTAGTCCTATTATTCTTGGAAGACCTTTTCTTCGTACCACAGGTGCTATCATTGATTCAAAGGAAGGGAATGTAAAGTTTCAGTTTCCACACAAGAAGTGCATGGAACACTTTCCAAGGAAGAGGGAACCACCAAAGTTCAAGCTCCCTCATGAGCTTCGTCCACAATAAAACAACAAGTAAGAAGCCTAGCTATATGGCTATAAAGAAAGCGCTTTGCGGGAGGCAACCCGGTTATTTTTGTGTGTGATTTTTCTTTGTGTCCTCTTGCTGTAACAAGAGATTTTGTGTCTAGTTAGGTTCTGGAGTTTTTAATAAAGTGCCAAGTTTTACCCTTTTTGGTTTGAAAAAGTTGCTTATAGTTCGGAGATTTTATTCCTGCACGAGTCAGTGCACGGTATGATTTTTAATTCTTATTCTGTAACTCCGAATGAGCTCATATTTGAACTGTAGTTGCAACTTTTCATCCTCTGTATGCATGAATTTTTCGGAATTTTTCGAGAAAGTTTGGTAGGGTAGAAAAATACGTTTTGCTGCTGCTGTTTTTCTGGACAGATTCTGTCCCATTTTGTTTGATGCATGCTTTGAGCTTTTAAGTTGAATCTTTTTGATCCAATTGAGTTTATGAGTAGGCATACAACATTATATACTTTCTGGACATTCATATGAATTTTTGTTCAAGGATTATATGCAGCAAGGAACCTATTTGTTTATCACTATTAATGCACCCCACAGAAAAGAGATGGGAGAAACGGTGTTTTGAAGTTTTTTCACAGGGATTGGAGGAGATGCACCAAGAGCTATCCAAGGATGGTGAAGACCATAAGCTTGGGGATGTGAAGACAACCCCACTGGACCTACACACTCTCGGTTTGCACACGTCCAACTTCTGTTTTTCGATCGAAACACTTTATCGCATAAACTTGGAGCGTCGTTTTTTTGTTTTTGTTTGAGTCTTGAGAGACCACCACACTATCAATTATATATGAGAGAGCTACTGGAAATATGGGTTGAAATATGTTGGATGCTTTTATAAGATTGGGAAAAGGGATGTTTGACTTGATTTTTAATGATACATATAGTTGCATGATTCATGAGCTTGTTTATGAGTAATAGTTTGCAAATTCTTTTTGTAGAGCTATCACTTATTCATGTTTTGGTGCTGATTGTTATTTTACTTGGTTTAACATGGATTAGTTAGTTCTATGGACACTCATGCATGCATCTAGATGGTCAACTTTCTCCCTTTTGCTAGCCCAAAAACTCCAACAAGCAAAAACTTGTTTCCAACACCTTCAACCAAAGTTATTCCAGTGAGTCCACCATATCTACCTATTGGCTTTATGCTATTCCGAGTATGTTTAACATGTTTTGTGTTATCTTACCTCTGAATGAAAATGTTTATGTTATTGATTGCAATGGAAAAAATTGGTTATATAGCTCTCACGAACTTGATGCACAATGTTCTTTTATTTGCATAATAAAACATGACCCATTGTGATTAAGATTATGATGCTAGTGGCTTGATAAATGTTCGAGGTTGGAGTTAGCCCATATGTGCTGTCACATGCAAGCTTTCAACATGCTCTTCATCTCATTTAGTTGATATCATGTACTTTTGTTATGGATGCTATCATGGTGAAATGAGTGGAAATGAAGTAGTTTAAATGAGTTTGTATAAATGGTTAGAGAGACGCCTGGGCCGCTAATCTAAGCCATGCATCATTCATGGTGGAAATTTACTTACATACTATGGTGAACCTTCTGTGATACACCTTGCAATAAAAAACTATTCCAAATGGTAAATAAAAAGGGTGTTGAGATTGTTCATTTTGTTTGTTTGTCTTGTCATTTTGATATGGGCTTGTTCCATATCTGGGACAAGAGGTACCCCAGTTGACGCTCTTGATGATACTATTATTACTTACAATGATATAACTTGAACTTGCTTTGTTTCCTAAGTTGAGTAATCATGGTGTAGTACTTGTATTCAAGGGGCATGAGACATCAACCTTTACTTTATCAAGCACACTACTCATATTTGCTTTCACTTTAACCTTAATCATTCAAGATGCTATGATAGGGGCAATGAGAGCTTGACACCAATGAATACCTTATTGCAATCATTAACTTAAGTAGAAGAGTTTGGAAGTTGGATGAAACTTATGCATGCTTTACCTCTACTCACATATACATCTTTCCAAAGTGTACACCTATCATATTCAGATTTTCATCTACACTCTATGACCATTGTAGGATGTTCTACTTATCATTATGCATACATGTGTTCCATATTACTTGCTACTATGTTACACTTTGTGAACTATCAATGAACATCCTTGTCTTGAATACTTGATATCACTTCATAAACTATTTGCATATTGCTACTCCTTTGAAGAATGAATCATTTGACTATATGTAGCAATAGTAATCATCTTTGATATCCATTGTTAAGTATTAAATTGCAAAGTCCATGTTAGTTTTATCATCTTCATACTCGAGGACGAGCATGGATTAAGCTTGGGGATGTTGATGCATGTAAAATGCATACATGAACTTTGCACTTTAATTGCTTATATTCCAATCATATTTGCATCATATAAGGGTTATATCAATGTTTTATCATGATTTTGGAATATCTTATATTTCCTATTTTTATGGAATTAACCCTGCACAGGCAGAAAACCCGTTTTTTATTTTAATGTTTCAGGGACCCAAACGTCAACGAAATCACCTGGAAATTTACGGGCGTCAATATTTGGAAGGAAGAAGACTACGGAAAAGGAAGGAGCAAACGGAGGCCCGAGGGCCAAACGGTGGCCCACGCGGCCAGGTACTGTGGCCGCGTGGGACCCACCCGTTGGGCCTCGTGGCTCCGTTGCCGTCGATCTTCGCTCCACCGACATCGTCTTGACCTAAAAACGCCTATAAAAAAGGTCCCCCGACGTTCTCTGGAAGGAGCGCCGCACAAACACAGAAACACCGAAACGGAGATCAGGAGCTGCAGATTGGAGGGGGAAAACTCCGGCGGGGCGCTGCCGGCGTGGTCTCCATCTTCTCCATCGACTTCTCCACCGTCTCCATGATGAAGAGGGAGTAGTCCACCTCTGGACTATGGGTTTGTGGAAGTAACTTATGTATCTCTCCTCTCTTGAGCTTCACTAATTAGCACCGTATGAGCTGCTGAACATGATTACGGTCACCGTTGTAATACCTTTGTGGTGGATCTTTATGAGTTAATATATGTTTGAGATTGCAATGTTTGTTTCAGTTATGAGTATAGATGCATATTATGTACCCCGTTCTTGTCTACTTGTTTTGATCAAGCATGTTTATGAGAGCGTGTGTGGGGGAACGTGTGCATTAGTTGGAGTAACGGGGGGTGGCTAGTGCAGTGAACGTGAGAGAAAGTTCTGCGATCCACTTTGGTATCTTTACCTTACTTTGTTACCTCACTAGGGATAAACTAAAATACCATGCTACCGGGGATGTGGGCGTGACCATTGCCACTACTCCATGACTAGATCTAGCATGTTCTTATTTTCACTTCATGTCATGATACTTAATGCTATACTCTGAGTTATCTTAATTACTGAGGTGTTATGATTTAGTTCGCATCTTGGTGGAGTATAAGAGAGGTTAATAACCAAAAGATCTCTATGTTAGGACGTGATGCCCATATATCTAAGTAACTTGTTATCAAACCCTGTGTTGCAATCTCATATGTTAACTTTGTGTGTTCCATTGTCTACCACTTTATAAAGAGAGAGTGCATTTGTGAAACCATGAACCCCAGTCCATTTTTAATCATAAGAAACACCTTTCCAACACCATATACCACTTTTCTATTTTCAGCCATCATTAAATCCGAAAATACAAAAATACTTTTCATCTTGCATACATCATTAAAAACCCAAAAATATCATTTACCATTGCATCCACCATCATTGCATATTTATTTCTTGTTTGCATTGCATAACTATCCTGATATCATTCTTACACCTTGTGCTTGACAACCACAGGTGAGGTTGAGGACCAAAACATCTAACCTTGTTTTGTAGGTAACCAAAAGAAGGATAAGAAGATAAATCTACCACTTCAGATTCCCCGAGAGTTCGATATTAAACCCTCGAGTCACCCCTCGTGGGGAAAACTGTCTTCCACTTACTATACACTCTGCACTTGGAGTCTCAACCTAAATCCCGTTATTTGTGCAGGCATCAAGACTTGCTCTTCGGGATCATCAACCGCGTACAGCCATCAAATCCCAGTCTTTAGCTGATTTTATCGCAGACTGGACGGAAGCAATGGATGAACTTCCCCTCCCTGACGAAGAATACTGGGTTATGCACTTTGACGGCTCCAAAATGTTGCAGGGATCGGGAGCTGGCGTGGTACTGAAGAACCCTAAAGGAGACAAGATGTGCTATGTCTTGCAGATACACTTCAATGCCACAATAACGTTGCAGAATACGAGGCTCTGTTGCATGGATTGCACGTCGCAAAGGATTTAGGCATTAGCCATCTTTGTGTTATGGCGATTCAGACCTCGTTGTTCAACAGTTAGAAGGGGCATGGGACGCGAAAAGCCCTACAATGGCTGAATACCGACGCACGGTAGACGAGTTTGGTCGGTGTTTTATCGGCTTAGAAGTCAAGCATAAAAAGGGAGGAAAATGAAGCAGCGGATGCCTTAGCCAGAATGGGCTCGAAAAGATCGAAGGTGCCCTCCGATATATTTTTGGAGCACCCATACGTGCCGTCTATTAAAGGCGGAGATGAGGATGACCCCATGGCTTCGCAGTCTGTTTCCGTCATGCTGGTGACGCCAGATTGGACACAGCCCTACATAAATTTCCTCCTTAACAAGGAAGAGCCAGAGGATGAAGTCTTAAGGCGGCAAGTTGTGCGCAGAGCTAAGGCATACACAATAATAAATGGAGAGCTATACAAGCGGAGTACCACAGGTGTATATCAACGATGCGTTTCGCCGGAAGAAGGACAGGAGATACTAGAAGAGATCCATGGTGGATGTTGCGGTCATCATGCCTCTGCCCGAGCAATTGTCGCCAAAGCGTTTAGACATGGATTCTACTGGCTCACAGCAAAGCAAGACGCAGAAGAACTCGTCAAGAAATGCGTTGGATGCCAAAAGTATGCAAGACAGCCAAAGATGCCAGCCCAGGAGTTGCGCACCATTCCAATCACGTGGCCATTTGCGGTCTGGGGACTGGACATGGTAGGTCCATTCAGGACTGCGCGAGGCGGCGTCAAACATCTCTTAGTTGCGGTGGATAAATACACCAAGTGGGTTGAAGCTAAGCCCATAAAAAAGCTTGATGGGGCAACAGCCAAGAAGTTCGTCATTGAGGTTATAACGAGATTTGGCGTCCCCACAGTATCATTACGGACAATGGGACAAACTTCGCCGTAGGAGAATGGCAAAGTACTGTGGTGAAGTTGGTATTCGTTTGGACTTAGCATCTGTGGCTCATCCACAATCGAATGGCCAAGTTGAGCGAACCAACAGTATAATTCTACAGGGAATAAAGCCAAGATTAGAGGTGCCTTTGCATAGAGCAGCTGGAGCATGGGTAGAAGAATTACCTGCTGTCTTATGGAGCATACGCACAACTCCAAGCAGCGCAACAGGCTATACCCCTTTCTTTCTCATATATGGCGCTGAAGCGGTACTCCCAACAGATGTCCTGCACGACACACCTCGTGTAACAGCCTACGTCGAAGCAGACGCAGAAGAAGCCCGACAGGATGGCTTAGACCTTCTCGAAGAAGAGCGTGAGATAGCGCTTCAGCGCTCCGCCATTTATCAGCAGAACATGCGGCGTTATCACAGTCGTAAGGTAAGACGGAGATCGTTTCGGAAGGCGATTTGGTGCTTCGCCTTGTTCAGCAAAAGAGCACAAACTATCTCCCATATGGGAAGGACCCTTCGTTATCAGCAAAGCGCTTAAGAACGGGGCATATTATCTTGTGGACCTCCGTGATATCAAGAAGAAGAAGAAAAGAGGCCGCAAAAGGAAAAGGAACGAAGAAGCAGTGCTCAAAGAGACGAAACGTCCTTGGAACATTGAGCAGCTACGTCCTTTTTACACTTAGCAATTCTATTGTAATCACACCATATATGATTATGAAATAAAAGTCTTTGGTTCCCTCAATTATTTTTATGCATGAGTTCTCGCCGTCTTTTATTTCCATTTGATCATATATTTCGATAAAAATATCAATGTTAACCCGAATTGGCTCCGTGCTTGTGGTTACTCACATGATGCTTTTGCCTTAAGGCCTTACAAAAATTAAAATTGCATCCGTCTAAGAGTATTTATCTGATCGCGTATATGCTGGCTTGTCTTAGTAGATGCTTTACGCACCAAAAGCCGGCGCCGTTTCTGTGTTTAAACAGTTTGGTTACTAACCCTGTTGCCAGCGAAGTGTTCCGTGCCTTAGGTTCTGCCAGCATACGAAAAGGCTAAAGCATATAAGCCAGAAAACTTAAAGACGGATAAGGAGCATAGTTTGCAAGCCTTTAAAAATAAGTGCATGCGTCGCAAAACAAACATGTTCAACAGATAAAAGGCTCCTGCCATTACAAAACATAACTTAACAAGTCTTTTGTGCCATTTTCATGACACGCTTAATGCAAAGTTTTTCCTGCATCTTATGCAGGGGACTGAGGAGGCGAAGACGCAGGGGACTTGGATGGATCCAGCGTAGCTTCAGACTCGCCTTCTTCTTCTTCATTTCCGTCTTCTGACTCATCGCCATTACCAGTTGTGGGTGCTTCGGCTTCGTCATCAGACACGTCGTCAGGACGGGGAGGCACAGGCTCTTGGAGAAGAAGATAGACAAGTCTACCATCTCAGCAACGGCTGAGGCAAAGCCAGAGACAGAGGCATAGACCTTTTCTTTGACGAGCTCGTTGCCGTCTCTGTCCTTGGCTGGGAAACACTTGATAACGCGCCACATGTTGACCTCGGGGTAGTGGCCGCGAACAAGTCCTAGAGCAAGTTTTGCTCCGCCTCTAGCTGCTGAGCGAAGACGCTCCACCACCTCTGGGACGCAGTTCTGAAGAAGTGGCAGCAAGTTGCTGGTGTTTGTCACTTGGGGCAGTGTTTTGGGAAGATGTTGGCGACAACGTCTCTTCCCGCAGCATACAGCCCTGACACAATTTCGCCACACTCCAAGATAAGCTCCAGACGCGTCTCAGAGGTAAGCCTTTCCCCAAACCCAGCTGGAACTGTGGAAAGGAGGAACGGAAAAAGTTAAAGTAATGAAGTTTGAATAAAGGCGAGAAGTGAAAAAAGAGAGGCTTACTTAGCAGTTTCTCGTCAATGGCGGTGCTCTCATCAGCTTGGCGTTCAAGACGACCTTGTAAGCTCTGGATTAGGAGCCCATCCTTTTCAGCCTGTCGCTGCAGTTTCAGAAGTTCTGCCTTCAGTTTGTCTTGCTCTGCAGCGGCGCTGTCTTGGACGGCTTTAAGATTGGCCTCGGCCGTCTTTCGGTTCTCCTCCAGTGCTTAAACAAGGCGGCATTTTCCCGCCTCACAACTTCTATATCGCCAGTCTCGCTGACGATCTGTTTCGCCTTCGCCACAACAGCTGTGCAAAAACACATTGCATGTGTTGAGCATCTTATGCCTTAAAGAATTAAACTCACAACGCATGTGAAAGAACAACATTTACCTTCGTTCGCCTTATTTTCGGCGACGGCTTGCTTGAGCACTTGCCTTTGGTTACTCAGTGAGTACCATAGATCGCATGTAAGTTGCTCGCTGCTCTGCTAAGGCAAGGGCAGTAGTAAGTAACAAAGGTAAAGACAATAAGTATAGCTACAAGGGGCTTGGGGACTGAGTCTTTATCAACATGAAAGAAAGGCCATTACGTCGGCTTAGTCAAAGCACAACGTAATGCCCGGGGACTAGTATGTACATAAAGACGGAATATTTACCTGCATCATGGCCTTCAAGGCTTTGTAGCTCTTCTTCATTGTGACGTACAGCTCGTCACAATTGTCTTCCAGATTCAAGATGGTCAATGTCTGACCAACTGGCCTTAGCTTCGGAGGCGGCTCGTTGCGCTCCTTCTCATCGGCAAGCATGGCGGCGATGTTGGGTAAGATGTACCCCTCGTCGTCAAAGAGCTCTTGCTTCACCATGTTGCGGATAGCCTCACGAGTAATGGGCTCGTTTGGCTCTTCTGACTGAATTACTGCCGCCTTCCCAGCAGCGGCAGCCCTGGCCAACTTTTCAGTTTCCGTCTTATCAGGTAAGACGGCCGGGTCTAGATCTATATGTTGATCTTCAGATGGGCCTGGGGCTGTCTCTTGCTGAACGGAGGGGTGGGGGGAGCGACAGCCGGAGAAGGGCTCAGCCTTCTTTTTTTGGAGAATGTACTTTCTTCTTCTTGAGAGGCGCAGTTGGCTTGATCCTGCGAATCATATACAAAATAAGAGAACATTCATAGACACTGTTCGCCTTACTACGAAATTGATTCGGCTTACTTCTGCACTGGAGCGTTGAAGGCCGCATCTCATCGTCCTCAATGTCGAGCACTTCGGCATTAACAGGAATGGCTTTCTCACGCTTCCGCCTTTCTGCTGCTGAAGTTGCTGCAGAAGCTCCTGAAGCCTTTCGTTTCCGAGTCTTTGGGGGCTCGGGTGCCGCTTCAGGCACGTAAAACAAAGGAGCCAGCAGATTATCTGGCAAAAGGGCGAGCTGAAATCAAAAGTGGTTTAGTAAGGCAAACATCGTGGAAGTATAAAAACAGTGACGGTAAATGCCTTACCGTGGGAGCCGGGTTGGCGGCTGTGTACATAGGACGCTGCTCTGCAAGCTGGATCCTTTCCTTGGCAATCCTCTTAAAGCGATACATGAGGGCATCGTGCGTGAGGTCGCTCTCACTAACACGGAGAGGATCGTCTTCTGGTCCGTGTAGTGGCATAAGAGGCCCTTGCGATCCTTCAAAGGCTGGATTCGCCTTGACAACCAACATAAGATGGTGTCTGCGCCCGTGAGTTTGGGCACAGCAGTCTTTGTCAAGTACTCAATCCGCCTTTGCATGCGACGGAGGTTGTCAGGAAGGACCTTCAGTGGTTTCTCGCCCCAAGAAAGGCGGGGCTCCGCAGGCAAAGGAGAAAAGCGAGGAAGTCCTATGTCTTTGCCTACGGGGCCA
This sequence comes from Poa pratensis, assembly GCA_947311845.1. Lineage (NCBI taxonomy): Eukaryota > Viridiplantae > Streptophyta > Magnoliopsida > Poales > Poaceae > Poa > Poa pratensis. The sequence goes on from CAMZMU010000057.1 coordinate 33,312,543, forward strand.
TGTCTTTGCAGTAGAAAAGGAGCTGTTCCAGCCTTTAATAGAGTCTATTTTTGGCGCCTTAGGATACCAGTCTCTGCCTCTACGAAGGTTGATGCTAACTGTTCCTAAGGAAAGCAGTTCTTCCTTCTCTGTTTGGCGCTTGCAAGTAAAGCAGTACTTGAAGAATTCTAAGCTGGGTTCTATGCCTAATATCCTTCGAATAAGGCCATAAAGCCAGCTATGTACAAGATGCTATTGGGGCCTACGCTATGAGGCTGAAGGCCATAGTAGTCTAAGACAGATTGGAAAAAGGATGCGGTGGCAGAGACAAACCGCGGAGGAGATGTGAGACGAGGAGCACTCGTTCATCGCCGGCGGGATCTGGAGCGGGTGGCCGTACGCGACCGCCAGTGGCAGTTCTCCTTTGATGGGAGAATGCCCTCCTTTTGCAGCTGCATAAGGTCTGCTTCGGTGATGGTGGAGCTGCCCAGTTGCGGGATGATGCTCCTCTCCCTCCTCCTCTGCCTCCGCCGCGTCGCCCTCGTCGGAGGGCTGGGCGATTTTCTCTGCTTCGGTGGAGATGGCCGCGGAGCTTGTTGCCGTTGCCGCGCGAGAAGCAGATGCATCCGCGGCGCCCGAGCCCCTCGTGGCCAGATCTTGTCCCCCGTCGCCGACGCCGCCGCCGCTGCCGCTCCCGCGGTCGCATCGGAGCTCTCCATGAGTGGGTGCACAGGTGGTGGTGGTGGAGCTCGCCGGAGTTTAGATGGGGACGGGCGCGAGGAGGAAGATGAACAGGGAAATGGATCGGATGGAGTAATGAAGAAAATATGTTCCCTTATATGGGGAGGTGCGCCGCGATTAGTGCGGTGGCACAACGCCGCGCGATTTTCGCCACGCGTCCCGCAACGGTCAGATAGTGGGTATCTTCTCCCTGACGCCTCGGAGATCGTGTGCGGAAAAATAGCGGTGATGGCGTCACACGTCTCTTTGCTTGTCCAAACTGTCGTGGACTGGCTTTGACTGCGATGACGTCATGACAAGACTCGACGCTGACAGAATCTTTCTGCCAGATTGTTCAAAGTGCAGGAGAGTTCGGCTTAATCCTTAAGGCAGACTGAACGTCTCATTTTGGAATGCTCCAAGCTCTTCTGTCCGCCTTTCGCAAAGGCGAAAGCCCGTGTCTTACAAAGACGGAAAACGAAGAACTTAAACCTTTCCGGGGACTACTGTGGAGGTTATGCCGAACGGGTATACCTGCCACGGTGGATAAAACCAGGCCCACCAAGGAGGCCCATCAGATAAAGCCGAAGGGATTAATGGAGAAGGCCTCATGGGCTTAGGCGCAAGGATAAGCCTTGGGCTGGCTTAGTGAAGTCCAAGACGAAGGCCAGACTACGTTCGCCTTAGGGAGCAAGTTAGGGTTTGTTACCGTGTTAGTCTAGGACTCATGATCTACGTCGGTTAAGGCTTTCCTTGTAGGGGAAGGCTTGACGCCTTTATAAGCCAGCCTTCCAGCAGCCTTAGGGCACGCATACAACCTCATTGTAACCTGTACACATATTCTCGTTGAGTGAATTATAGCAGCACGTAGGATCTCGCCACCGTTGTGAGATCCGAAGCTGGGTAAGATCGTGTGTGCAATCCCGTCACTGGAACCCTCTACGTTCTTCCCCACCTCCTCTACGGTACGTATGAATCCATATAGTAGTTCCGCGTTACCAATACCTCGACAACGTTGAATGTTTTAGCATTCTTTGTGTCTAATGCATAGAATCTTACTTTTATATATGAAGATGATTTTTGGTAATTTTCTGGAACAACCAATCACGATTGTAGTTCAAATTTTGCCTACTTTTGTGAAATTGGTCAAATTCATTCAAATGGGAAAATTTATAAAAGATGCCAAGTGTTAAACTATTTGGTAACTAGTCATTACACATGGTCTACTTTTTGTAAAAATTGGAGTGGTGCCATTTTGCACCATATTGTTTTGTGCTTGATTAATAAAAAATCACATTTTAACTCTTAGGAAATGGAAAATGGGTTTTTATATAAACAATATTTAAAACTCCCTTTGGCACTATTGTTAGCCATTTCAATATGCACCTATGTGCCATACATGATCATACTATCATGAACTATACTATGGACATGGACATGAGCTTGGTCGTCTCCTTTGTAACTCATGAATGTTCATAGATGATGGGCATTAATTGTTAAAACTTTTTTCTTCAAAATTTTCATTTTTCAAAGTTTGGTATTTTTCTTTCCAAGTACTTTACATAAAAGGAATTCTTGAGTTTTTTCAAAATGGGGTAAAAATGGCTACCATGGCTATTCATAGCATGGGGTTGAATGTTTCAACTTTCTTTGTGCCTATTTCATATAATCATACTTTGGGTATTTTAAAATGATTTTTGTACAACAACCAAGCACACACTTATAGTTCAAATTTTACCTACTTTTGTAAAATTGGCCAAATACATTTAAATGGGAAAAGGTAGAAAAAACTAGAAAATTGAAGTGGTGCCATTTTGTACCATATTCTTAGCACTTGCTTCACAAAAAACCTATTTTTAAAAATTAGGAAATTTAAAATTATATTTTTGTACGAAAGAGTTGAAACTCCCTTTGGAACTATTGTTTTCCATGCCAATATGCAGCTATGTACCAAATATTGTCACATTTTAATGAACTATGACATGGATAGGGACATGACATTTATCATTTGGCTTGAAACTCATTAATGTGCATACATGACAAAAACATTTGTGAAGAATTTTTTAAAATGTATCATATTTTCAAGTTGCCATTTACTCGACAAAGAAATACTACATGTTGTGAATTTTTCGTGTTGGTTTATCAAAATGGGTTCAAATTGCTAGCATGGCTATTCATAACAAGGGTTTGAATGTTTTAACTTTCTCTATGGCTAATGCATGGAGTCCTACCATAGATAGCTTAAAATGATTTTTGCCAAAATTCAAGAACAACGTGTCATAAAATTGTTGTTAAATTTGACCTGATTTTGTAAAATTTTACAAAAAAATTAAATGGTAAAAAATATAGAAAATTCAAATCCATTACATATGGTATACATTTTGTTAAAATTAGAGTCGTGTTCTTTTTCACTATATTCTTTGTACTTTCAGAAAAAACAATCCCATTTTGAACATTTAGAAAATAGAAAATGATTTTTTTGCATAAAAATTGTTGAAGACTCCCTGCACTATTGTTTGCAATTCAAAGATGCACCCTTGTTGCAAATATAATCACACTATCACATGATATGGCCATGAACTTGAAAATATTGCTTGAAACTAATGAATGTTCATACATGATAGGATTTTTTGTTAGGTCTTTTTCAAAAGTTGTCATATTCAAAGTTTGGTATTTTCTTGGCAACAATTTTGGATAAATGACTCCATGCGAAAGGATTCTATTTTTTTCATTTTCCTTAATTGTTTTGAAAATAGGGTAAAAAATTGTTGGCATGGCTATTAATAGCAAGGGTCTGGAACTTTCAACTTTATTTGTGGGTACATTGTATAATCCTAGTTTGGTTTCTTAAAATGAAGTTTTATAATTTTTGTGGAACAATTTATCACACACTTGTAGTTGAAATTTTACATAATTTTGTAAAAGTTGCCAAATTGACTTAAATGGGTAAAAGTAGCAAAAAAAGATAGAAAATTCAAAATGTTTGGACTGTTTCCGGTACATACGGTCTATTTTTGTGAAAATGAGGTAGGTATCATTTTGGACCACAATGTTTGCCCTTAATTGACAAAAACCCACATTTTGAACAATTAGAAAATTGATAAACATTTTTTATAAAATGAAAAATCAAAAACTCTTTGGCACTATTATTTAGTTTGGTAGAAGGCAGTTTTGGGCCAAACTAGACCCAGTTTGATGAAAATTGTTTATGGTGCATCACTCACATTTTTCTTAAAATACTGTGTGATTGACTTCTACATCACACACATTAAAAACATTATGGGTAATGCATCACTCAAGATGCCCCTTTTTGGAATTTAAAAAATGAATAAACAATTTTTATATTAAAAAGTTGGCAACTATTTTGACACCATTGTTTAGTATTGTACAAGTCACCTTTGTGCCAAAAATGGATCCATTATAATGATTTTACGGTGCATCACACACAGTTTTATTATGAAACCGTGTGTGATTGTCTCCTACTTTGCAACCCGTTAAAAATACCACGTGTGATTGCATCACTCCCCTTTTATTTTTTAACATATGTGACTACCTGATACGTCTCAGACGTATCTATAATTTTTGATGTTCCATGCTTGTTTTATAACAATGCTACTTGTGTTTATTATGTTTTTATATCATTTTGGCACATTTTATTGGACTAACCTATTAACCCAGTGCCCAGTGCCAGTTTCTGTTTATTATGTCTGTGCATTGCAGAAAAGGTCCAAAATTCAAAGTGCTCAGAAAAATCCGAAAAAATTACAGAAATTCTTTCTCGCCAGAAGACCACGTGAGCCAGAAGGGGAGCTGCAGGAGGAGCCCACATCTCCCAGACGACCCCCTGGCGCGGTCTAGGGTCAACCGTGCCTGGGCCCACCTGGACACGTCGTCCACCGCCTCGCGTCGCCTCTTCGCCCATAAATACCTCCCTGACCTAAAACTCACGCACGCCGAAGGATTTCTCTAGAAAAGTTACAGAGCTCCACCGCCACCAAAAACCCTAATTCGGGGGTCAAAAGTTCCTGTTCCGGCACCCTGCCGGGACGAGGATTGACCCCAGATCCTTCTCCTTCGAGGCCGCCGCCTCCATGATGCTCCGAGAGTAGTTGCCCCATGGACTACGGGTTCTAGCAGTAGCTAGTTGGTACTCTCTCCCATGTTTTTCAATACAATGATCTCATGAGCTGCCTTACATGATTGAGATCCATCTGATGTAATCGGTGTTGTGTTTGTTGCGATCTGATGAATTGTTATGTTATGATTAGTCTATCCATGATGTTTATGAATTATTGTTGCTGCAATCTTGTTGTGTTCATTGCTTGTCACTAGTGCACGGGTGGCATGATCTTAGATTTAAAGTATAATTATTGCTTTAGATGTATCTACAAGTTGTTGCACCTGTTGTTGTCCGGAACCCGAGGCCCCAAAGTGACAACAATTGGGACAACCGGAGGAGATAGCTGTAGCTTGAGGATCACATGTTTTCACTAAGTGTTAATACTTTGCTCCGGTGTTCTATTGAAAGGAGTACCTTAATTACCATTTAGGTTCCTGATTGGCCCCGCTGAAACGGGATGGTTGGACAAAAGATGTCATGCAAGTTTCTTGTTTCAAACACGTATGACTATATATGGAAAACATGCCCTACGTATGATTTATGAACTAGATGTCTATCATGAGTTAGTTACAATTGTCAATTGCCCAACTGTAATTTGTTCACCCAACACATGCTATTTGTTTGGAGAGTTACCTCTAGTGAAGCCTGTGAACCCCGGTCCATATTTAACCACCTATTTTCTGGCGCCATTGCTTCTGTGTTACTATTGCTGCTGCTACTTTACTGTTACTATTGCTCCCATATTACTGCTGCTTTCACATCACTTCTGTTACTAGTGCTTTTCCAGGTGTGGCTGAATTGACTACTCAGCTGCTAAGACTTATAAGTATTCTTTGACTCCCCTTGTGTCGAATCAATAAATTTGGGTTTCACTTCTCTCGAAGATACTGTTGCGATCCCCTACACTTGTGGGTTATCACTGCCTAACATCACATATTCTTTTAAAGGGCCTGCGATGATTATATAGATACCATCTGCCAATTGGTATGGATTTGGGGGGGGGGGGGGGGGGCGCTAAATGAGATGATGTGTACTAGTCGTTAGTGTTGCTCTCCCAGGTGGTGCGCATACAAGCGCTATGTGGAACTACACTTAACTTATGAACATAAGCCAATTCTTTTGCCGTTGGGAAGAAAAGAACGTTTTGATTATGTTCATTTTGTTTAGATACATTTTTCTTTCCGAAAAAGGGGACAAAAACCCTATCCTCTGCACAACGAGTTATGTTTTCTTTAAGTGAAAATGTGAAGATTTAACGGCTGTTTAGATAAAATTATGAAGATCTAACAGGCCTGATCTATCTACGTATCTCTATATGGAACTAACCGATGTTATCTGTATATGGATTTACATTTGTGTTCCACTAATAACGAGATGATCCCGAGAGGGGACTTATGGGTCCCGGGCACCAGTGCTCCTGTCATTTAAAAAAAAAAAAAATCAAAAATGGCATTTCAAAGTTTCCAAAAATCCTACTCCCTCCGATCCGGAATAACCGTCGTTCGTTGGGACTTGTATAGCTATTTGTGCTAAGGTAGTACAATTCCTACGACAGTTTTATTGGATCGGAGGTAGTAAAACAAATAACGTGGATACATATACATGTTATCTACATATCTGCATAGTTTCGTCCAATAATACATTCTATTATAAGCTACACAAAAAATACAAAATCATGGATCTGAAAAAGGTTAAAAAGAACTCATCTTACTTGATAGATTTATCTTTTTTTGCATATCACGTATGAAAATATATTTCTCCGAAATTTGTGAGTACATAGAATACATGTATATATACTTTTATGATTTTTGTCATAATTTTTTTAGATGAAAAAATAAAGTTATCATTTTTTTATAAAAAAGGGAGCACTGCAGCTCGGAGAAGAAGTGTTTTTCAGATGATTCGCCTGATCCATGGTTTTTACTTCTTGTGTGTGTGAATTTATATCTATCTCTTCATTTTGTGCCAATCTTGGTTTTAGTATTATGGATTTCTGCTAGATAGATGGCTGAATGTGGTTTTGACCACAAGACGCCACGGCACTCCAAACACGTTTATCACATATTACTACTCCCTCCGTTCACTAATATGAGGCATTGGACATACTTTCAATTTGACTACATATATACTAAAATGAGTGAATATATATGTATATAGTAAGTCCAGTGCCTTATATTTGAACGGAGGGAGTACCAAATTTTGAGAATGTTGTGATAGCCCATGCCACGATGACAGTTACCGTTGCTCTCTCAGGTGGTATGCGTACGAGCACAATGACAATGTGGAACCGCATTTAATTTATGAACATAAGCCATTTTTAGCTGTCCGGAAGAAAAGAAATCTGATCGTGTTCATTGTGTACATACGATTAACCTCTATAGTAAGCTACGAGCTTACAGTCACCTTAGTGATCAAGTAGCTCTCTACAAGTGTTCCAAGCATAAAAAACACTATAGCTTCTCATGTCGAAATACGTCAGGGTTCAGACAGGCGACCGAACTCCAAATCTCCAAGCAGCCAAGGGGCCAAGCCTGCAGTCATATTTGAAAGGAGTCTACCATGGCCTTCAGAACCTTCTGCGACGACTGCCACTGTTTGTCACTGCGCTCGCGACGAAGAGCACCACCGTGTTCCCCTTGGCCGTGGCCTTGGCCAGGTTGTGAGAACCGGTGAGTGCCAGTGGAGTCTCCAACACATAGCTGTAGTACTGCATTAGAAGTCCCATTAATCGGATTCAGCATTCAGCAACACTATCAGTAAGTTCTTGACAGTAACTAGCAGCGACCAACTCGAGTGAAGATTTGCGATTTCGGCACGAGAAGATGTAGCAAACTTACTGTTAGGCCGTCGATTTTCTCGATAGAGGTCTCGAAATCTCCTCGGGTTCCAAGGTGTTGCCGGTGACGAAAGGCCCCAGGGAGGCCATCAGCCTCTCGGGCTGCCGATGTCCTCGATGGTGGCGTTGGGCCTGTTGGTGAGTCGGATCAGCGGCGAGGCCACCACCTGCACTTTGCCCTGCTTGTCATCCTCGAACTTCCACTCCACCCATGGCTCCGCGCACTTGGGCTGGCAGTAGTTGCCGGACAGTATGTTGGCCACCCGCAGCTGCTTCCAGGTGGGCGGCAGGATGAACTCGTAAGGCTCCACATTGCCTAGAATTAATTGTTGGAAAAAAACTAAGAATCTGTCAAAAACAGAGAGAGTAACAATGCACTGCCACTGAGATATTGGTAGAAAGTAGCAAGAACGGGGTGATCACCAGCCCGGAGGGCGGGGGTGTCCTTGGTGGTGGCCTTGAATTGCACGAAGCCCGGGCTGGACGGCGACGGCGGCAGTACTTGCCGGCCTCGACCTCGCGCGCCCCGGCAGGCAGCGGCGTCCTCGAGAGCAGCGCGCCCAATGCCGTTCCCACCACCAGCTCCTCCTGTGACTAACCAACCGCGAGAGGCGCCGGCCGCGCGACAGCGGCGTCGTCCGTGGACACAGCGTGGGCAGCCGTAGAGCGGGTGCCGCAGGAGGTTGGCAGCCGGAGCGAAGGCCGCAGGAGCGGGGAGAAGACGGACGAAGATGAAGAAGCCATGACCACGGCCTCGTGTCTGGTTCGCGCGGGAGGGGACGGCACGTCCACTCTTATCCAGACGACCACGATATTTAGCTCGACGCGCTCGTGTTTTCGTTCGGCCTCGGTGTGGGGGCGAACTGGTGTACGTGTACGGAGAGGTCCCGGGGACGCGGCTGAGCAGCGCCCCTTAGTCAGTCAGCATGTGGAGGATAAGGGAGATAAAACAGAGCTAGAAGTGCGGGTGTGCGGTCGAGCAGCAACGGGGCACCACTCGATCGGCAAGCATGGCGCCAGCAGCTCTGTCCGCTCCCGTCCTTCGCGTCTCCCCTCACTCGGCCAGGAGGGCAACCACCGCCGCCGCGCTCACGGCGGACTCGGCTTGGCAAGACGACTTGTCTGCACTCTGTCCACTCTGGTATTTTTACTCCTCTCTTCGCTCCATGTTGTCTCTTTCTTGCTCATTGCACAAATCGAGGCGAGCAGACATGTTAATACTCAATCTTGTTCTGCTCTGTAATTTGCCTTCTCTCCAAAAGGCCAAGCTGTGCTGCGATCGAACGAGCTGTTGACACCGGTGGGACAGAGGAGGCCTTCGGCGCTAAGAAGCAGCTTGGATGACTCCAAGGCCGCCGACGACAAGGTAATGAAGCGCTTATCAAGCACGAATATGTCCTGAGCAATTCGTTCAGTTTAACACACGCCGGATATAACTAAGCGACCCGCTTGTGGTTCGAGAGGAGTTTGGTACAACAGGAAAGACGTGTGTGATCGGCGTCGGCGTGACTCTCCTCGGCTTCGGCCTCAAGTCCGGGCTCGAGGTGACGTACCCGCGTTTCGAGCTCTTTATCTTTGGCAGCTGCCTCCCCTCATTTCTGCAATATGGCGAACAATTTTCGCCTTGATCGCGCGCATGCAGTTCGTCGGCGTCGACCCCTTGCAAGCCGGCCAACGTCGTGCAGCTATTATCGTGCTCGGAATGACAGTCGGCTGGGATCTCCTCCTACATGATCCGGGTGGCCAACAAGGACATACCTACGCCACGCAGCTCAGGACCTACGTGGGAAGCAAAGTCATGGAGGTAACCTTCTTTGATATATACTTACATTTGTTGTAGCGTCTGACACGTTCAAGTAGTACTAGTACCTGACCATTAATAACTGATTTCGTCTGCAGAAACG